>VCII01000491.1:1045000-1313764 GCA_006030095.1 Triplophysa siluroides | reverse complement strand
AATAAAAGTCAGAACGCTAATACATTCAGCACAAAAGTAATCCCTGCCCCTTGACGTTAAACTGGTGTATTATAAAAAAAAAAACAATTGGTCTGTTCAAGAAACAACGCTATTATCATAGATATGGCTATTATACTTTCGGGATAATTCCAATCGCATTCATGTCCCCCATGCACTTAGAAAAGCAGATCCTTTGATGTTCACATTCTGGAAGGAGATGAACAGCTGTTTTTGTAAATATAGCTTTTTAAATCATACATAATGAATGCAGTTATAAAAACAACAAGTTTTTCCCTTATCTAAATCAACATTACACGTGGTGTAGTACCCTTCCTGCCGCTAATTTCAAGGGCACTAGACTCGTTTTAGAATGCAACCTATTGCGTGCGCAGACAAAAACTACCTGCTGCTGGATTGCCGATTATAACGTTGTAAATAACATCAAGTTTCTTGGACAGGCCGATCAAATCGCTTTATAAGACGTCAATTGTTATGAGCCGCGGGAATTACATTGTATTGAATGTAGCAGCGTTTTGGACTTTCAAAGATGTGGCGTCTCAGGACGTTTATTTCCTAAAGCACACCATTCTAAAAGTCTCTCCGCTTATTTGAAATGTTAGGGCGGGCCAGGTAAAGAGGATTGGCTGGCCGCCAGTTTACTAGCCCTGTTTTAGATCCTTATCAGAAACTCATGAACATATCTAAGCGGAAATCTAAGCAGAAAACAACTCAAACAATTCATTTCAAAATCACATTCAGAACTATACATAGTTCTACCATTGTGTCTGAAGACTCAAAATGTTTTACCTTCTAAACTACCCGGAATGGAAACAAGAACTGTTGAGAAAGAAGTTAATGTTTTTACTGAGCTGTTTAAATACTTTACTTCACTTAAAAAGTACTGATAAAGTTTTATGTCAAAGCATCATATTATACATCATGTATAATGTTGAGATGTTTGTGTGTTCTATGAGATGATGTGGTATGTGCTCACCAGAAAGTAAAATCAGATGAATGAGTTTGTCCATGTCCATGTCACTGCTGAACAAAGGAATATGAGAATAGAGAAGAGATATTCTGCATGTACTGCTAGAGAATCGAGTTTCTGTTACACTATGAGTTTCTTACGTCAATACATCGCTCTTCCTCATCGTTCTTCTTGAACCAGCTCAATCTCCACCCTGCACTGAAAGTTGAATTCATTTACATGACCTTGGAATTTCTCAGAACCCCTCAAGTCTAATTTACAAATCAAAAGGTACAAATGCAAAACTGCAGAGCATAAGAATCTTACCTGTGTTAGTACCGGGAAAAGATATCTGTATGGTTGTGTTTGTTGATTTCTAGTTTCATCCATTGCATGGGTTTCATCCCATTCGTTTGATCCCCAGGGAACAGAAATGCTGATTGAACAACATTCAGTGTTAATTTAGTGGTTTGTGAAAAATAGTTTTGTGTATTCTTTTTTTTGATGATATAATTTCCTCTACAATATGACATTAACGCCAGACAAGAATGTCCAGAAAAGTCTGGCTCCTCTCAAAGCCTTTGTTTCCTTCCAACAGAGATTTCCTTGATCAAGTTATTAACATTAATCTGTCATTTACAGCTCAACAATCCTTGACTTAAACAAAATCAACATTCACTCTTTTACAGATCTCAGATCAGTCATAGGGCACAACATCAACAATCAACGCAAACAAACAAGTGTAAAAATGTTGGACTTTGAGTGCGCAGTTCACCATCACTCACGTAAAGAAAAAAAACAGAACGTTGCTCTTTTATCACTTTTATTCAAGCCTTTTGAATCATAACGACAGCATCTGCTTAGTGCAATAGAGACGCAACAATCACGTTAACGTAACAACGTGATGAAGTCACATTAGAACCGTAATACCTTTAAATGAAAGGAATAAGGAATTCGGCTGATGCCGTAATACAATAAATATGAGTGCAATACTTAAAAAAAAAAAAAAAAGAGTATAATAAAGGTTACTTTAACTGCAACGTGCTACAAGGCTTTTTAAAAACGACCTTTTAAAACGTCTCGGTTACGTATGTAACCTCGGTTCCCTGATGGAGGGAACGAGACGTTGTGTCGAAGACGACAGATGGGACACAACGTCGAGAGACCGACAGAAAGGGAACTGACTGTTTGGTCATCACTGTTGTCAGTGGCTTGTGAGATTCAAATCTGAAACATGCAAACCATGTGGAAAAGAAAAAAGTTGTTGCAACTCTTTTACCTCAATGGAAATGTCTCTAGAAATGTGTCTAGAACAACCTAAGTGCACTCCGCCGGCTTCTCCAGCACTTTAAGTGAAGTTTCCCTCTTGAAGGTCTGCAACACAAAGATATTGTTTATTGACAACTCAAACCATAACTTTTAATTTTATTTGAATGAAACATTAATCAAATTTAACAGTTGAAAAAAAAAATCAACATTGTAAAATAAATTAGGCCTAATTCAGTGGTTCTCAAGCGTTTTGTGGCTCCACTTTTGTAGAGAATCATTTTTTCTAGCCCCACCGGATCCCCACTATAACAATCCAGGCTGAGGGACGATGCCACACGGAGAACTGAAGTTGACTTGGGTTTATTTGAGGGTTTAGAAGACAGGTGAAACAATCCAGGTAACATCCACAGGTGAGTATATTCAACGGGTAACATCCACAGAAGTCGCGATTTCTTTAAGACTGCAAGGGAAGCTCAGCTTCCCCTATAATTGTCAAAAAATGAATGGTCAAATATATGTACTATTATGTTAACATTTTATTGACTAAAAATGCGTTAAACACGTTCATCTCGAACGAAAACAATGTCGTTCAGAATCAGCTACTTAGGTCGGCTGACTGGATTTCCTTCTCATTCATTCCCGTAGCGTACAGTGCATTACTCTGTTGAAGCCCAGCGTCCATTGACTTCAATGGGGCTGCTTTAAACAGTTTTTTTCACTGCTTAGAAACAAGACGGTCATTGGATAATGCTGCGATTATGTCCCGCCCACGGACGCTCAGCGTCTCTGGGATGAATGGAGGAGTGGGCTGGCCCGGACTCCGAGCGTCTGCGTGATGATTGGAGGGTCTGTCATCTCTTTTTAATCCACTTTTATGTCCTAAAACGCTCGTTTTTTGGGGTCGACAGCTTATAAAAACGTATTTCTTGTTTTTTTTTAGCTTGTTTGCTATACACATTGTCACATATCAGCTTTTAGACATTGTTTTTTTTTTTTATAAATCATAAATGACAAGGAGGCGGCAGCTTCTCGCAATGCAAAGAGACGGTTGGTGGTGGGCGTGGTTCAGATTATGACGCGTATCACTCTGTGTCTCCATTTCCAACTCAGTCCCATCGCGGATTTTGCATGTGTAGTCGAAAGACAAACTGCTGCAACCTTCATCGTATATTTCACACAATTTCACACCACATTCAGTGTTTCAGTTTAACATAATTCCCACATTTCCTCCCGTTGAGTTAAATATATATATATATATTAGATATATTAGAGCATTTTCTTGAAAAGGAACGTAGGGCAGAATTTACATATAAATGGACAATTTTTATGATTTAGGCCGAAAATGAGCTTCCCCTCTTTAAAAGATCAGCAGCCGCCTCTGATCCACAGGTATAAAATGGTCTAAATTAGAGCACGGATTAATACAACTACTTACAACTAGACCAGATCAAGAACACAACAAAAGACATGGCATATATAGTGTCCTGGAGACGAGGTGCAAGTGTGTCTGCAATCATGGCGGTAATCGGGTGCAAGGCATTATGGGAGGTGTAGTACATAATGTTAAAAGTCCAGTGAAATGGAGCGGGTGGAAAAAGTTAAATATTGCAGCTTCAAAAGTTCGCGACACAATTTAGAAACCAAAGACCTATTTTTATCTTAATTCTAATTTTCAATAAATGTAGAATGTAGTAACCATCACATAACGCACCGTTAATGCTTCAGAACATAACAAGAAAATAAATATTCAAAAAATACTGCTGTCATGATTGTTTTTATCATGTGGCCAAACCACAAATGGAAGTTAAAGGATTTATACTACAAGTCTTAAACTGAAGATTACCAAATATCATAATACACAGTATATGCCTAAATTGTATGTGTGAGGGTGTTCGATTCCAAGAGATCACAACAAAAAAGGGAGTAAGCAGGCATATTTGCGAGAAAAAAGCATTTTTATTTATAATATAACATACTAAAAAGAAGATCTAATTAAACACAGCTCGAGCCAAAGTATCTAATACAACGAAATAAATGTAAAAATGGAATCCAAAAAGGAAAGGAGACGCATCTAGCAGGAGAACGCCGTTTAAATAGACAGGAATCCCTTGCGCAGATGTTCTCAATCCGTAATCACAAACCAATCTCCTGAAATAAAGCACAAAGACATACAAAAGACAATAACAACCGGCAGGGGCATCACAGAGGGAAACAACTCAAATGCGCTGCTCGCATGCAGTAACAGGTGAATGTCACAGTTTGCACAGGCACAGAGGTGAGGATCCAAACACAGTTTATTAAAAGGGCTAATCCAAGAACAGGCAAAAGTCATTCACTGTAAAATCAGTCCACAAAATAATCCAAGAGCAGGGCAGGGCAGGGCAGGGCAGGGCAGGGCATGAAACACATGAACAATGGAATAATGAAAACAAAAACTAGTGACGTACACAGAAACGAACTCAACATCAAGCAATGAATGACTGTGAAAACCAGGTTTAAATAGGCAGTGGTCCAACATATTGGAAATGTTGTGGGTGTTGGCAGTCCGGGAGAAGTGGAGACTGACCTCTTGTGGAGCATAAGGGCATTCCGGCTGGTGAATGTGCAGTGAAACAGATAAAAGATTTTTCTATCGAATGCCAAATAAGTAAATTATCACTTCAGTATGTAAAGGCAATAAAACAGTTGGCCTGCATGAATGGTCCTGGTTCTCAGGGCTTGCTTTAAAGGAAAAATGTTACAAATAAGAAAATACCTTAACTCTGCCCAATTTTAAATTGTAATACTTTATTTAGATGCCATATCACAACATTCTTTTTTGCACCCCCTGACAGCTGTATCTAAATTTAAAAAAAATACGGTGAATTGAATGTGCTGCTTCTCCCCGCTGCCCCTGTGTAGAGTCAGTACTGCCATCTTGTTTTTCATACCTCTTCAGCACTGAGATGTAACGGTATGAAAATGTCACATCACAGTATACAGTTGCCAAAATTAACACGATGGTCATCCTTATGAAGGTTTTGTAAATATTTGTTGAAATGTCAAGAAAGTACTGATACTAAGTTTTTTTAATTGATTTTACCTGTTAAAATCCTTTCTTGTTTAAATAAACATCAAATTAATAACATTAACATTAATGGCACAATGGGGCCATTATAGGTAAACGTTTCTCATGTTCAGGTTGAACACAACCATAAGTAAATCAGACGTTCATTTAAAAGCAACACGAATCATCAGTCTGCTAATATGACAATGATAACACTAACCTATGGAATGATATTCCGGACATTATTAAAATGGAATTGCAAATTGTATTTGCAATTGCGTTTTCAATTTGTGGACGCATCAAATGTGACATAATCCAAACGCAATTGCAAATCGCGCATTACCGTTTGCATTTTCGTTTAAGCAAACGCACACTGACTGGCAAATTGCAAATGGAAAAGCAAAGTCCGTTTGCAACCGTGTTTCCCATATCTTACGAGTTTTGACCCTGTCATATTTAAATGGTGATTTCAATTACCACGTCTGTTTTTTCACTTTCTCAGCGTCGCGTGTGTAGCCAGCCAAAACTCAAATGGAATCGCAATTCCCTTAGTATTTCCATTTCCGATGCCTTACACGGAAACCTGTCAATCAGTGTCAAGGGTGGGATTATGCTATGGGGCGTGTTTGTGTTGGGAAGTGACGTCACTCACAGTCGACCGCATTTGGCGGGCCATGCGTTCAATGGTTTTACGTAAAACGTGTTGATCAGAAGATCGGGCCTTTTTATGTACAATTTTCATTAATCTCGTAATGGAGAAGTCAATTTCTCAGCTGCTGCGAGAGGCGGCTGTAGACACGCACATCAACTGACGTCCAGGGTGAGGTGGATTCGTTATTATTATTTATATAATGATCTAATTCGCATAATATATAGCCTACTTGACCAATAACTATATATCTTTCTCCGACCTGTAAAATGCGTCCGGTCGGGATTTTGAAGCTGGCTATAAAGGTCCCAAAATTTGAAGTTGGCGTGCATACACGTTGGGTATTTGCTAAGTTAATGAACACCAGTTGTCATGTATTAATGTGTTCCTGGTTCCTACAGGATTATTTAAGCAATAAGGTACGAGAGGCTGTGCTGTATCGTGAATAAGTCACGGTTGAAGGGCCCTGCAACCCCATTCAGCCGTGACTTATTCACGATACAGCACTAGCCTCGAGTACCTTATTGCTTTTATAAAACGGTTAACACACAATACAAATATTAAAACCGAAAAATGTGTTTCTATGCAACTTTCATGAAGTAAAATAACTAAAAGCCTTCCTTCCGCTGGAAAAAATAGTCCCTGACCGTAAACAGCAACAGAAGTTACATACATTATTTCGCCAATACATGGCGACAAAGACTGCCTTCATGAGTGAGTCAGTCAGTAGAGAAGACTTTTATATTGAAAGGACTCAAACTTGTGATTATATTTTGAGAATATAGTTCCCAGTATGTATATGGTTAGAAGATGTCTGTCTCTCATGTGACCTTGTTATTTGTACACGCTGTGACTATACAAATCAACATGTAAATAGGAAAATGTTGGCATTATTTTGTCACTTACTGGGAGCAGTAGGCTATGCTAGCTGGAGCCATTTACTTCCAGTCTTGTGCTAAGCTAGGCTAGTGGTGGGTGCGTCAGACAGAGTTACGGCACGCACAGAGATGAAAAGGGTGTGTATGGACTTAGGATCTAACTCTGTTACTGTGAATAAGCTAAAGTCCCAAAAGGTTGGCGTGTTCCTTTAAACTTTAGTATGATTCGAGCTGCTAAAAGAAAGTCATACATATCAGAAGACAGTGACTAAACTGTTACTGCTTTCAAGAGTGTTCACAGTGTAATGCTATATATTTTGTAGCATCAATTCCAGGGTGTAGTCGTATAGTACCAGTAGTGGCTAAACTACTGCATCAATTTATTTTGTGATATTATACTAGATGATCCTGGAAAAAGTAATATGGCCAAACCCTGACAGTGATGATGAGGAGAACTTCAGTCTGAAAACATGCTGCAGAATCACATCCTATTTCCGGCAATACATCGAACAAGGTACACGCTTTGATTCTGTATTTGTACACGTTTAATATTGCATTTTTAAGATGTAATTTGCTGGGTTGGGTTTGTGTGGTTATTTCATTGAGCAGTTAATCTATCCCAATAAAAGAGTTACCTGTAGCACCGTTTCACGGTAAGCATCCACTGCTTCTGTAAAAAGAACATCTGGACTGGGTAAGGTATCCATCTCTGCAGCAGTCAACTCTCTCTGTAGTTGTGCTTGTGGGACTGCAACTCCCTCCATTCATTACTGCATGATGGTCCCTCCCAGTCTATTCCGAAGTCTTCACTCGCCTTACAACAACATGGAAAAAAGCCAAAATTACATTACAAAAAATGACAAACATTACACCACAAACTGCCATATCTTCATGTACCTGGTCAGGATCATCAGCAGATTGAAATGTTGTCCACAACTGCAGAGGGGATTGGCTACCCGTGGTTCTTAATTTGTGGTTATTCCAAGCTTCCTGGAACAGATTAAGATGCCTTTGCAACTGAGGCAGGAAAATCTGGTGTAGTGCATATAGGTGCACCTCATTATCTGGATCCAGCAAACTCTCAGTCTCCATTCCATAGAACAGGCAGTAAAACAGGTCTAAGACCTGTTCATAGACATCCCTCCATAACCTTTCAATCCTACAGAGACAACATTACAACAATTTCATTGAAATGAAATCCATTTAACTTTTTTCCTCCCACCCACACAAAGCACCTTTGATTGTGGACACTTCTTCCAGTTATGTGTGAGTTGCGGTTCTCTCCCCTATGTTCCACCATGAAGTGTGCCACTTCAACGTTCTCCAAGCCCTTGTCCGAGCGCACTCGAGAGGGGAGTCCAAAGTTCTGAACTGCTCCAATAAAACTGTCAACAACAGTTGATGCCCGGTTGTTTGTCGCAGCACTTAGGTAGACAATTAAGCGACTAAAGCCGTCAATGCCTCCATGAATGACAAACCTCCACCTAAATAAGTGATCAGATACATAACATAAACATTGTTTTATGATTCCCTCCCTTCCACCTCTATCCTCCCATGTCCGTTTTTTTTCCTGCATTTAAGTTATTAGGTGGTTACAATAATATATTTTTATGGAACATGATCTTTTCTTAATAGTTTGACATAAAAGACAAATCGATCATTTTTACCCATACAATGTTTTGTTGGCTTTTGCCACAAATATTCTCGTGCTAACATTACCTTAGATTTGTGGTCCATTATCACATCATTTGACAAGACGAGACCCACACATGACGGGCTAAATACATGTTTTGACGACCTTCGCATTCTTGTGCCCTTTGGAGTGGAGTGAAGGGCCGCCACAAAAGATATCTATAGATGCTTCCGCCTTCTTATTGAATAACGAGATAACGAGGTGCCCACTATATATCAACCTACAATAGCAGTATGACACCGTATAATTTTACTATGTAATGTTTGTCTTATGCTGTTTTCCCACAAGAAACGCGAAATGTAATGATTACCTTCAGTATTGAAGAGGAGAGAAATCCTGACCTTAAACCAGCTTCACGTGACGCTATTTGTTGCTGGCATACGTGCTATTGACACACGACCAGCCTCATCAAATCAAATCCAGACTGGTGAAACGAGTCTCAAGTCAAATTAATTTTTAAAGCGCTTTTTTTCATTTGAATTGTAGCAGTACAAGTATGTTAAGAACACATGTTAAATAGATGTGGAATAAATAAAGATTGATGTATATAACCTTAAGAGTTATTTGAAATGGAGAAAGTAAGGAAAATGTAATAAATATTTACACATACATACGTAACTATACACATACTGTATATATGTAGCCTACATAGGCATTGGAAATTACATTCACAACACCTGGTTTTATTGCACATCTTAGTACACAACACGAGCTAGATAGCTTTACAACACATTTTCAACTGAATTTGGCTCTGCCTAGGCTATTTCCAAAAACTTTACCAGCACATGGGTTCTGTCACGCCCTGGTGCTGGCACCTCTGTTCGCCACCTGAGGGCGCCATTCCACTCTGTGTTCTGTCTATGTTTTGTAAGGACTCAAGTTCCCATCATGCTTTGTCTCGTTATCATGTATTGTTTTCACCTGTGTCTCATTCCCTGTCTGTCCCATCATCTTCGTATATATCGGCCTTGTGTTCAGTTGTCTGGTGTGGATTATTGTATTGTTTGTATGTCTGTTTCCCTCGTGGTCCCTACCTGGTTTGTAACCCTTTGTGTTATTTTTGGATTTATTATTAAAACATGATCTGCATATGGATCCGCGCCATGTTTTCCCTCCGCTGTTCATGACAGGTTCATGCTGACGTAACAAACCACGTGATGATTTATAACTACTATTGTGAAGTATGTCATCAAATAGCTATTACAACAACAACAATAATAGGACTGAATGGGTGTGAGAAATCTTGTGGGAATCTTTTTTAAGCATAAAATCTGTAAGCTTGAAGGGGACAGTGTAATTAAAGAACGGGGGGCGTCCATGCAGTGATGACTTCTAGTACGTTTGTGTACGAATCAAATGAAACAAATGAATAAACACAAATAGATAAAGACTTTTCTAGACACCACGCTAAATATGAGGCGAAGATGAGTCGGGCACAGAGAATAAAAACGCGTGTGTCATAGCTAATGGAGCTTTAATAGTATTACTGTACAATTAGTAGAATTTGAAAAATGATGTTTACTTATTTGTAAGTCGCTGTGAAAAAAATCTGATAAAAAATAAAAGTAAATAAAAGGGAAAAACCAGAGGGCTACAATTATTTTAAACTTTGATAAGCATGATCATAAACATTTTAATATTACACAAACATGCATTAAATATTTGAAGAGTTTGGTTCCAAAATGAGAAAACACTCATGTTTTTTATTATGTTATCATGTTTTGAATGTGTTTTATTGTGTTAGTCAGCTGTATTTTTTTAGTTATTATGGCTTAAATCAAAACAAACCAACAGAGTTTGATTGTTATTAATTAGAATGCACAATAAAAGACATGATTTTTAAAACTTTTTAAAACGTTCTCATTTTGTAACCAAACTCCTTATTTGCAGACTAATCTAATATACTTATGTTTGCAAATCCAGATTTTTTTTTATCCTACTACTTCTGTTTTGTTTTAATCATTTTCATTATTTCACTATTTGCTTCCTGTTACTTATATTTAATTAAATAGTTGACACCCAGTGCTGGGAGGGGATTTTTATCCCCTTTTTTTGTAGAACTTGAAGTGATCTTAACAATAGCCTAGTATTTGAAAAAAAAAAAAATGACATATAATCATAACAAATACTATTTGCATTTAAAAACAAGTGACGAAAATGTATATACAAATATCGTTCATGTCATTTCGGAACTGCGGTCAAGCCAGCCGAGGTTTGAAAATACAAGGGCAAATCAATAGACATATATATATATATATATATTAACTAGATGCCTCATTGTCCGCTGGATCGTATGTCAACGCCGAAGCCAAATTGGTGAGGGCAAAAGCCGACTATAAAGACATAAGAGTGAATTGTGGAGCTGCCGTTTTCTGCATAACAACACACATCGTTTTCATTTCTCAACTAATTTCAATATTTTTCTTTTTACGTGGAGTACGCAGAAAAGTTTTGACTCCAGTTAAAGATGGTTATAGACTTGAAAATGTATTTATTGTCAAACGGAACTGTTAAAACTCAGGCTTGTCAAGCAATCATTTAGGGTAAAAAATTGTGTGCACATCGCTAATGTGGAATAATTTAAAGGGGTGATTTCATGAAAAACAGACTGTTTCCATGTTTAAGTGCTAAATTGGGGTCTCTTGTGGATCTGCCAACTCAGAAAACGTGAAAAATGAGAAATCATTAACTCTTTATGTGAGCCTATCTCTGCAAGCCTTTGAGAAAACCAGCGCTTCAGAAATCGCTCTCTTAATGACGTAAGCAGCCGTTCTTATTATAATATTTCCGCCCCTTGTTCTGAACGTGTGCACCCGTTGCGTCGCCGCCATTGTTGTTTTCACATGTGTGAAGTTCCAGCACCACGGCAAAAGTAGCAAAGCTTACGAACTGTTGTGTTGTTGGCTGCACAGACCAACACAGACCAATGTTCCCAGCCTCACGGGAGACAAGAGAGCGATGGATTGATTTAGACTAGCAGCTCACTTGCACTTAAAGAGACACACACACCAAAACAGCGTGTTTCTCCTCGCATGCAAAAGTTGGCATGTAGCGCATGCTATATTAAAAGATCTGTGGTGTTTTTTGAGCTAAAACTTCACAGACACATTATCTGGACCCCTATGATTTATATTGCATTTGTGTAAAACTAGAAAAAAAATCACCCCTTTAAAGTAGATTAAATGCACATTAAAACTTTAAAATCCTAAAAAATCAAGACAATGCGTCTTTAATTTATGATTATATTTTGCTATTTAATAGTAATAATGCACGGCAGTGTTATTTGTTTAACTATATCAAACATATCATGTTTACTGCGGTAACGGTTTTACCGGATTAATAAAATTAATCTTTATCTTTGAAAATGTCAAAAATTTCAACAGAAAAAGCCATTTTCAGAGTGAAAAACATCGTTTTATTTAATACGTAAATTAAACTATATGTTACCTTGGATGTTTTGTTCGATGATTCAAATCAATCCCAGAAACAATCTCTACATGTCTGTTTTATCCTTGACTACTGCACCGTGGTTATTTATTCTGTTGCCTGTGTTGTCTTTAACATATCACTGAACATGATGCCATCTAGTGGATTCTCACGAATAACAGGCACAAATAATGGATTTCACATTTCATTATGACAACCATTCACTTTAAAGTGGCTACAACTATCGAGATATGATGTAACTGAAATTGTACTCTACGTATGTTTAGAAATGTAAATGTGATTGTGCTTCTATTGCCGAATACGCGCAGCCCTCCTATCGGGTTCAGTGGGCTTTTAGTGCACTGTTGCCCTCACTAATATGGCGGCGCCGTTGACGTATCGCGGCAGCAGAGCTAAGCGGCCAATGCGACGTCTATGTTTTTGTTATGTCTATGATTGTAGCCACTCACTTCTGAAGTGCGTCCCAGCACCGCGGTAAACTTTGTCCAATAGTTTCCCGTGCAGTCCGTTTGTCACGGTTCTCAGAAGGACTCAGATGCAGGTCAGGTAAACACAGTTTATTCACACAAAGTCTCACAGCAACAAACAATAAATCGGCAGGGCACTCCTGACCAGAAACATAGATAACACGGCCGGCTGTAACCTCCGTGAGAGAGAATAGTCCACAGTAAATCCAAAAAGGAACACGAGAACCAAAGAGAGCTGTAAGGGGAAATATGTCCAAAAACCAGCTCACAGTATGTCTCGTTCCTACGAAAGGGTAGATCAAAAAAGGTAACAGCAAGCAAAACACGGTACAAACAATTTACATCGCCACACCGAGAGAATGGCAAAACGAGCATAAATAGAGGGAACACAAATGAGGAGCAGGTGAGGGAAATCAACAACAAGGGAACAACCAACGAGGGATAATACAAACGGGAGGTGAGCGGCAGGTGACAGAGATTAAACACTAGTAGAAGACTAACGGAGAAAACAAGGGGGGAGCTACACGGAAGACACGCGGCGAACTATCAAAACATACGCCACGTGTCTCCACATAAAACAAAACATACACACGAGACATGGTTTTGTCCTGACCTTGTCCAGAGAGTTAGCGAACCGAAAAACCAGGAAGGACAAGGTCCTGACAGAATCCCCGCCCCAAGAAACGCCTCACGGCGTTCCAAGGGAGAACCCTCCGCGGGATGAAACAGTAAAACACAGAGACAAACACCATAAACACAACACAAAACAAGCTAAAGGTAACACGAAGGAGACTATGATGGGATTAGGGTGTGCCAATAAAAACAACAAACAGGGGAGGGGGGGTGGGGGAACACAAGAGTACGTAGAGGGAAGTCCAAAGGGGTTAGGGTTAGGTGTAGAAGTCCCAGCCCGAGGGGGAGTCCCAGGTGACTTAGCAGGGGAAGTCCTGGGAGGAACAAGGCTGGGGACCGGCTGAGACACAGGCTGGAAGGCCTGCTGAGACACCGCCTGGACGGCCGGCTGAGAATCCGCCTGGACGGCCGGCTGAGGCTGGACGGCCGGCTGAGCGGCTGGACGGCGGCTGAGAATCCGGCTCTGAGAATCCGGCTGGACGGCCGGCTGAGAATCCGGCTGGGGCGAGCTGGGCGACGGCTGGATCTCACTGGTTTAGGGACCACCGGACTACGAATCGCCCTCCGTTGTCTCTTCCTCTTGGACCGGCTCCCGAGACGTGTGGCCGGCTCCAGAGAAGCTGTGAGGGGTCCGACCAGTTCCGTGCCCGAGGTGTCGGACGGGGAGTCCCACGACATCCTCCTCCCCCGCTTGCCACCGAGGCCGATAGGATGTGGAGACGCGGCGGAAGGTGAGGCAGGTGGTGTAGCAGCGCCCAAGACCCCGACTTGCAGGGTGCGACCCTCAGAGATGGTGCCCAGCGAAGACAGGTAGCTGGGTTTGCTGGAGACCCTGGACCTCGTGTTACTAGAAACGTGCTGCCACACAACGTCGAAGTCCAGCGGTCTCAGCTTCCTCATCTCCGCTGGTGATAGAGGGTCCCTGAGGCCGCGGTTTGAAAAACACCGCCAGTTCCTCCTCACCAAAACCCCATTCTCCGCGGCACTGAGGAAATCCTCCAGGTAATCCTCAAGAAGAGCATTCCCCTGGCGAATGTCGCCGGGGTGACGAGTCTGGCGGGACCGTCTGGTGAACCTGCCTGCTGAGTCCATTCTTGGTGGCGATGTACTGTCACGGTTCTCAGAAGGACTCAGATGCAGGTCAGGTAAACACAGTTTATTCACACAAAGTCTCACAGCAACAAACAATAAATCGGCAGGGCACTCCTGACCAGAAACATAGATAACACGGCCGGCTGTAACCTCCGTGAGAGAGAATAGTCCACAGTAAATCCAAAAAGGAACACGAGAACCAAAGAGAGCTGTAAGGGGAAATATGTCCAAACCAGCTCACAGTATGTCTCGTTCCTACGAAAGGGTAGATCAAAAAAGGTACCAGCAAGCAAAACACGGTACAAACAATTTACATCGCCACACCGAGAGAATGGCAAAACGAGCATAAATAGAGGGAACACAAATGAGGAGCAGGTGAGGGAAATCAACAACAAGGGAACAACCAACGAGGGATAATACAAACGGGAGGTGAGCGGCAGGTGACAGAGATTAAACACTAGTAGAAGACTAACGGAGAAAACAAGGGGGCGGAGCTACACGGAAGACACGCGGCGAAACTATCAAAAAACATACCGCCACGTGTCTCCACATAAAACAAAACATACACACGAGACATGGTTTTGTCCTGACCTTGTCCAGAGAGTTAGAGAACCGAAAAACCAGGAAGGACAAGGTCCTGACACCGGCCCCAATCGCAAAAGAAACTGATTATCCGTCCTCATATTTTTTCTTTTAGACATGTTTTGTTGATTTTGTCGTTTTACTATGTGTGTAGGCCTACTGCATATATGTCTGAGGTTTCTTAACATAACAGATTTGCACATTACTCGAAGTCAGATTTCTTAAAGTTTTAAAAGTGCAATAGAGAGAAACAAAATGTGATTTTTTGTCAGCAATAGGTCAATCAACTTTTGTTCTCTCGAATTTATTTTACAGCCTTTTGACTCTTTATTTATCTGTTTATTTAGCAAACAACAACCACGGGACGTGTGCAGAAAGGTCCCAATCATTCAAGTTGAGCAGAAGCCAAAACCAGCTGCCCGGTGTTTGAAATGGTTCACGTGTATCACTGCTACCATACTTGTATTTGCTCTTGCACTACTTAGTAAAGTAAGCTCCTTCATTTAGTCCGACCTATTTTATTTTATTTAGTATAAGATTTTTCTCTGATAAATATTACATCAGTTAGACTTGTTTTTGTTTTAACAGACATCATTTCTGCTTTAGATGACTATTGGGAACAAAAATACCACATTTGTAGAGCACAAAGTGACTGCTCTTCTAGGCACTGGCATTGTTTTGGTTGCACCAAATGTTCTACTTCTGATCAAAAGCATGTGGCAATTATTGTTTTGAGTACAGCCATACCTTCTAAAAAGGTTTTGTTGGTAAGCACATGTGTATAATGTTTGATCCTGTTGTTCATTAAAACTTTTACAGAACTATAATTAATTGACGTCATTCATTTTTCCAATAGCCTAACTGAATCAATGAGGGTGTTTTCATGGCCTGTTTTTTTTCTAGGTATTGGTATAGAGTTCCTGGTAGCATTAGGAGCTGTTCTTATGTAAAAGGTTCTTATCTCTAATGAAGGACCCATGGTGTGGTATCAGAAGTTTGAATAAGCTGTAAGCCACTGGCTGCAAAAGTCTGCCGAGCACGTGCTTGGTTGTGTAAGGCAGCTGGAAAAGTCCTAAGAACTAAGGTTGTTTTTGATGTTGGGACACGAAACAATGAAACCCCATTTGTTGTTAGATCCTGAGGAATGATATCCTGCCCTCCCCTCAGGGGTTGTTGATGCCCAGGAATTGAACCCCCTCTTCTTATCACACCCCTCCCCTTCATCTCTTCAGGCCCTGATCACTGGGAAAATGCTTACGCTTTATACTGTGTATATCATTTATTGTCATAGTATGAAGTTTTTGATGATGGTATTGTTTTAAAGGTCATGGTGCGATGAGTAAAAAGGTCTTGTTCTTTCAAATCTAACAGAGAGTATATTAAAACTGTTTAACTCTAATCCATCACCTGCACTCCTCAAAGAGGTGCGACTTTCTCAGGGAATCCTGTTTATATGTAGATTGAGATCTCATTTGATGTTCTCTTCAGTGACGAGAAAACAATCAAACCAAGTTTCTCGCTGACCATTGGCTTTGTTACATCTGGGTATATAAGGTGCATTGACAAAAGACTCAGGGAAGCATCTGTAACCAGAACTTCCGACACTGAGATTGTGTCTCGATTTGAAAGCTTCTGTAACCAGAACTTCTCACACTGAAATTGTGTCTCGAATTGGAAGCATCTGTAACCAGAACTTCCCACACTGCAACTGTGTGTCTCGATATTACCAGGTATAATAAACTTTGTGGTTTTATTTTATTCTTTTAATATGTTGATAATCTTTGCTTAGTAAATTAGGAATTTCTTTGTATATGCATTTTATGATAGTAATTAATGTTGTGCCTGCCTGGTATAATAAATTGTTATTGTTGATATTATCTGAATTCTTCAAAGTCTGTTATTACAAGTAGATTGAAAGGAACCTGTTCTGTTACCGCAAAATTGATGTGTCAGGATAGGTAGGGCTAGTTTATACTAGATTTTTATTATAAAAGGAGCATTGCTAAAGCTCACAAGATTTCCACCTATCATCTGGCCTAGCAAGTTGCATGATCGTGACTAAAATAACTATTGTTATGTTTGTGAGCAAGCATATCGCGGCCAAACTTAATGATATTAGTTTACCCGGCAACCTCTGACTAGAGATCGGAACTGACCGTTTTGTGTCCGTGAGATCCATGAGCCCGGCCGGCGTGAGACTCTGAGCGACTGCAGGTCCCAATCGAAAGAATAACTCTAAATGATTAATATTTAAGTATGGAGATTTATAGATAAGTTAACTTTGATCAACAGATACACTTGAAATGACAAATAAGTTATTTTATATTATATTGAAATTGGAGTCAGATCGGTCTTTACCACAGAGTCATATAAATTGAACTACATTGTAACAGTTCTTAAATAACTTCATGTAGAAATCACTGAGGAGAAGTAGAACACGATCCCTTCAACCACGACATTGGATTCCGTCGTTGGGCCAATGGGTGGTCTTTTACAGTTGTGTCCTGTGCAGTCCCAGATGTTTCAGTCTTTTAAGAGTCTCTGCGCTCATGGACAACAACGTTATGAAGACATACTCAACCAAAGCCACTGAGGCCAGTCAGTATGTCCAGTATGATCAAGGTAACCTAGCTGTAGCGAACCACTGACAAAAGTTTTGATCCTTAAACAAGTTCACCACTAATCAATCTGTGTTGTGATGTCAGGTGTCACGATTTGTGAGGGAAGAACCCAAGCGCAGGCAGAAGTATACAAAACAAGACTTTAATAATAGGGCAAAACAAAGACTTCCCACGAGGAGGCATAAAACAAAAGACAAGAAACTTTTCACTGCAAAAACTAGGACATGAGGAAACATGAGGACTGTTTAAAGGGAGACGGACAAAGGATAATTAACAAGGAGCAGGTGCGGGTAATGAAACATGGTTAACGAGATGGCGGGAACAAAGAGAGAGAGTATGGCAAGCCGATAAGGACAAAACATCTCTCTCTCACATAAAACATAAGGCTTCGTCATGGATCCGCCTCAAGACCTAAAATAGACATGACATGAAGGCAGACCCATGACATCAGGTGAGGACCGCTGGTTGTGCACTTTACTGCTGCAGCAGGGATGGAGGGTGGAGTACTGCGCGGCTTCTGACCATGGACAACAGCATCGACCTATTGGGTTCAAGAAGTCTGACTGCAGAGAGAAACAGCTCCATTTCCAAACTGTTCATTTTGTACCAGGTTCTTAGTACAGGAGCGTCCATCCTGGCCCCTGCTACTGTCTGTCTGATGATATCTGGTAAGTTGAGGATATTTGTGGATTTAGCTTTGCTACTAATTAATGCTTATTACTACACGGCTGGGGGGCACGGTGGCTTAGTGGTTAGCACGTTCGCCTCACACCTCCAGGGTTGGGGGTTCGATTCCCGCTTCCGACTTGTGTGTGTGGAGTTTGCATGTTCTCCCCGTGCCTCGGGGGTTTCCTCCGGGTACTCCGGTTTCCTCCCCTGGTCCAAAGACATGCATGGTAGGTTGATTGGCATCTCTGGAAAAATTGTCCGTAGGGTGTGAATGAGTGAGTGTGTGTGCCCTGCGATGGGTTGGCACTCCATCCAGGGTGTATCCTGCCTTGATGCCCGATGACTCCTGAGATAGGCGCAGGCTCCCCGTGACCCGAGGTAGTTCGGACAAGCGGTAGAGAATGGAATGGAATGGAACTACACGGCTCATTTGAATGCTTGATTCTGATCAGCCAGTAGTGACATTCCAACAACCTCTCAAAACTAATAACATCCTGTAACCCGGATGCTGCAAATCAGTTTAATATTACACAAACATTCATTATAAATATGTCTTTTAATAACATATATGACATTTATATTCACGAATGATTAAACCAATTTGTCTGTCCGTGACATTTGAACGTCGTTTCTTACTTTAAAACCGAAGTAAACGGCTTTTCCTCGCGGAAGGTCTGCATTCGGTAAAAATGAGCTAATAAAATATTTCCAATTCACATTTTATTTCTCGTGTGGCAAGTATCCGTGTGATAAGCGGGATAATGTACAAGCAGCCAGCTGTTATCGCAGAAATAAGCCCCTTCAGTTTGATACAAGACCTGATCACACTGTCAGGGCTTATTTCTGCGATAACAACCGGCTTCCTGTACATTATCCCTTACTTAAAAAAGAATACATTCAGTAAACAACAATATTTGTATACATTGGTTTGAGTGTGATTGGTAGTTTTTCGTGACAACGATATTCACAGTTAATGACTGTGATCTGAATCTGGTTTTAAATGTGGTCTGAAGAAATAAAAGAAAGCATATGAAAACGGTCAAAAATGTGGCTATAAGATTCTTCCTTCTTTTTCCATACAGGTGACATTTGCATATTTCTTCTGCAATGCACTTTGGTTAGTGGCAACTTTTGTCCTTCAAACTATTGGTGACACAGTGTCCATAAAGATCCCAAAGCTTTATTTCAATGGGACTCATTCCCCGACAGAAAAGATTTTGCTAGATCCCATTGTGCGGATGTTTCTACTGGGCTATGCTACATTGCTACTACTGCAGCTTTTTGCAATGATATACCACAGGTAACAAAACATGCACACAAAATAGCATATTTATAAACAAGCCTATAATATTATAATAAATAATACAAAAGTTCAGTTTGATTACATGTTGGTAAATATTGTTAATGACTGGTTAGATAAGCTCTTGTGATGTTTTGTTTCAGAATATATACATTGATCCATTTCATCACGTATGTGGATACAGACACCAAAGCTTACAACAAATGCACCAAAGCTTATAAAAAATCTCTGATCAGTTAATGGATAATTTTCTGAAGATTATATGGCATTTCTAGTATTGCGGCGTATTTTACATCAAAACTAAACCAAACGCCGCAGCAGGCTGAAACATGAGGATTTACAATTGAAGACGCGTCACGCTGAACCATTGCACATGATGGAATGTCTTTATTACTCTCTTTCACAAGCGTAGAAAACATAAGCACTTACGTTGATTGATGTACTCATGAAAACCGTGCAAAGATACCTCAGACAGTGCATATGATGGTGATAATGTTGGCGATGGTGACGGTCAATAGAAAGTTTCTCCCCATGCTCACCCTGCAGCCATGATCCCTAACCTCACAGGTGAACACACTAATGTAGACACCACACCCCCGGTGCCACCCACAGTAATGACGTCACGATGCATGTGCATATACACACCAGTAGAAGAAGAAATAAAATAAAAACCCAATGTGTGGCTCCTACATTCCGGCCCCAAATTATTTCATAGTAATAATTGACCACCATTACCTTGTGGGAGACAGACACCAGTAAAAAATGCAAAAAGAACTGTTAGTCATTGAAAGTCCAATAATGTCAAAGTTCATGTATACTATATCTGAAGATCTTCACTGCCCCTCTGCTTCCTGCAGAAGGCAAACTTTGGTTATTGGCCTATTCAAATAGCTGGTGTTAGTTTTAATCCGTACACTTCGCACAAGTCCATTTTTGTCCGGAACAGTATCCACAATTCTTCCTATAATCCAAGTATTGCGAGGTGCCATATCATCCACCAGCACCACGAGATCTCCTGGAACAAAGTTTCTTTGGGCAGTATTCCACTTCTGGCGCTCCTGAAGTTCAGGAAGGTACTCCTTCACCCAGCGCTTCCAGAAACAAGTCCGACATATACTGCACTTGTTTCCAGCGACGACGAGCATAAACGTCCCCTTCTCGAACAACCCTGGAGGCAACAACGGCTGCGACTTAAGCAGAAGAAGATGGTTAGGGGTCAATGCCTCCAAATCTTGAGGATCTGTCGATGCTTTCGTTAATGGACGGCCATTGACAATCGCTTCAGCCTCACAAAACACTGTCACCAAGCTTTCTTCGTCCAAGGTCTGAGTCTTCAAAATGGAGTTTAGCACTTTACGGACTGACCGTATCAACCTTCCCAAGCACCTCCATGGTGTGATGCTGCTGGGGGATTAAAAACCCATTTCACACTCTTTTGTAGTAATACGTCACTTATGAGGTTGTGATTCAGATTCTCAATGGCTTTCCTTAATTCACGTTCAGCGCCCACGAAGTTAGTACCATTATCCGAACGGATTTCCAGGACTTGACCACGTCTCGCCACAAACCTTCTGAAACCATTGATGAAAGTCTGTGTCCAAAGATGAAAGAACTTCGAGGTGTATGGCTCGCATCGCCAAGCATGTAAAAATTAACCCATACCTCTTGACCACAGCCCTTCCACGTTTAACCTCAAACGGTCCAAAGCAGTCCAAACCAACTCGACTGAAAGGAGGTTCATCAGGAGTTATTCTGTTGTGAGGAAGGTCGGCCATTTTCTGATGTCCAGGTGAAGCAGACAATCTATGACAGATGACGCACTTAGCCAAAACTTTTCTGATGGCAGCACAAGCACCAGGAATCCAATACTTCTGACGCAGATGAGAAAGCATGTGGTTACGTCCACCATGACCTGTTTCCTGGTACATAACGGAGAATGAGAGTGGAGACATGTTGATCTTTAGCCAGGATAACTGGATGTTTTGCTTCAACTGGCATAGCTGCTCTACTAAGCCTTCCTCCAACTCTAATGAGATCACCATCCAGGATCGGGTTAAGCTTGTAGAGGTGACTCGTCTTTCTTACACACTCTCCTTTCTTCAAGTTGGCCAGCTTCTGGAAACCTTATTTTCTGACAAAAACGGATAATATCTGACTCAGCTACAACCATATCCTCCACGGACAGGACACCCATTGGCACTTGAGCCCTAACTTCCTCCATCCGGACCTGTAGCTCTTTCTCTGGCTGTTCAGCACTTTGGTCCAATTCTGAAAGGGTTTTTCTCAGCAGCTTTCGACGTCGCACCAGACACAAAAGCAAGGTCCTAAACTTGAGAAACCAACCGACAGCTCTTTTTAGACGGAGCCAGGAGGAAAAGTAATCAATGAGCTTCTCCAATGGACTGACCTGCTCAACCTGAGCAGCGTTCACCATCACAACCTTGACCTCCGGGTCGTCATCAAGAGGGTTTTCCAAGGTCTCAGGGTTTTCAGGCCACCTGCTCTCGTGCTCATGAAGAAAATCAGGACCACAGAGCCATGCACCAGTCTTTAACAATAACTGAACTTTGACACCTCTGGAGGCTAGATCCGCAGGGTTGGTTAATGTGTTCACGTACCTCCATTGGGATACGTTAGACATTTTCAATATTTCAGACACTCTGTTTGGCTATGAAGATTTTAAATCTGGACGTCTCGTTCTTTATATATTTCAAAACAGAAGTGCTGTCGTCCAAAGACAGACTCTTGAAGGTCCATTTTGAAGCTCCTTCCTCCACAGTCCATTCTGCTAGCCACCACCCGCGGCAGTCAGCTCCATGCGGGGAATAGTGACAAGTTTTAGAGGAGCTACTCGTGCCTTTCCCATTACAAATGCACTGTGAGTACGCCCTATCGTCATGGAGCAACAGGTAAGTCACAGTCCCAAACCCTTCTTCACTTGCATCTGCAAAGTGGTGGAGCTGAGCAGAGACAACACGACCACAGTCCACAGGTTTTAGACACCTATTGACCTCCCAATTTTCAAGGTCATGAAGGTCTTCCAGCCAAGCCATCCATTCCCCAGCAACAGAAGAGGGCAAAGGATCATCCCATCCCAGACGTCTCCTGCAAAGATCTTGGAGGATTTTTCTTGGCAGACAAAACAACAGGCGCCAAGAAACCAAGAGGATCGTAAATCGAACTAGTCACAGACAAGATTCCTCTTCTTGTGAGTGGGTGGGTTTTAAGTATGATTTTAAATTTGAATGAGTCAGATTGGACACACCACTGTACACCCAAGGCATGCTCCACAGGCAAAGCATCGCCATTCAAATTCAGATCTTTCACCTCTTTGGCACGCTCCTCCTGAGGAATAGTAGCGAGAACAGTGCGTCGATTACTAGTCCATTTTGTAAGCTTAAAACCGCCTTCAGCACACAAGGCACTAAGCTCTCGACATAAAGATTGCTTCCTCCTCAGAGCCGACAGACCACCAAACAATCGACATAGAAATGGTGCAGGACAGTGTTAACTGCCATGGGACTAAAGCACTTTTGATTGTCCTCAGCACATTTCCTCAGGGCGAAACAGGCACAACTAGGAGAGGAAGTAGCGCCGAACAAATGTGCCACCATTCTGTACTCCATTAGCTCCCGACTGCAATCCATCAGGCCACCACAGAAATCTCAACAAATCAGTATCTTCAGCCGGCACCCTGACCTGATGATACATGGCCTCAATATCTGCCATGAGCACCACAGGCTCTTTGCGGAATCTTGTAAGGACTCCCACTAACAGATTTGTGAGATCTGGTCCTTGAAGAAGCTGTGAGTTCAAAGACGTCCCCTGAAACGAGGCCCCACAATCAAAAACTACCCTCAGTTTTTTTTTTTATGATGATACACTCCATGATGGGGTATACCACACCCTTCCATCACACCGGGCCAGCTGCTCAGATGGAACTCTCTCTGCATAGCCATTAGCCAGCATCCTGGACATAAATGTGATGTAATCGGAACGAAAAGATAGATCTTTATTCAAACGTCTTTTAAGACTCAATGCACGCTGTTCTACAACGGTCTTATTATTTGGCATTTTGAGGTATCTTTGTCTTACCGGCAAACCAATACTGTAATGACCATCAATGAGCTTGGCTGACTCGGAGACTAACTCAATGAAGCGTTCATCCTCCCTTGACAGACCAGGTTGTTCATCCTGGAGTTTCAGGGAAATCCACCTTCAGCTGCTTCTCCCAAAGCTCATCAAGCCTCGCCACAGAGATCCGATTGACTGTGATGTCGGGCTGCAAAAAACTTTTGATCACTAATCTGGCAATCTCCACGGAGCGGGCCATTCACCGTCCAACCCAGGATGGTCTTAATTGCATAAGGGCCCCCATTCACTGCACGAACCACTTGCCACGGTTCCAGAGCTCGAGGGACGTTAGTGCCGATCAGAAGGTCAACATCAGCATCGATCTCTGGTATTTCTATGTGTGTCAGGTGCGGCCATCTTTGGAGGTCCTTTGATCGTGGAATGTTACCTCGATGAACAGGCATGCTCCGTTGAGTAAAAATCTCTGGCAGGTCACAAAAGTTATTCGAATCCAGTCCGGCGACTTCCAAGTCTGACAACTTGTAACTGTCCACCACTTTCTCTTGTCCCATAGTTCTAAGGAGGATTCCCAGCTTCTTCCCTGTAAGATTGAGACGGGTCATGAGTCGCTCTGTACAAAAAGGCAGTACTCCCTGGATCCAAAAACGCATACGTGACCAAGGTCTCTGTCCCCTTTTGGATTTCACCTGAACAGGCAGAATAGAGAGCGTACAGTCCTGCTTACCGGCCCCAGTCAAGCCACTGGACTGAACAGACACCACAGCATCTTCTCTGGCCATTTCCAAACCACCATTATTAGCCTGAGTCAAACTATTCTGTTTTGCTTTGGGGTAGATATGCAACAACGTGGGGTGTCTATAATTGCACACGCTACATATCAGACGTTTTCTGCAATCTTTACTCATGTGCCCAATGCACAGACATCCAAAGCACATACGATTTTCCTTCAAAAAAGACATTTTTTCAGCTTGTGTCCTTTTATGCAGAAGGCGGCAAACATCTAACGAATGCCCAGCCCCACAAAAACAACAAACTTTCTCCAGTGAGTCTTCACCCATTTGTTCCCAGACTCCACTTTATTCTCAGCAGGTGCAACAGTAGTGGCAAAACTACTGCCTCTAGCCTTTGAATTAGTTTGAGACTTGACCTTGTTTAGTTCCTTTCTTCCTGTCGCAGGTGTATCTTGTATATTTCCAAAAAGAGGGTCACTTGCTATCTTAACTTGCCTCTCAACAAATTCCACAATGTCCGAAAATGTAGCTCTACGACCAAACTTCTCCTGAATATCGCAGGCCGCACTTCTCCAATGATCCCGCAGCTTATAAGGCAGTTTTTTCACAATGATTTGCATATTTGTAGGCACGTTCAGGTCAGTTATGGCAACTCCCATAGAGTTGCAACATTCCTGTAATAGTAAACTGTAGGCCCGTAAGGCCTTGTTATCTTCAGATTTAACCATCGGCCATAAAAGCACCTTATCCATAGGCAGAGGCTACTTTGAATGGATCGCCAAAATGCTCCTGAAGCAGTGACTTTGCCTTAGTGTATCCTTGGGATGGAGGCAGATGTTGACAGCTTCGGATCAAATCCCTGGGCTGACCTCTTGTATACTGCTCGAGGTAATACAAACAATCCTCTGACTTGATGTTCTCCCTTCAATGTTGTGTTCAAATCCTCTTATGAAGGTTTGATATTGCAGTGGATCGCCGTCAAAAACTTGTAGGTCTCGCTTAGGTAAGAGAAAAAGTGACTGTTGTTCAACCAATAAAGAAGTAATTTCATTTTGCCTTTCCAAAACTGTGAGAAAACGTTGATCAGAATTATTTGCTGTTACAGGTGCAGCGTCATACTGAAGGTGAGTAATTGGTGGATGAGAATCATCTTCTGGCAAAGTGGACAGACCGGCCCAGGTCCCAGCAGCAGGCAGCTTAAATTTGTTGTATGTCTTGGGCCTCACAGCAGCATAACCTGAGAGTAAAGCTTCCTCTACAGCCTCAGCAGCCGATGGTTGAGTGTTAAGCTCAGGCACGAATGTTGCAGCATCATGGCTTAACTGTGTTCTTTTCCCTCTTTCCAAATAGGAGTTCATCCCATCTGATTTCACAGAAACATGAGACACACGAGATCCTTCAGAAGCCTTAAACACATTCACTTTAGCCATAGACGCTGCCAGCTCCATATCCAAATCCAGCTCCTCCTTCCTTCTCCTCAACAGTTCTTGCTGTTCCTCCAGGGCATGCTTCTGACTCATCAGCCTTTGACGAGCCATAAGAGCAGCTGTCTCAGCCTCAGCCCTTATTCTGGCTGATGATGTAGTGGGACATAGATTTACTCACTACTGTACTGCATCTCTTCGCCCTCACTGACACATTAGAAGCACTATCATTTGGCCGAATGTCATCGTCTACTGCATTTTCCATATTTTCAAAATACGTGCCTCTTTATCATTAGAAAGAGTAGATCCTAGACATGGGGCAACTACATCCTCTGCTGGTGCATCTGGCGCCTCCAGCAGCCATTTATTCGTCTCCTCCACAAAAGCAGTTTCATGTTTTTCAACAGTATCAAACCAAGCATTTTGTTTTTCTTGTTCTTCAGGTGGAAGCATAGGTACCACAGCACCATGAAGATGACTTGCTTCTTTAAACAAGCTCGATATAATTTCAAGACATGACCGTATTTCTTCAGCATTACCAGAACTTCGCATTAGGTCTTTAATTTCTTTTATTACACCTTTAATCCTTTTTACTTTTGCTTGACGTTCTTCTTGAAGCCGCTCCAATTTATATTCAAAAGCCTTGGGTGTAAGTGTTGTTCGTCTTTTCTCATCTGATCTGGTACCATTCAACTCCATTTTTCATTTACAAAATAATCACAAAAATATCTGCTAATGACACTAAACACAGCTCCCCTTTATGACTTATGTTTCCACATGAACAAAATACAATGCATTGTCTTTGATTCCCCCTAACTTATCCACCAATAATAAGCTAAACTCAACCCTAGTCTTCTGTGCACTAGCGGTGGGTATTTATGTACCTCGATACCGATAGTCTCGAACCAGACAAACCGTCTTAGAACTAGAACTACGGCGGCACTCCCAAGCGCAATGCTTCACCCGCTTGATACACGAACCAAAACACTACTAAAAGTCCCAAAACAAACAGAACAGTACAATCACCTTATGTGAAAGTACCGCTGAGCCTAGCAGGGAATTCAATTCTTTCTTTGACAAACAATCCACAATGTTTATGAGCATAGCATAACTTTCAAAGGAGGCAACTGTGATGACCGAATAAGCATCGTAACAGACAATTTATGAATGAATAAACTTTACGTGAGTCAAATGCGCGTCCGCGTCTATCGCTTACACAACGCTAAACGCAATCTCAAACATCTAGTGTTGTCCCGACAATACATTTGAATCCGCGTAACAACAGCAAACTTTCTATTGACATAATATTGCGGCGTATTTTACATCAAAACTAAACCAAACGCCGCAGCAGGCTGAAACATGAGGATTTACAATTGAAGACGCGTCACGCTGAACCATTGCACATGATGGAATGTCTTTATTACTCTCTTTCACAAGCGTAGAAAACATAAGCACTTACGTTGATTGATGTACTCATGAAAACCGTGCAAAGATACCTCAGACAGTGCATATGATGGTGATAATGTTGGCGATGGTGACGGTCAATAGAAAGTTTCTCCCCATGCTCACCCTGCAGCCATGATCCCTAACCTCACAGGTGAACACACTAATGTAGACACCACACCCCCGGTGCCACCCACAGTAATGACGTCACGATGCATGTGCATATAACACACCAGTAGAAGAAGAAATGAAAATCAAACCCAATGTGTGGCTCCTACATCTAGTAACACACTTTAAAAATAACCATATGTAAATCTGAGTAGGCTTCACACGTATCAAGTGAGTCAAGTGAACCACGAAACCAGATGACCATGACGACCAAGATTACCAAGATGACCAAGCTGACAACACGGGGGATCTATGATTAAGGCCATCTCACATCGAGGCTTTAAATGTGTTTCCACTAAAATGAGAGAAACAAGACTAACTAATAACACGGCATGAAAGACAACTAGGTAATCTAAAAGACACGGGAATGAACAACTTGGCAAACAAGCAAAACGAACAGGTGATGACAGGTGATGCGAATGAAACACTGGAAGAAAGCTAAACGAGAGAACGAGAGGGGCGGGCCATAGAAGAGTTCACAATGGCATGTCTCTCTCCACACAAAACAAGAGGTTCTATCATGATTCTGCCACTAAATCAAGAAAAGCAAGACAAGATGGGACAGAACCATGACATGAATACCATTGCCATGATTTATTTTTGCTATTGAATGTATTATTGTAAACATGGTGATTTATTTTATAATAAACATAATTGTTTAATGTTTATATTATTATATAGAGTTCTTTTTTATAGTACTCTATATTAGTGTTGTTTTTATGTATTGCTATGCCTTGCTTTGATATTTAAATGTTTTGGCAAGGTTGAACATGTTACCAATCACGGCACAAAATCTTTCTTGACTGTGAGGTTGATTCCTCATCAGTTTTGATCTGACAGTATGATGTGACGCTGTAAACAATTAAATAAATCCAGTTCTGTTTCTGGTTCAATCCAACAATCATACAATTCAACTGGGTAACTCAACATTTTGACATAAGGAATAAAAGATAGCAAAATAAAATTAGAAATGTGAATTTTAGCATTGTATTATAATAAATAATACGCTACAACTACAGTTACATACAGTTGAAAGAAAAAGTATGTGAACCCTTTGGGCTTACTTGGATTTCTTCATAAATTGGTCATAAAATGTGTTCTGATCTTCATCTAAGTCACAACAATAGAGAAACACAGTCTGCTTAAACTAATACCGCACAAACATTATACGTTTTCATGTTTTTATTGAACACAACATGTAAACATTCATAGTGCAGGGTGGAAAAAGTGTGAAACCCTAGGCTAATGACTTCTCCAAGAGCTAATTGGAGCCAGGAGTCAGCCAACCTGGGTCCAATCAATGTGATGAGATTGGATGTGATTAAAGCTGGCCTGTCCAATAAAAAAACACACACCAGTTTTGAGTTTGCTGTTCTGAAGAAGCGTTGTCTGGTGTGAACCATGCCTCGCACAAAAGAGCTCTCAGAAGACCTACGATCAAGAATTGTTGACTTACATAAAGCTGGAAAGGGCTACAAAAGTATATCTAAAAGCCTTGATGTCCATGTGTCCACGGTAACAGATTGTCTACAAATGGAGAAAGTTCAGCACTGTTGCTACACTCCCTAGGCGTGGTCGTCCTGTAAAGATGACTGCAAGAGCACAGCGCATGTTCAATGAGGTGAAGAAGAATCCTAGAGTGTCAGCTAAACACTTACAGAAATCTCTGGCACATGCTAACATTTTTGTTGACAAATCTACAATAAGGAAAACATTAAACAAGAATGGACTTCATGGGAGGACACCACAGAGGAAGCCACTGCTGTCCAAAAAAAACATTGCAGCACGTTTGAAGTTTGCAAAAGAGCACCTGGATGTTCCACAGCACTACTGGCAAAACATTCTGTGGACAGATGAAACCAAAATTGAGTTGTTTGGAAGAACACACAACGCTATGTGAGAACAAAAGCACACACACACAAACAAAAACCTCATCCCAACTGAAATCAATGGTTTGGCGCTGCCTCAGGCCCTGGACGGATTACTGTCATCGATGGAAAAATGAATTCCAAAGTTTATCAAGACATTTTGCAGGAAAACTTAAGACCATCTGTCCGCCAACTGAAGCTTAACAGAGGATGGACGATGCAACAGGACAACGACCCAAAGCATAGAAGTAAATCAACAACAGAAGAAAGTACGCCTTCTGGAGTGGCCCAGTCAGAGTCCTGACCTCAACCCGATTGAGATGCTGTGGCATGACCTCAAGAGAGCGATTCACACCAGACATCCCAAGAATATTGCTGAACTGAAACACTTTTGTAAAGAGGAATGGTCCAAAATTTCTCCTGACCGTTGTGCAGGTCTGATCTGCAACTATAGGAAACGTTTGGTTGAGGTTATTGCTGCCAAAGGAGGGTCAACCAGTTATTAAACCCAAAGGTTCACATACTTTTTCCACCCTGCACTATGAATGTTTACATGTTGTGTTCAAATAAAAACATGAAAACGTATAATGTTTGTGCGGTATTAGTTTAAGCAGACTGTGTTTCTCTATTGTTGTGACTTAGATGAAGATCAGAAAACATTTTATGACCAATTTATGAAGAAATCCAAGTAAGCCCAAAGGGTTCACATACTTTTTCTTTCAACTGTATGAAGGCCAACTAAACAATGTGAAAGGTACATTATGACAGGTTGAAACAAGTTGTTATGGTATACTAATGCCTTTTTTTCTTCTAGCCATATCAGACAAACTCAGATTAATGTCTAGAAACAGCATTTTGTCAATAACAACATTAAACTATCAAACAGTCACACTGATATAACCTGCCTATTAATTATAGGCAAAAGGAAATCATAATTAAATTTTGTAAAATACAGTTAAAGGGTCCAGTCAGTAATATCTAGCGGCAAGGTTGCGAATAGGCCGTGTGCACATGAGGAAGTGCCAATGGAGGGCAAGAAGTGATTTTCTTCATAGGAATTCAGTATAAAAAACTCAAAATACCTGTGTTTTGCGTCGTTTTATGACAGTTCAAATCGATCAAACCATGAAAGGTGATTTTATTTTGTAGCAAACATTGATGTTCATGAAGGGTAAAAATAATTTAGGCCTACCTTACTTTAGTTTACTACGGTTAATATGTGTACTATATAGTAGTTTAACTTGATCATTAACTCAATCGTAAGTGTTTTTGAAACACTTCTCTCTTGCGTAGACAGCTGCTTTATGGTACCAACAAAGCTTGATCACATTGGTTTGGTTTTGTCAACCCAAAACAAATCCTGTAACCCTGAGTTTTTTCAGCAACATCCATGGCAGAGGCCCCAACTGGACGGATCCCTAAAATGTCACGTACGAAAGAATATCCCAAAGGTAGGCAAAGTAGAAAATTTAAGAAATAACCTCGCACTGTTGAACTGGTCCTGTTCCTCAATAGAAATCTTTAGATTTTTTTAATACCCCAAAAATATAATTTTCCCAACAATCACTTCACATTTATACAATAACTGTATTTTATTTGTTCATGCATGTCTTCATGAGCCTCGCATATGAACTTACAGGACTAAGACAAAAGTTTCTATGAACAACTGCATTTGCTGATCGAAGCACATTCATAAAAATGTAGTCATAGACTTTTATTAATGCAGTATGTATAGCCTTATTGGCCTAAGTGCTACATTAACCATAACACATACTTTTTTTTAATTGATGTGAAGTGACGTATTTCGTATTATGAAACATTAAAAATATAAATGACACAAAGACAGCTTTCCACCCTTCGACCACAAGAGAGCGCTATTGTGCACCGTTTTAAAAAGCTTCCAGTACGAACCATTTTATGAGACACTTGAGGGGAAACGTCTCCCAGATGTATATGTTTAGTAACAACATAGTTCCCTTTGTTTTATGTCATGAGTTTATTATTATTCTAAATTGTTGAAAACATATGAACACATAAGTGAGTAAGTGTCTGAAAACTTTTGTGCACTAGGTGCACTAGTGTACATGCTTCTGCAATGCCCAATTGCAGACAACACGGGGTTAAATGGAACGAAAAAACACTTTATTTTAACAAACAAAAAACAATTTAATTTAAATTCAAAATTAAGTGTTAGTAATAAAACAAATAATAAAATGCTGTCTTTATTCAGTCATGAATGAATGATGTCATGTTGCTGTGACTTTGTGGTTAAAAATAGCATATGTAAAAAAAATGTCTGTGATGAAAATTCCTTTGTACCTTAAAATGACCTGAATGTAACTCTGCACCCTCACCTCATTTAGTATACGCCCATTCATCAATATGCAAATTAACCCCGCCTCCACTCATTCGCCAGCTGGGTACAAACAACACCTTCTGCATTCAGCAGTTTCAGACGTCTGTGTGATTATCTTAAATATCTTTGGCTCAAACTGCTGATCTACGCGGTCAAATCAGTTGACGTGATTGGTTACAGGGTTATGACGTTGTTAACAGAGGAAGTTTATAAACACATTTTAAACTGTCTTTGGTAAACTTACTCACCAATGGTTTAAAACGATTTGTTTGCTCGTGGTTTGTTGTAAAGCACACACATATGAACAACATTAATAACTTGATTTTCACCACAGGGAGACTTTAAGATTTTTCTTAAGAGCATCTATGAGATTGTTTTTATAGATGACCCCAGATGACTCGACTCTGGCGAGATGCAAATTCGAACTCATGAGCCCATCATTTGTTTTTTCTTTTTCCTTCTTACACAAGCGTAATTTGTGTATGAACAATTCAAATTGTGTTCATTTGAATTGTTCTTAACAAATGCGTTTAAAACAAAACAGGCTGAAGTGTCTGACGGAACACATCAGCCGTGACTGAGTTTAATAATCTTCTTTTAGTCATGAACTCAGACGACACAAAACGCACGCGGATTCCCTTTAATGAATTCATCATGTTGTTTCTACGGTAGCCCTGAACGGACAAACTGCTCTACAGAGCGCATCTTGTAAACACGTTTTCTCCTTCAGCAAAGAAGCGAAAAACACAACGACATCTTACTTCTGTGTCAGCCACCGTGGTGCTTCGAAAGAGAGGGGTGGAGTGAGCCCTTGGTTCCTACTCACTGCTAGACGCCGCTGAATTTCATACACTGGAACTTTAAGTCATTTCCAGATATAAGTGTAAAATGTTGTTTGTATTCCAGGAAGTTTAACAGGTTATCAATTATTTTGACTCTTTGCATATAGAATGTTCATTCTTTTGTGGTTAGAATGTAGCAGTTTAATTCTCATGAGAATGTGTTTCTAATGCTTCATTCTGGTATGTTTGTGTTTTTAATAATCACTCATCTAGACACTTAGTCTTTCGAGAGCTTCCGATGGAAATATCATTAACCGATTCAGATTTTTGTGGATACTAACATAATTATCATCAAATTCATCTTACAATATTGATTTATTTGGAACTTTTTATATTCATGAATATTACATTTTGTGTCAATTAAACATATCTTTGTGTGATAGGCTTGTCAAACATTCTTGTTGACATGTTTATGCAAATTTCATGACTGCTTATATATCTGCAAACAGACTGATCATCTGTCTTTGAACATACATTTTCTAGAGAATTTTGCATTTAAAGGAACAGCCATACACTCATCCACATATCAAACCCGGTTAGCTCAAAATGCCATGAATGGTGTAAAATATGGTGGAGGTCGGATCTTCTGGATTATTATAACATTAGAACAGTGATCATCACTGCTCATGACAACTATTTGGATAAAACTAACGGAGCAGGGATTCGTGTTGGAAACTCACTGGAAAACAATGGAAACAACAATCCCATGTAAAGTTATTCATTACATCAAACGTTTGATTAGTTGATTTAAACACATACAGATATCACGATTCATGTTTTTATTGATTTTCTCTTTCTATACGTGCTGTAATTTCTGGTCTTCAATCTCGTTATACTGTCACTTACTCATGCCACGGGATGGAGGGACGTTATGTGAATGTGGTCATGACTGGACCAGATCTTTTCTTGTTCTGTGTGAGGTGGAGGTCTATGGAACAGGTAAACTCTGACACTAAAAAGTTTACTGTATTCCATTCAAATTGTATGAATTTGATCATTTAATCAATCGGGAATAAAAAATGTCCATGTGTTGATGCCTTTTTATTACACAGCTCGAAATGCTTGATTCTGATTGGCCAGTCACGACATTTGCAGGTTGGTTATTCCCAGAAAACAACCTCTCAAAACTACTTACACACAGTAACCTGGATGCAGCAAATAATTTTCTGGGTTTTTTTGACAAATTAAATATGTCTCTTAATAACATATACAAAATTATTTATATTTTACATTTCAACGACAATGTGATTACAGCTGTGTTGGATTATCCAGAAGAAAAATGAAAGCGCCGTGATTTACGCAATTGATGCCTTACTACACAACTGGAAGGTTACGATTCGCGGTTGCGCTCACTTGTGACTCGCCCAGGCCAGACAGTGTCGCTCCGCGGCACAGCACTGAGGCGTTTCGTATTGGAACCCATTCTATCGGTTCGACACAACGTCGAGAGACCGACAGAAAGGGAACGTCTAGGTTACGACTGTAACCTCAGTTCACTGATGGAGGGAACAAGACGTTGTGTCGTTCATGCTACAACGCTTCGCCTTCGGCTGTAGCGACAGGGAGTGCCTCTAAGGTTCCTCAGCCCAAAGGTGAATGAATGGGCACGCAATCTCCCTTTTTATGCCTGTATGTACAGGGTGGAGACTGGCATGCCATGCCATTCGCCAAGTTCATTGGCCTTTTAAAAGAACAATCAGAGATGATAGGTTCTCAAGATCAAACCCCATTCTGTCTCGGCACAACGTCTCGTTCCCTCCATCAGGGAACTGAGGTATCATACGTAACCAAGACGTTTCTTTTTGCTTTCGCCATGTTGCATCGCGCCACTCACGTGCGGTGTAGACAGAGTGTAAGCTGATAACGAATTAATCTTGTAGTAGATTTGTATGTTTTATATGCCGCTTGCAGCTTGGCGCTACACATTTTGCAATTGACTGTATTTTCGTCAAGTTTATCAAAGTGAAACCACGCATTGTTTTGCACTTTAAATATGCCCTTCTGTGCTCCGGACTTGACCCTGGACTGCAAATCTCTGGGTACAGCCTGAAATGCCAGCATAAGCAATCAGAAAGTTTAAAAAATTTACTTATAGACTCAAACGATCATCATTTTCATCATCGATCGTCGGGTCGCGTCCGAGTACTCGTGCCCATCCCTGTCACGGTTCTGCCAATCTTGGTTGACTTATTCCTGGTCTTGAGGCAGAACCAAAACAGAATTCTCTGTTTCATGTGGGGAGAGACGTTTTTGACCTTGTGGCCTTCCATACTCTCCCCGAGTCTCGTCTGTGTTCCCGCCCTTTCCGTCTCGTTAGCTTTCCTAAGTGTTTTGATCTGTGTCACCTGGTCCCTATTTAATTATCCTGTGTTTGTCTTCCTATTTATACCTCTCATGTGTCATTGTCCTGTGCTGGTTCGTTGCTTGTGCTTCGTCTTTCTTAGCTGTGTGCTTAAACCTTGTTCCTGTTTCCTGTCTTCCTATATCAAGTGAGTCTAGTTTAGTTAGTGTGTTTATATTCGAGTGTTTGTTTCCTTAGCTTAGTTAGTCAGTGTTCTTGTTTTGTTAATATTCATTTCAGTCCTGTTTTCCCCCTCGTGGGTTTTATTTTGCCTTTTTGTCTCTGTTGAAATAAAGACCTTTGTTACCCCTATCATCTCGTCTCGTGCTTGCCTGCACTTGGGTTCGTCCTTGAGGACCATGACAGAACGAACCAGCCACAACAGAACCCAGCAGGCAACTGCGAACAATTCCTCGCGGTCCCACCAGGCCCGACTTCTGTTGGGTCTTAAACAGGGGGATCGCGGGATCAGAGACTTCGCCCGGAATTCGTGGCTGCATCTGGGGAGACTGAGTTCGGTGAGGCAGCTCAGGTTATTTTTAACTGCTGCCTCACCGAGCCTCTCAAGCAGTTTGAGATGAGGATGTTGAGCTCCCTGTGGATGGGCGACATGATCAGGTACGTGATTGTAGCAAAGTTCATTAAAAAGGAAGGAAGGAGGCGGGAACCGGCAAACATTTAAATAAAGTTTTTAATAATAAGTAAAGACAGCCGGCAGCCCCTCACGGACGACGCCGGCGAATAACAAAATACATAAACACAAAACAACTTAACATACGTTCGGGCCCGGTCCTCTCTCGTCGAATGTTCTGCCAGCTCGTCCTTTTATGCTTCCGTTCTCCTCCGTCATAATGCGGGGCCGGTGTGCGCACAGCTGATATCCATCATCACTCACGCCACCGGCCCCGCCCTTTGTCTGACGGCTCTCGCCCCGCCTTCCTCGCTACATACCCCCATCGCCCTTCACAGGCCGGGGGGTACCACCGAACTGTGCTTACTCCCCCTGGGGAGCCAGTCTCGGCGTCCGCAGCCCCTGGGGGTATGCACCGACGAGACGAGAGAACGGAGACGGAAGCACCAGGAGCGACAGGGACGAGAGAGGGGAGAGAGGAAAAAAGAATCTGGTCCGGTTCCCCGACATGCTGCCGCTCGGTCCTCAGCCAGCCGAAGGGCTCTTCCTCGCGGTGCCATGCGGTGGTAACTGGATGCCCGGTGGACGCCACGATCCTCCTCCGCCCCCTGGCGGCCGCGATGGCTCCTCCAGCTGAGGGCAGCCAGTGAGTCTCCCGTTTCCTGCTCCTCCCCTTCACGGCGGACGGCAGCAGGCTCTGGCCGAAGGCAACGACTCCCCGCTCCCTCCTGGATGGCAGCCACCCCACCTTGACCCATGGCACGGCAGCGAGCTCTCCGTCCCAGCCGATTCATCTCGTTCCAGCACCACCGCCTCGGGCAGCGTCAGCGAACTTCCCCTCCGCGCTGCCCGAACTCCTCAGCACCGCGATGCCCATCAGCAGCGAGGGCTCTCCGACAGCATGTCTCTCCTTCCTCCCGGGTTTCGGCACCAATGTAGCAAAGTTCATTAAAAAGGAAGGAAGGAGGCGGGAACCGGCAAACATTTAAATAAAGTTTTTAATAATAAAGTAAAAGACAGCCGGCAGCCCCTCACGGACGACTGCCGGCGAATAACAAAATACATAAACATAAAACAACTTAACATACGTTCGGGCCCGGTCCTCTCTCGTCGAATGTTCTGCCAGCTCGTCCTTTTATGCTTCCGTTCTCCTCCGTCATAATGCGGGGCCGTGTGTGCACAGCTGATATCCATCATCACTCACGCCACCGGCCCCGCCCCTTTGTCTGACGGCTCTCGCCCCGCCTTCCTCGCTACAGTGATCAACCGGGATGATCCCTGGCCGTTTGTGCCAGACTGGGTATCCACCCCATTGGCTACCGTCCCGGAGGGCCGCGTCCTGGCCGCCCTTACCCTGGGGAGCTCGGCCCTCTCATCCACAGCACCCCCTGCAACCACTCTACCGTCTGCCAGTTCCATTGGCAGGCGGGGGAGAAAGAAACTCCGGAAGGCGGCTCGAGCCCAGGAGAGTCCGGAGGTCCCGAGTCCGGAGGTCCCGAGTCCGGAGGTGTCAAGCCCCAAATATTTTTTGGGGGGGCGCCGTGGGGATGTGACGGTCCGTGCGGCCAGCCCGGCCGCAGACTCTCCCCAGCACAGCACCAGCCCGGTCCAGCACCGGCACCAAGCCCGGTCCAGCAACCGGCACCAAGCCCGGTCCCAACCGGCACCAGCCCGTCCAGCAACCGGCAACAAGCCCGGTCCAGCAAACCGCACCAAGCCCGGTCCAGCACCGGCACAGAACGCTGCCCATCCGCCGAGAGCGCTGCCCAGCCGATGTCCAGCCCGGCATTCCAGCCATGGTCCTGCCCGACATTCCAGCCGGCCGTCCAGCCCTTGTCCTGCCCGGCATTCCAGCCGGCCGTCCAGCCCTTGTCCTGCCCGGCATTCCAGCCGGCCGTCCAGCCCAGCAGTCCTGCCGGGGACAAGAACAGTTTCCCCAGGACTTCCCCTGTCAGCCTCCTGGGGCTCCGCGCCCTGGCGCGCCCCCAAGGGCTGGAACTTCCCCACCCAGCCCTACCCCTTTTGGACTTCCCCCAATGTACTCTTGTTTGCCCCCACCCCCCTCCCTTGTTTATTATTTTTATTGTCCCACCCTAACCCATTAATTGTTCTTGCCTGCCTTCCCTTGATCTTGTTCTCCATGTTTTGTTTAGTCTTGTCTATGTCCCAGTCTGTCTTGTCCTGTGGGTCTCCTTGAGGAGCGTCAGGATGTCGCTCCTTAAGGCGGGGGTTCTGTCACGGTTCTGCCAATCTTCTGTTCCTGTTTCCTGTCTTCCTATATCGAGTGAGTCTAGTTTAGTTAGTGTGTTTATATTCGAGTGTTTGTTTCCTTAGCTTAGTTAGTCAGTGTTCTTGTTTTGTTAATATTCATTTCAGTCCTGTTTTCCCCCTCGTGGGTTTTGTTTTGCCTTTTTGTCTCTGTTGAAATAAAGACCTTTGTTACCCCTATCATCTCGTCTCGTGCTTGCCTGCACTTGGGTTCGTCCTTGAGGACCATGACACATCCCTAATGAATTATATTTCCAAAAACTCTTTTGTGCTAAGCAGTTTTAAGATGTGTTGCTGGAAAGTTCTGCGCAGACCGTTAAGTGTATGCATTGAAAGTAACGCGAGGTGGTACTGCTGCGGCTTTGTGAAATACGGATAAAGGCTCCTGTTGGGGCGGCCCTGCTGCGGCATTGTGAAATACGGGAAAAGGCCCCTGCTGGGGCGGCACGGCTGCGGCGGTGTGAAATACATGTAGCGGGTACGACCGAGGGAGGTGCCGAAGACAAGGGGTGTGGCTAGGAGAATAAAGGTGCCCGGTAGGAAAGAGTTGGGAGAGGTGTATGTTTCTGGCCGGCAGGAATGAAGGTGACACACCGACTTGCATGTTGATGTTGCGGTGCATAGTGCGTGTCCTGTGAAACACCCGGAAGCGAATATTGGAAAGGTAATTCGCCTGTTTATTAAATTGAATAGGTTGTTGGTTTTAATATGTACGAGAAGGTTTTAATGGTTGTGTATTATAGTGTGTGACTTCCGAAGTGGACGGATGTTCATGCCGGATTCGGAGGAGTTTGTTGGTAGTGACCATGTGCGAGGGTGCACATAGGCGGGTCTCATTGGACTATTGAGATGGGTACGAAGGGTTGTTTAATTGGGGAATGTGGGATGAGGGTTTTGTAATGTATTTATAATAAAGATGTGTTGTTTTCATTTGCAGTACGGCAACGGCTACTTTGGCTCGGCAAGGCCTAACCGTTGCTCTTGTTTATTTCTTATTTTTGGTTTAGGGTTTCTCTTGGTTTGATGACGCTTTTCTAGTCCGCCTGATACGGGAGGGTGTCTTGGCCTAGAGAGGAGGCCTAGGCGTGACTAGAGTTATTTTTGTTTGTTTGTTTTATGTTGAGCCTTTCCCACTGCATGGCTGCCGCGAGGACGGAAGGTAAAACGCTGTAGGCAGAGATGAGACCTTAATTATTATTTATAGTAATCTCACCAGGGTTCCTTATGTGATTGTCATGCTGTGTTTGCGTGTATATTTTTGGTTTCTTTAATTTGATTTGCTGTGCTGTGGATGTATTGTGGAATCTCATCTCTGCTGAGGTAATTTGGGGACCGTCCTCGTGTGTAGTATTTGTGTGAATGCCACCAATAAACTCTGGCAAACTTTTACCTGAACCTGTTTTGTGTAAGAGTATTCATTGAAGAGAGTACTGTAACATACAGATGAAGTCCCCTGCTGGGGCGGCACTGCTGCGGCAGTTTGAAATACAGAAAAAAAAGGCCCCTGCTGCGGCAGTGTGAAATACAGAAAAAGGCCCCTGCTGGGGCGGCGCTGCTGCGGCAGTGTGAAATACAGGAAAAGGCCCCTGCTGGGGCGGCGCTGCTGCGGCACTGTAAAATATGGGAAAAAGGCCCCTGCTAGGGTGACACTGCTGCGGCGGTGGGAAATACGGATAAAGACCCCTGCTGGGGTGGCACTGCTGCGGTAGTGGGAAAAAAACAGATAAAGGCCCCTGCTGGGGCGACGCTGCTGCGGCGGTGAGCTGCTGATATGTGTGGGGGGATTGGGAGCGGACTGGAATTAATGGTTTTGGTTGATGAGGCTTCGGTTTGCTTCTTTAATGTGGGAACGATCGGAACGAATGTAGCTTTTGAAGGCTTCTGAAGACCAGCGGCCGAGTGTTTGTATTTGGTGCTGGGAGAGTCCTTTTTGGGCCGCTGTTGTGGCTGCTCCGATTCTGAAGGAGTGGCTGGAAAAGTTATCGGCTGGGATGCCTGATTGGATCAGGACTAACTTGAGGTGTTTCTGGAACCAGAAACGCGTGGTGGGGCGGTTGGAGTCGTCTACGAAGAGAGGGTCGGAGGGGATTAGGGTTTGTGCGCTTCTGAGCTGAAGGTAGGCTTAGAGGGTTTGGTATGGTTGGAGAGCTGATGGTAGATTAAAAATGTATATTAGATGGCCTCTCTTTGTTTGGTCTGTCTTACTCTGTTTAATGAAGTAGGATATTGTATCGTGGTCCATTATGGAGAGATCTGAGATGGTGGGGTGGATATCTGGATTGAATTTGGATGTGGTGGTGAGTTCTGAACATCTGAGAAAACCGAAAAAAGCTAATATGAACATTGCGTCCAGTGTGCGGGCAGTTTGGGTGGAGTGATAGCCTTGGCGGAGAGTATTTATGCACTTAGTTAAAATTTCTAGTGTTAGGGGTTTTCTCTGGGGTCCGGGCGGAAGGGGTGGGCTCTTTGGATGCCTTTAATTAGCATGGAGGTCTGTGAGCTGGCTATTTGGGGTGAAGGTGATCCGAATAGGAGTTTGTGGAAAAATTGTAATCCGCTTAGGTATCCTAGCTTATATATATATGGAACTGGCTTGGAAGTTTTTTGAAGTGTTTAGGTGGGAGATGAATGAGGTGATGGCTAGCAATGAGAAGTCTGGGAATATTAGGATGTATCTTGCGTGGAACGATTCGAAGCATTTCCAAGCTGTGAGGTAAGATTGTAGGGTCCTGGGGGAGACTGAGAGGATGATGTGGCTGAGAGAGACGTCGAGGAGGGGCTTCAGTGGGTGGTCTAGGGGAATATTAGTTCGGAATAGGGAGGTACTGGGGTGGGGTGTTGGTCCGCTTCTGGTGCCAGCTGCCTGAATTTCTGAAAAGCAAAGTGGGAGAGAGAGTCAGCTATTTGTTTTTTTGACCCGGGAATGTGTTTTGCGGTTAAGATAAATTGGTCGCACGCTGATATCCAAATTAGTCTTCTTGTCAAAGGCGTTAATGCGGGGGAATGGGAACGGCCTTTGTTGATGCATTGCACGGCTGCTTCGTGGTCGCAGTAGACTGAGATACTGTTGGTTGACCATTCTTTTCCCCACAGAAAAGCTGCGATGACTAATGGGTATAGCTCAAACAGCGCCGAGGACGAGGAAGACTGGGGGAGATTTAGCAGCTGGGGTGGCCATGTGGATGCGAACCAGCGACCTTGTTAATAATAGGGATAACTGGTCCTCTTGGACGGAGGACGCGAGAGAGAGGAGGTGGGAGATGCAAGGGAACTACTGCATTAGTCCATTCACCACAAAATGATAGTACCACTTTAATTTCTTCAGTTAGAACATTGATTTGCAAAGTGGAAGAGGTTTTACATTCTTTTACATGTTTTACATTTCTTGTACTGCAGGTCAGCTATCAAAAGAATATTGATGAGCAATCTTGTATTATTCTATAAACTCCACGTCATTATATAACTCCAAAGTGATGCATATCGGTATCGGACAACATTTTTTATGTTTTTTTATGTTTTCAGTATCGGCCATAATAAAATTTAGGCCGATATATTATAATCAATAAATCATAAATCATTTCTTCTGGTTAAACTCCTTCAGCTACACGCTGTTGGCTTTAGTTGGCTATTACAAAATATTTGTGTATGAACAATTCAAATTGTGTTCATTTGAATTTTTCTTCTCAACAAATGAGTCTCAAACAAAACAGGCTGAAGATGGAACAAATGAGCCGTGACTGAGTTTAATCTTCTTTTAGTCTTGAACTCAGATGTTGTCTAGTCTCTATCTGCTTTCATAGAGATGTTCGTAATTAACTAAAAATGAAGGATGTTTGAGTAACATATTGAGCAAACCAAACAATGGGTTATAAATGAGCACAAATTTGTTCATTTTTAAACTGTGTTGTTACCTCATCATGTGTAAGAGTGATCATGAGGAAGAGAAAACACTGCTGTGAGTTGAGAGAAAATGTATTCAAGAAATAAAAACAATCTGTCAGTCTTTCATTGACTTGTGTTCGGGATTAAAATCAATCCAGCAAAGCTTGAAAATTATAAAAATATTATTTATACGAATCTGGCAGTTTCCAGGCACCAAAACAAACAAGATCCTCATTTAAATCAGCAATTTACAGTCATACCATTTTCGTGGCACCAGATTTGATTTGTAAATAAGACTTTTTGAGGTCCAGTGATGTTCCATATGTTCAGTGGTGACGTCATCATGAGGGTGGACAGAGTGACAGTCAAATGTCCAGAGGGATGTACTGATGTACTGCTAGAAGAGAGGAGGACTCTCACACTGAGTGAAATCTTCATCTGTAACCCCAGAGGGAAGTTCTGCTCATAACCAAGAAGAAACTTAATTCTCTTCTCATATTCCTTTTCTTCAGCAGTAAGATGGACAAACTCATTCATCTGATTTTACTTTCTGGTGCGTACATCTCACATCATCTCATAGAACACACAAACATCTCAACATTATACATGATGTCAGTCATTCTTCATTAAAATCTTCAACATGACTTTTGAAATGTTAAGAACTGCAATATAAATGTAATTGATTTTCAGATGAAAGTGTAAAATTCTTGTTTTTGTTCAACAGGTCTTGTTTGTATTCCAGGTAGTTTATCAGGTAATCAATTATTTTGTTTCTTCACATAGAAGTGTAGAATGATGTACTGTGAATCTTTATGTTTTTATTGTTCATTCACTGTTGAGAGTTTGTGGTTAGATGACAGTTTTCTTCTCATGAGAATGTGTTTCTGATGTGTGTCAGCTTCCACTGGAAATATGATGAACAGTTTCAGATCTTGGTGGATTTTTAGCATCGGTATTATTTAATTCTTCTAAGAATATTGATTTTCTCAAGAATGCTCCTAGGAATAGTCTTAAGCTTTGACTTAAGTGTCAAAAGTTTCTTAGTAGAAAGAAGGACTTGTTTAAGAGTTGTATAAAAAGCAACTTTCAGTAAAGTTTAAGACTGATTATTCAGTGCTTCTTCAAGTGTTGTGAACTACAATGATGTCAACACAAAATGTCCGCCATCAACCTCTGAATCAGCCAATAGTGAGCCTGTGAGGGTGAAAGTCACGGCAACATGAGATCACTCATTCATTACTGATCACACATTGTAAAGGCAATGACGACGTGCGTTAATCTTTATTCTAAAGCCTTCAGTTCAGTTAATACTCCTGAATGTTTTTATAACAGTTAAAAGTCTGTTCATATAATCGTTAATAGATTTCATTGTGTCATTTAATGAAATAAAAATGAAAAGAATCGAGACCCAACTCTATTAGTATTTTAATAATATAAGCTTTACTGTCATTTGTGGGGGACAAGGTACCTAGCAGCACATAACATATTCAATATTCAGACTGCTGCGGGCAAGTTTCTTCATAGTGTTTATGTCTAGTTTCATAATGCCGTTTACACTTTTTGACAACGGCAACAGACTCCAAGCAAATGAGACAAACCGGCCCCGTGCGTGTCGATGCAGGAAGAATAAATGCAAATCTCTCGACCCATTCATGTCGGAAAACATGGTTTTCAGCATCAACTTTTCTAACTTTTGAAAAGGACATTGTTTTTCAGTCACTGACAGTCACATCTGTCTGGGCGCTGTGCAGCGAGTCTGTCTCGACTCTCGGCTCTCTTCACTGAGTGACGGGCGAAGCAACGACATGTACACGGAGGTGTAAAAAAAAAGGACCATGGGCTGCGGGAGGGCTCTATCACTCCAAGTCTTTTCATCCGGTTGATCTCCTCCTCTATAGCAGGTCGACGAGCCTCTGGTACCCGGTAGGGCCGCTGTCTTACAATGACTCCTGGGGGCGTCCGGATCTCGCGGTGTGTTATCCTAGTCTGCCCGGGATTTTCCGAATATACATCCCGGAACTGACTGACCAGGGACTGGAGATCTTTCTTCTGGACGGGGGACAGCTGTTCTCCCATCTGAACCACCGGTGGCTCGTCCGCGGTGAATGCTGCCATCTGGGTTGGAGGGGCTATCCACTTCTTTAATAGGTTGATGTGATACAGCTGTACCTCCCGTCGTGGTGGCGGGGGTCAGAACCAACACGTGGTCACCCGGCTGGAACTCCCTGGGTTGGGCATGCCGGTCATACCACCGTTGTTGGGCGCGCTGGGGCTTGGCTAGATGTTCCCTCACCATAGGCATCACTCGGCCTATCCGGGTTTGCATCTGCTGGATGTGCTCGATTACGCTGTGGTGCGGTGCTGGCTGTTGTACCCAAGCGTCTCGGGCGACATCCAGTAGTCCTTGGGGTTGCCGGCCAAAGAGAAGTTCGAACGGGGTGAAGCCTGTAGACAACTGAGGCACTTCCCGGATTCTGAAGAGCACATAGGGTAGCAGAAGGTCCCATTCGCGCCCATCCTCTGCCACCACACGACGGAGCATCTGCTTTAGGGTCTGGTTAAAACGCTCCACCAGTCCGTCCGTCTGAGGGTGATACACTGACGTCCTGAGCTGTTTGACATTGAGTAGGTGGCAGAGGTCCGCCATCAGCCGGGACATGAATGGAGTTCCCTGGTCAGTCAGGACTTCGGTGGGGATACCCACGCGGCTGAAGAACAAAAACAGCTCCTTGGCTATGGCCTTGGCTGTGACCTTGCTCAGGGGTAACGCTTCTGGGTATCTTGTCGCATAGTCCACGATGACAAGGATGTATTCGTATCCCCGGGCAGACTTCGACAGCGGTCCTACCGGGTCCATCCCTATGCGCTCGAAGGGCACCTCAATCACTGGTAGTGGAATCAGAAGACTGGGGGGAGGACGCTGGGGAGACTTCTGTTGGCAGGTAGGGCAGCTTTGACAGAATCTTTTGGCCTCCGCTTCGAGGCCGGGCCAGTGGAACCGGTCTCTAATGCGCTAGATGGTGTTTGCCGCTGCCAGATGTCCCGCCATTGGGTGGGTATGTGCCAACTCGAGTACCGTCTCTGTCTTGGTCTTAGGTACCACCAACAGAAGTTTTTCCTCCCCCCTTCTCGAGGCGGCACAGTACAACAGACCCTTGTTGATCACGAAGTGCGGAAGGGGGTGTGGGCCAGGCATGCGGTCTTCCCCGTCAACGACTCTGACCTGGCTCCAACAGTTCCATAGTCGGGTGTCCTCTCGCTGTTCCCTTCCGAAGGAGCCCCCTCCCGTTACCTGCTGAAAAAGGTCAGCAAATAAGTTAGTGTTGGGGCACTCACCCTCGGGTTCGGTGTCCGTAGCCACCAGGGCAGGTCGTGGTCTCCGGTCTCTTTGGGGCTTGTGCTTCCGTGGGCGTCTTCCGTGGCTAGCGGACTGCACTGTGGCTGTCAACAACTGCTCGAACCCAGGCCAATCTCGACCAAACAACATTGGCACCGGCAGGTCATCCACCACTCCGATCTCCAGTACCCACGATCCCGGGCCGGCCGACACGGTCACCTGTCGGGCCGGTACGCTTCGGGTATCTCCGTGACAGGTGATCGTAATGGTGGCCTTACCTCCGGTGTAGGGTCGGATTATCCTGGGTTGGACCAGAGTGATTGCACTGCCGGAGTCCAAAGTGGCCGTCACTGGGCGCCCATTCACCCTTATTGACCGCCGTGGAGCCCCGGAGGGTACAGCCTGGTGCACTGTACATCGTCCCGGGGAGGTGATGTTCCGGGTCTGTTGACTGGCCTTGAGATGCCCTCCGCAGGTCGCCATCCAGTTTGCACCCTTCGAAGTCCTCCTGCCACTCTCTCTCCCACGTCCCGGGCTGCCGTGGTTTCGGCAAGCTTCACCGCTTCCACGACCTCGCGGTTGTTGGTGGGGCCCCGCATGCGGGGTACGGAACTGGCGCGGAAAGGCCCGTAAGAGTCTGTCCACCACCACTCGTTCGGCTACCTGGAGGGCTGAAGGTTCTCCTGTCAGTAACCACAGATGTCCCAGCCGCGTCAATTGGGCCGCTTGGGCCCTTACCGGCAGTTGCTCGTCGTAGACCCACTGCTGGAACTGCTGGGCGACGCTAATTGGGGAGAGACCAATCCGGGCAAGGATTTCCCGCTTGAGGAGGTCATCTTTTTCACTGGCGGGGGTTGGGAGGGCATAATAGGCTCGTTGGGCCTCACCTGTTAGGAAGGGCGCCAGGATTTTCGCCCACTCGGCTCTGTCCCACAACTCCCGTGACGTGATGACCTCAAACGTGTGGAGGTAAGCTTATTTATCGTCTTGGGCTGTGAGCTTAGTCAACAGTTGGTGGGCGGTGGTTCTCGCATCCGGCAGAGGGGTTCGCGTAGCGCTTGGTTCTCTCAGAAGTCCCAGGGTTTGGTCAGTGCTTTCCTGCCGCTGTGCCAACTGCTCTGCGAACCTTTGTTGTCGCACCACGACCTCGGCCAGCCGTCGCACCACTTCATCCATGTTGGCCCGACAGAGGGAGTGAGAGAGCACTTCTAGTAACCAGGGTCCTGAAATGCAGAACAGAACACAAAAAATGTACTCACGGGTACGTATCGTTGTGTCGTCACTATGCCCGCATTCTCCACCAGTTGTGACGGGCAAAGCAACGACACGTACACGGAGGTGTGAAAATAATTCCCCGAAGGGGTACTTTAATTCAATGTACCACAAAGCAACTCATAAATATATACACCACGCGTGTATTCTCCAACAGCGTGGTGGAGAAAGAAGTCCTTCTTGCTTCTTAGCGGGTTTTAGCTGTCTCAGGTAGAGCGTATTCTCCTGGGCTTCCGGGTTGAGAGTGCACGGTCCTGCCGGTCGTTACTCGTCGGAGCCTGGGGAGAAATAAGAGAACTGTCCTCAGCGTAAGCATGTCCATAGGAGATCTTGCTCACCTTGTGTTCTGAGGCAGACTCTTTTATAGCCGCCGAGTCAGTCTTGATTCGTAACGACTGGCAGGTGTACCGCTCTGATCTGCTTAGTTTCCATGGCGACACTGATTGCGCCAGGGGTGACTCGTCACAACTGCACGACATTGACGTCTGAACGTAGCAACAGTGCGCATATATTAACTGTCCGTGCGTGGCGCCGTAGTACCCAAACTGCTACTGAGCGGACCTTTATGTGCCAGGTATACATTTGATTGCATAGAAAACAATGTTAGGCGTTCATTAATTTATTACGTCAAAATCCTTTGAGGTCCGGACAGACGAATCTCGCGGTCCGCATTCGGACAGTAGTCCGCTAGTTGGTGACCCCTGACGTAGAGGGTGTGTTTGACGAGGGAGCTGCCGGCGTGGTTACACATTCATTACAGAAGACTGCAAGATAAAAACTAAAAATAATTATTGTTCATTATTGCCCTTTATTATGCTTGAATGCTTGATTGGCCCATTCGCGACATTCCAAGGGTTGTTTTCAAATAACAACCGCTCAAAACTAATAACACCCTGTAGACCGGATGCTGCAAATCATTTTGAGAGGGGCAGTTTAATTTTACACAAAAATGCATTATAAATGTATATTTTAATAAAATATATTATATTATATTTACTAATTATTAAACCAATTTGAACTAATTTGAATGAATCAAATATTTCAAATTCACATTTTATGTCCAGTTTTTTTCTCATGTGGCAAGTAGCAGTGTAATAAGGCTACCTCCGCTTTGCGTCGGGTCGTGATCACACTGTCGGCCTGTACATTACCCCTGACATATATAGTAATTGTGTGCGTTTGATTTTATTGATGTTTTACGCATTAATTAAGCAGTTATGTAAACTGGACATTAAAAGAAGTCTATTAAGAAGGCGGGCTAAGAGCATTCCCCATCACTGAATGATCACGGATGGTCTGATCATCTGGCAATCTTTTTTGATGCGTGTATACCTGCTGTCAACCTCTCATCATCTCGTTCTGTGACATATCGCGAATGGAGATTACTCAGGCCCTCAGACTTTTCTGTTTTTATCGATTACTCATTAAACTGTATATCTTCAAATCTATCTTTTGATGAGGTTTGGTCACACTTTATTTTACAGTGCCTGTGTTACAGTGTAATTATACATTTAAGTACTGAGTAATAATAATTAACTACATGTACTTACTATAGGGTTAGGATTAGGGTGTGGTATAGGGGTAGTTACATGTAATTTTGCATAATGTATAGTAAATACTATAGTAAATACATGTATGATGTGTAACAAGGGCACCGTAAAACAAAGTGTTACCAAAGGTTTCTATGTTTAATTCTGCACTCCTCTCTGGTTTGGACGCATTGGCTATGGAGAAAACACGATCCGTTTCATTTGTACGTCCTGCTCCTTGGTATAATGATGACCTACATATGAGAAAGTCATCTTGCTGCAAAATGGAGTGTAAATGGCGTCTCTCTGGTCTGACTGTTTACTATCAAGTATTGAAAGATTGTTTACAGGAATATAAGGCTGGAATTGTTGCTGCCAGATCAGATTACTTCTCTGTTATAATTAGCATCAATCAAAGAAATCCGAGACTATTATTTAGTACTATAAACAAACTGCTGAATTATAATAATTACTCACAGTATGTTGCCTCAACACATCTCTGTAATAAGTTTAAATAAGTTTTTTGCCACCAAGATTGAAAATGTACAGAGGTCTATCAGTCTTTCTACTTCATCATTGTCATCTTATGTGAATATTTCATGCTACACTGGTATGACTTGCTAGTGAAGAGCTGTGCAGTGTGTAAACCTCACTCCCGACCTCAAGTGACGCTCTAGCGACAGACGCTAGAGACTGCGGTCTTTAGCCTCCTCCTTAGAGCGCCCGACTCCCATGCCGGACCGACCCCGTTCAAAGCCCGCTGAGAGCGGTGCAGTTCGTTCCGGTTACAAAAGCAGCCACTTCATTACTTGATCATATACCCACAGGGTTGTTTCAATCATGCTTTGCTGTTTTTTGTCCAATTGTTTGGACTAATATAAATGAGTCCCTTTGTTCTTGGGTAGTACCAACCCAATTGCTGCAGTCACTCCTGTCCCAAAAAAGTTGAATGTTGATTATGGAAACCTTGCAAATTTTCGAACCATATCCAATTTCCCATTTCTTTGGAAGATTTTGAAGTGGGTTGTCGCCTCCCAGCTCATTTCTCATTTAACTGCAAACAATCTTTTTGAGCCTTTGCAATCGGGCTTCCGTAAATTCCACAGTGCTGAAACTGCATTGGTTAAGGTCACTAATGACCTGTTAATTGCTTATGATAGTGGATGTCTTTCAGTTTTGATACTCCTTGACCTCAGTTCAGCTTTTGATACAGTAGATCATTCTGTTTTAATTACTCGTCTAGGAAACGTCTTTGGGGTCTCTGGTATTGCTCTTAATTGGTTTAAGTCTTATCTCACCGATAGTACACAGTTTGTTGCAATGAGTGGTTTTAGGTATGAGGTTAGTGTTGTGAAATCTGGAGTCCCTTCAGGTTCTCCTCATCAATTATGTAAGGCTGTGTCGGTCAACATAACTGTCGACGGCCCCCCCACAGAGTTTCGAACCAAACTCAGAAATTTGGGGGTGGTTTTTGATGCCAATTTAACTTTTGAGCCACATGTTCAAAACACTGTTAAAACATTGTTCTTTCATCTTAGAAATATCAGTAGATTACGGCCGATGCTGACGTGCTCTGTCGCTTTGAGGTTGATTAACACCTTTGTGTTTCCCGTATCGACTATTGTAATGCAGTGTTGGCTGGGGTCTCTAAAGCTACCCTTAACAAATTGCAGGTTGTGCAAAATTCTGCTGCCAGAATCCTGACTAGATCTAGGCTTAGTGATCATATCACGCCTATTTTGGAGTCTTTGCATTGGCTCCCTGTTAGGTTTAGGGTTGATTTTAAAATCTTAATGCTTACTTACAAGTCTTTGCATGGGTTGGCACCTCAATATCTATCTGAGCTTCTACTCCAGTGCGTGACCTTTGCTCATCCGAAACTGGTCTTTTACCTATTCCATAAACCCGGTTGAGATTGATGGGTGATAGGGCTTTCTCTTCTTTAGCTGAATGAGATAAGGCAGTCTAAATATCTTAGCACTTTTAAATCTCGTCTTAAAACACATTTATTTATGGAAGCTTTTACTTTATTTTTGTATTTTATATTTATATGTTTTATTGTTAAATTTTGCAACTGTGGATTGTTTTTGTTTACTTGTAAAGCACTTTTAGATGCACTTTAAGGCGCTATAGAAAAATAAAATGTATTATTATTATTTTTATAATCACTGACACAGTTAATCATTTCAAAACAACTGTGACACAATTCACACAATATACTCACAGTATATTACTCCAAAAGTCTTCTTCTGTTCAGCTCAGCAAACATGGATGTGATGAAACAGACCATAAGAATTTGAACATTCTGGGCTGGGTTTCCCGAAACCTTCTTACGTCATTAACAAGTTAAAACTAAAAGGAGTAGTTTACTTTGAAAATAAATGTTCATGATCATTTACTCACCCTCATGTCATCCAAGATGTTTATGTTTTCGTTTCTTTAGTGGAAAAGAAATGAAGGTTTTGATGAAAACATTCCAGGACTTTTCTCCATATAGTGAACTTCAATGGACTCTAAACGGTTGAAGGTCAAACTGACAGTTTCAGTGCATCTTCAAAGGGCTTTAAACCACACCAGACGATGAATAAAGGTCTTTTCTAGCGAAATGATCGGTCATTTAAAAAAAAAAATATATTCTGCTTAATAAACAGAAATCCTCTCCTTGCTCTGTTCTGCGATGCGCGTTCATGACTTCACAAAATAATTAATTACGAAGTCATGAATGCGCACTGCAGAGCATTTGTGTTTATAAAAAAATTGATAGAAAATGACCCTTTGAAGCTGCACTGAAACTGTCATGTTGACCTTCAACCGTTTAGAGTCCATTGAAGTCCACTATATGGAGAAAAGTCCTGGAATGTTTTCATCAAAACCTTCATTTCTTTTCCACTAAAGAAACAAAAACATAAACATCTTGGATGACATGAGGGTGAGTAAATTATCATGGACATTTATTTTCTTAGTGAACTACTCCTTTAAGAGTGGTAGCGATATATTCTTAAGAACGACGTAGTGACACAAGGGTTTCAGGAAACCCAGCCCTGGACCTTTGCCTCATATTCATGTTTCATTTTATGGTTTTAAAGTTTCATGACTTACCTGCAGATTGATCAACTGTCTTTGAATATGTGTTTTCTAGAGAATTTAGCATCCAAAGGAGCAACTACACAGTCCTCCACATACCCCAATTGGATAGCTCAACATGCCATAGATGGTGTCAGATATGGACCAGATGCATATGCTAGTCCTTACTGCTCTGCCACTGCAACATCATCTAAAAGTGACCCATGGTGGAGGTTGGATCTCTTGGTGGTTTATAAGATTAGTACAGTCATCATCACTGCTCATGACGACTATTTGAGTCAAGCCAGTGCAGCAGAGATTCGTGTTGGAAACTCACTGGAGAACAATGGAAACAACAATCCCATGTAAAGTTATTCATGACATCACTTCAACACTTTTCATTGGTTGATTAAAAACCTCTATAGAGATTCATTGATTCTCTCTCTCTAGATGTGCTGTGACTCCTGATCCTCTAACTAATAATACTGTCAGTTACTCATGTGGTGTTATGGAGGGACGTTATGTGAATGTGATCCGGTCTGGACAATCTGGTTGTCTCACTCTGTGTGAAGTGGAGGTTTATGGAACAGGTAATTTCTGGCAACCAATTATATGCGGTTAGATATAGGGAAAAAAATGATTTATTTGAGAGAAACAATTTTTGGAACTAATCAAATTCATTGACACTGATAGCCCCGTGGAAAGTGCGCTGAGATACAGTGCCAGTGCATTGCAGTAACCCAAGTTGGCTGTGGGTCTGTCATGAACACAAGAGTTGAAAAGATTCAAATGGTTCTTAGTTGATTCTCACAGATGTGTTTATATATCTCCAGACTGACTGATCAACTGTCTTTCAATATATATTTTATAGAGAATTTAGCAGTTAAAGGAAAAGTGACACAGTCATCCACATATAGTAACTGGACAGCTCAACATGCCATAGATGGTGTCAGATATGGACCAGACCCAGATACTGTTACATACTGCTCTGCTACAGCAGCTCAAAGTGACCCGTGGTGGAGGTTGGATCTCCTGGATATTTGTGAGATTAATACAGTCATCATCACTGCTAGATCAGACTGCTGTGTTGATCACACTAACGGAGCAGAGATTCGTGTTGGAAACTCACTGGAGAACAATGGAAACAACAATCCCAGGTAAAGTTATTCATGACATCACTTCAACACTTTTCATTGGTTGATTGAAAAACCTCTGTAGAGATTCATTGATTCTCTCTCCAGATGTGCAGTGACTTCTGGTCTTCTAGCTGGTCAAACCATCACTTACTCTTGTGGGGTCATGGAGGGACGTTATGTGAATGTGGTCATGTCTGGACGTACAGTTCATCTCGTTCTGTGTGAGGTGGAGGTCTATGGAAAATGTAATTGATTAAAAAATAGTATTTGGTAGCGCTCGTAAATGTAAAGTTTGAGTTATATTTGTGAGACCACATTCCCTATCTTTTTTGTCTTCCACAATATTTTAATTACATTATATTAATATTGTGTTGAATCTATTCATGCTGTTTATTTCAATGTGTGTATTTGAATGTGTTTGATATCAGTTCATATGAGTCAAACACTTCACTTTTGATAGACTTTCTAATACTTGTTGTGTTGTGAATTGTGCTTATTCAATTCTTGAGTGTTTGGGGCAATTTACACGAGTTCAATTTAAAACAGAAAGTTTTTATGCATATTGGTTGTTCCTTTACATGACAGCGGCGCATACGTGGACTGAAAATGCAAACTATAGAAAACACAGGATACCTTTACTGTCTCTGTTTAAACTACAAAATGTGAATTTGTAAAAATGGCTGATGGCATGCGTATTACATGTTTCTTTACAAAGTGACATCACTTACCTGACATGCATAATACATCATTTGAATCATTTTTGCAGATCCATGTGTGCGCTGATCTTTTTGACAACGTTGTCATCTATACTGTAACTTGACAAATTTCCAAAGAAAAAACTTGTGTAACTTTCTGCTTTGGTTGTTAAGTGTCCTCTTGCAATGTGTTTTTATTTGTATATGATTGCTAAATGAGTGTTTTCTGTGTTCAAGGTCATAGAAGAAAAAACATCCTGAGACTGAAGTTCTCCTCCAGTGGCGATGTAGCTGCTGAGAGCGATGAAATCCTCCATCAGGTGAGAAAAAGAAAATACAAAGTAAATGTGTTATTTAAGAGAGAAGTGAGATATGAGAGTGTTTGATGCGTGTAAGTGGCGTAGCAAGTCATCTCCGGGCTCATGTGCATGAACTCTTTACCGGGGTCCGGGCCCCATCCGTCCGTTAGCGACCGCACTGCGCATTACTGGACATCGGTTGTCTACTCGGTTGCGTTATTTGAATGATGACGCGCATCAATCGTGCTCAAATAGTAACGGCAGACCCCAAGAGAACGCAAACTCCCGAAAGAGGGAGAAAGCGAAGCAGCCAGCGTTTTGCACGTGTTTTTACACGGGATATGTGAACATTTATATGTGTCATGAATCCGCCTAACCATGTCAGGTATTTCTTGGTCTTGAGGCGGAATCAGACAGGATCCCTTGTTTTATGTTGGAGAGAGACTATTTTGGCACCTATTGGTTGCCATACTCTCTCACCGGTCTTGTCATTGTTCCTGCCCTCCTGTTTCCTAGTTAGTGTTAATTAGTTTATCCCCTGCACCTGTCCCCTCTTGATTTGGTTCCCTTTATATTGACCTCCTGTCTCTTGTCTTGTGCTGGTTCATTGTTTGTGTCATCCGTGGTGAGTTCCAGTGTCTTGTTTAGTCTAGTTTGTTGTAGTTTATGTCAAGTGTTGTGTCTAGTCTAGTCTAGTCTAGTCTAGTCTAGTCTAGTCTAGTCTAGTCTAGTCTAGTCTAGTCTAGTCTAGTCTAGTCTAGTCTAGTCTAGTCTAGTCAGTCCATGTTCCTATAGTTATTCTATGTTTTGTTATGTTACCCCCTTGTGGGTGTTTGTTTTGTATTTTATTATTTATTAAAGTCTTGTTAACCCCTTACCTCCCTGTCTGCACTTGGTCCTCGGTAGTCTCCACTCCACGTTCATGACATATATGATATTACAGTTGTCTAACATTGAACATTTAGTTACTTGCAATGCGCTGGCATAGCAAGGTAAACAAACTATACAATACACAATAATAATAGAGTGCAAATTATTATATTTATTAAATATGTAACTCCAGGTACAAATCACTGCATCTTTCGAGTGGAATGTCCACTAGAGGCACGTTTTTTTTTCTCTGTTCTAATGTTTTTTTTTTAAAGGTTATGACAAGCACAAAGTAAAAAGATTAGAGCGCCACAAGTTCTTGATTTACCTCAGCCAAACACAATCAATCCTCACAGTAATGACATCACACGTTTATCCGCCACGGGATATACATCAATAATATTAACCATCATCTGCTTTGTAATTTTGAATGTACCTGCATCAACACAGAGAAAAATGCAACGATTTGTACCTGGAGCTACGTATTTCGGGTTATGCAGAAATGTAGGCAGAGACACATATTTATAAATTCAGTGCTCCCCTGCATAGGCGTAATTGCTGGTGGGACTTTTTTAAAGCGGCCCTAACACACAGGGTTTCTGCCAATCTCACATAAATCTTGAGTATCTATAGAGTAGTATTGCATACTTCGTATCATTGAAAAGTATTTCGTTTGATAACATTTATAAAATATAGACACAGCTTTACTATTGATACCGAAATCATACGGCACGTGCGGGGGGGAGAGGTAGGCTGAACCAAAGCACATTGTCAACAAAACACAGTTTCACTCACAGCATGCAGTTCATGTCCGCCATCTTTTGGGGCTGAGACGGCTCCATATATCAGTTTCAAACGATCTCCAAATCCAGCGTTAAATCCACAGTTTATATAACATTCATCACCCAAATCTAGTGAACAAACAAACACCTGAACTCCGTAAACTTATGCTCTCTCTCTCACCTGCACACAAGTGAAAGTGACGTCTGCGCATGCTCCTTCTCCTGCTCTCCTTGTGGCTGCGTGCCTTTCCGGGAAAATCTTCCAATAAGGGACTAAAGTTGTTGGAAAAAACTTTCTGAAACCTGTACGATCTCTGGTGGAGTGTATCGAGCACAGAAATACTACGTTATACGCCCAATTTGTTTTTTGACAAGTTGACCATGTTAAGCAGGAGAAGACCGCACGTTTAACATTGTGAAGAAGTCAGAATGCATTAAACACCATTGCAGGGCTGCTTTAAAGTATGAATTTGCGATAGGCATTTATTAATTAATTTTTTATTTTATTTATTAAAACATCCACTCATCATTTTTCATATTTGATTTTATACATTTAACAAAATTCTTTGTGCGCAAGATAAAAGGCATGCAGTCCATACATGTCATTAATGCTGCGCGCATTCGAGTTATGTCTATGGATCATCGGTACTGTTGCGCATTCTCCTTATGCTGTATTGCTCTCAATGGTATGTGTGATTTCACATGCAAGAAAAGATTTTTCACCGAAAATGGAATTGTATTTAAAGCAAAACTATTTGAGTAAAGCAAATAAAATCTGCACCGGTTTAAAATGTGTAATTGAGAAATGGTGGAAACGTGTTTCTCTTTAATTTCTGATGTCATATAGTCTTTATTGTCATATATGTGTTGAATATAAACTCCTTTTATGAATTTCACCATTCAATGTGAATGTATCAGAGAACATTCTTAAATAAGGAAATCTCTTCAGTGATTGGTCCATGGCAATGTCGTCATCCTAAATCCCGTTTGCGGCACAGCAAAGTGTTGTAAATCATCTCTAAGCCTGACGCTTAAGATTTAGTTCTACACTTCACTTAAACTATGACTGAGATGCTTTATAACTAACTTTTAACCACAGCTTTGAGTTCTTAGCACTGTTCTTGTGAATAATTCTCAGAAGCTTGATAAATACTGTCCCAGATCTGAGATCAGTAATCTAGTCATTTTCTACAGTATTGTACGGCCATGAATAAAACGGCCCCCAATCCCCCGGGCCCATGTGCACCTGCACACCCAGACGCTACGCCACTGACATGAGTGATGATGAGAGAATGAGACATGACAGTGTGTTTCATGTGTGGATTGAAATATCTGATGGATTTTAGCTGCAGTCTGCTCTGGGATCTCACATCTCTGATTTTAAACTGTCCTGGACACAACTGCCCAAGAAAGAAGAAGAAGAGGAGGAGGACGGAGGCAAGTACACACACTTTACAACTTGACTGATCAACAAAAAGTAGATCTATTGATCTAAAATCAGCATCAACATTATTTTAGATCAGTTTAAATAAATCGTCACAAATGCAGCTGTCTTAGGAGCGACAGGCCAATGGAGATCAGTTTAGTCGACGGCTTTAAAAAAAAAAATCACTAAAGACAACTGTTATACATAGAAAACATGATTGACTGAATATTTGTTTTCTTCACAGGTTCTTGTGTGAAACATCATTAATCTGGATACACAAGCTGAATGTTTAAGGCAAATACTGATTGATTTTATTCAATCCTTTCTGTTCTTCTTCTTCTCTATTATCGATCTGGTGTGAAGGACGTGGTGTTCACCTCACTGCTGAATGCCATCATTATAGTCCTCATCACTATATTTGTGTTGTTAGTTGTGTAGTTGTGTGTCATGGTGTGAGATAAAGTGTGTAACAACAGTAGCGTACATAGTTTTTAGTTCATTTTCTGTCTATTTCATTGTACAGCATAAGATCCCTTTTTCCGTAACTCTGGTATGACTTTTGAAGTCTAATGCCTCATAGTTATATAGACACTTGTTTAATTTATATATTGTTCACATCTGTACTTTGCTTTTTAAATTGTTTGGCGATATTTAAAATGCTAAATAAACCTTTGACCTGCAAATACAAAATTTGTGGCTCGATCTGGATGGGGTTGAACTTGGGTGGCCGCCATTAAAGGGACCCTCCACCAGACATGCGTCGTGAGGCACTGTGAACACACATTTGAAACTAACACTGAAATATAGTTGAATGTTGTCAATATTTTTGTTTGTTTGTGCACATCGTATACTCGTCGTATTATACATTTATTCATTTAGGCATTTGGCAGACGCTTTTATCCAAAGCGACTTACATTGCATTATCCTATACATTTAACATAGGTACATCCCCTGGGATGCAACCCACAACCTTGCGTTGTTAACACAATGCTCTTACCACTGAGCTACAGGAAAGCTATATATTTTATATTATATAATTCTATTTCAGTTTGGGCGCACAAATGAGCACAAGGGCATTTGCATTTTAAAGAATGTGATGCGTGACGTGAAAACGATAACTGCGTCGGTTTGAAACAAGCAAAAAGCCTCCTCCTCCTAGAATCTGACTACCTTTCCTTTCACATAAGTTGAGATGTCACTGGTTTTGGCCATCAGTTATATAGATAATACCAATTTAGGTCAACCAATTACCAAGCAATGCTTAACTTTGCTCAGTCTCTGGTGTGAAAAGGCATTACCAAAAGAAAATGAAAGAAAAAAAACACTTCTGTAAAAGACCACCCATTGGCCCAACGTCGGAATCCAATGTCGTGGTTGAAGGGATCTCGTGTTCTACTTCTCCTCAGTGATTTCTACATGAAGTTATTTAAGAACTGTTACGATTTAGTTAAATTTATATGACTCTGTGGTTAAGACCGATCTGACTCCAATTTCATATAATAAAAATAACTTATATAACGTTTCAAATGTATCTGTTGATTTGTTAATTTATCTATAAATCTCCATACTTAAATATTTATTATTTAGAGTTATTCTTTCGATTGGGACCTGCAGTCGCTCAGAGTCTCACGCCGGCCGGGCTCATGGATCTCACGGACACAAAACGGTCAGTTCCGATCTCTAGTCAGAGGTTGCCGGGTAAACTAATATCATTAAGTTTGGCCGCGATATGCTTGTTCAGAAACATAACAATAGTTATTTTAGTCACGATCATGCAACTTGCTAGGCCAGATGATAGGTGGAAATCTTGTGAGCTTTAGCAATGCTCCTTTTATAATAAAAATCTAGTATAAACTAGCCCTACCTATCCTGACACATCGATTTTGCGGTAACAGAACAGGTTCCTTTCAATCTACTTGTAATAACAAACTTTGAAGAATTCAGATAATATCAACAATAACAATTTATTATACCAGGCAGGCACAACATGAATTAAAATCATAGAATGCATATACAAAGAAATTCCTAATTTACTAAGCAACGATTATCAACATAGTATAAGAATAAAATAAAACCACAAAGTTTATCATACCTGGTAATATCGAGACACACAGTTGCAGTGTGGGAAGTTCTGGTTACAGATGCTTCCAAATCGAGACACAATCTCAGTGTCGGAAGTTCTGGTTACAGATGCTTCCCTGAGTCTTTTGTCAATGCACCTTATATACCCAGATGTAACAAAGCCAATGGTCAGCGAGAAACTTGGTTTGATTGTTTTCTCGTCACTGAAGAGAACATCAAATGAGATCTCAATCTACATATAAACAGGATTCCCTGAGAAAGTCACACCTCTTTGAGGAGTGCAGGTGATGGATTAGAGTTAAAACAGTTTTTAATATACTCTCTGTTATTTGAAAGAACAAGACCTTTTTACCCATCGCACCATGACCTTTAAAACAATACCATCATCAAAACTTCATACTATGACAATAAATGATATACACAGTATAAAGCGTAAGCATTTTCCCAGTGATCAGGGCCTGAAGAGATGAAGGGGAGGGGTGTGATAAGAAGAGGGGGTTCAATTCCTGGGCATCAACAACCCCTGAGGGGAGGGCAGGATATCATTCCTCAGGATCTAACAACAAATGGGGTTTCATTGTTTCGTGTCCCAACATCAAAAACAACCTTAGTTCTTAGGACTTTTCCAGCTGCCTTACACTTCAGCAAAACATGGTCAGGTCAAAGTGTCGGAATCATTTTTGGTCCCAAATGTGTATTAATTTGATAATAGAGTTTCTGGGTATATGTCGTCACCGTTTGCTTTATTTTGCTATCCTCACTTACATAAATGAACTATAGTGCCCTGCACCCAGGTAACAGCCTACTAGAGGTTGAGAAATACCTAGATCACAATTAAAACAAACATTCAGAAAAAGCTTTCTGGCTTTCTTCAATAATTTAAACACCCTTTGCATATATAAATAAAGCCAACTATTCATGCTTTCCTGTATTGGCCGACTGGATATCATGGGAAAACACGTGATTATGAAGAAAAAGCAGGCGTGACCCATCTCTGGAGTGAAAGCATATCATACAAATTCATTCAAATTCATTCAAATTAGCCGCCAATTTTCTGAAATTTCCCATGGGTGAGGCTTTCCCAGTAAATAAAGAGCCTCACATAATGGTAATTGTTTGAAATATAACTATTACTATAACTATAACTCATCAATCTGTCATTTTTCCCCTCTTTGTTGTTCGTGCACAAACACGGGATGCGTCCTTAATTTGAATTGATCTTCTTAACAAATGAGTTTCAAACAAAACAGCATGAGATGGAACAAGTCAGTCATGTCTAATGGTCTTTGTCGTTACTGTGTGCATGTTTTAGTTCTAAACTCAAAGACAAAATATGTGGATCAGTCGCGATTTCTTTAAGACTGCAAGGGAAGCTCAGCTTCCCCTATAATTGTCAAAAAATGAATGGTCAAATATATGTACTATTATGTTAACATTTTATTGACTAAAAATGCGTTAAACACGTTCATCTCGAACGAAAACAATGTCGTTCAGAATCAGCTACTTAGGTCGGCTGACTGGATTTCCTTCTCATTCATTCCCGTAGCGTATAGTGCATTACTCTGTTGAAGCCCAGCGTCCATTGACTTCAATGGGGCTGCTTTAAACTGTTTTTTTCAGTGCTTAGAAACAAGACGGTCATTGGATAATGCTGCGATTATGTCCCGCCCACGGACGCTCAGCGTCTCTGGGATGAATGGAGGAGTGGGCTGGCCCGGACTCCGAGCGTCTGCGTGATGATTGGAGGGTCTGTCATCTCTTTTTAATCCACTTTTATGTCCTAAAACGCTCGTTTTTTGGGGTCGACAGCTTATAAAAACGTATTTCTTGTTTTTGTTTTAGCTTGTTTGCTATACACATTGTCACATATTTTTTTTTTTTTTGTTATAAATCATAAATGACAAGGAGGCGGCAGCTTCTCGCAATGCAAAGAGACGGTTGGTGTGGGCGTGGGCTTCAGATTATGACGCGTATCACTCTGTGTCTCCATTTCCAACTCAGTCCCATCGCGGATTTTGCATGTGTAGTCGAAAGACAAACTGCTGCAACCTTCATCGTATATTTCACACAATTTCACACCACATTCATTGTTTCAGTTTAACACAATTCCCACTTTTCCTCCCGTTGAGTTAAATATATATATATATATTAGATCGTTTGTTCATTAATTCATATAGTCACCCGGAACACAATGGGCCAAGGCCGTTTAAGCAGCCTAGCTCTGCTGGCCATTGAGAGGACACTGGTCAAGTCACTGGAAAAGACGCCTAGTTGGTACGACAGGGTTACAGAGCATTTTCTTGAAAAGGAACGTAGGGCAGAATTTACATATAAATAAATGGACAATTTTTATGATTTAGGCCGAAAATGAGCTTCCCCTCTTTAAAAGATCAGCAGCCGCCACTGATGTGGATCTCTCTCTTTTTAGATCGAATACCTCTCTGCTTTCATTTACATGTTCTAGATACTATCACATGTCTTATTTTCCAATTTTTCATTCACTCTGACTATCAAGGAGAACGAGAACATAGAAAAGAAAAACACTGCTGTGAGTTCAGAATAAATGTACAGAAATCAATCATTCTGTCAGTCAGCCTCGGTGTCCCCCGGAAGAGCTGGAGGAAGTGTCTAGGGAGAGGGAAGTCTGGGCATCCCTGCTTAGACTGCTGCCCCCGCGACCCGGCCCCGGATAAAGCGGTAGAAAATGGATGGATGGAGTCTTATTATTCTAAAAATGTCCAATAGGGCAAGGTTATAAATAAGTAGACACCCATACAAATATTAATAAATACCCAACATTATTTTACTCTCGTACAAATACAGGTACCTGTAGGTTACCCACCATCAGTTATACAATGTAATAATTTTTCTCATTCACAGATACAGAGAGGCAGAGACAACCTCCAGGTAAACATGTCCATCAGGGTAAAGCCTAAGCCACTCACATCACACTCAACAGCGCCTCACACTGACCAAAGTCCATAAAACACGCAAACCTGGTTTTCACAGCACCCCAAATAAAACAAAGACAAAAAGGGGCGAACACCCAATAATCAGCTCCTTGGATGGCCAAGACGCTAGCTATATCACCCTCAAGGGTCACTAGTAGAAAATGATATGTATTACACATGCTGATCAACACATAACCACAGGTACAAAATGTGTTCTTACATGGATGTCATGTCATAAATCCAGAACTCAAACAGAATAGTAAGCAGGGCAAATATTTGGAACAACTATAACCACAACTGCAAAAGAATAAAGATAAACAAGGACCATTAAGGCTTAAGACCACTGAGTAGCGTTGATTAGTTATGTTGTGGTCTCCTCAACCAAACAGAAAATAATAAACTCAAAACAGCAGCTTAGTTCGGGTCCATTCTACCTACAAAATACATCACTTTATTAAACACAAAACAGGTTTAATACTGCCTTCAAAATTACCAATGTGATGAAATACATATACACGACACAGTTTTGGTCAAATACCATGGTAGACACGTTAAAATAACAGTTACAAACATCTCAACAAATCTACAGTGTATGTAACAAAGAGATCCCTGATGAGTATATATTTTTTATATTATAGTATAAAAATCGAGCATATATTTAAAATATTTATATATTTCATAAAATAATACATTTATAGCGATTATAGTTTTATAAACACATCATTTAAATAATTTAATTGTATGATTTTTAATCCCGCACTTTATACACTGATGCAGATTTAAGTCTTCTGCGGAAAAAAAACTCTCAAAAACTTTAAGCTTCACGGCCGTTTCCATGGTGACTCGTGAGATCTGTGATCCATTGACCATGTCTTTATGTTGTTTCTGTGAGCGAGCGTTAACTCTGGGTATGTTTTAGGGAGGTTGATTAAACTAACTCATTAAACGTGTTACCCCGAGTAAGCAAGGTTTGGGTTAATCAACCGATAGGTCAGGGTTTAGATGACGGCAAGTTAACCTTGCTTTCTGGATTACACCCCAGTTTAAACCAGCGAGCCAGCACATGACCAATTTAAACCAGCACATGACCAGCTTAAACCAGCACATAAACCAGCATCAAAACATACCTAACAGCATATGCTGTTTTTTTAACAGGGAAAACTCATGTTTTTGTGTCGCATGTTTGTTGTGAAAAGCTCTTACTTGTTAACACACAGTAATCCTTGAACCACACGGCCATCAACAAAATGTTCTTCAAATGTATATTTCTGCAAGCCCACCTCTCCTGTCTAACAGGTCGATGGCATTCTGTGTCTGATGAAGAATATGACATATTTGCAGTTTTGGTTTGATATATTCATACAAGAGCCAACCAGGGCTGGGCAGTATTTACTATTTATGATACATGTTTTTAAAATACGTATTTTAAATACAAAATAGTATTTTGTAATTTGTATGTGATTGGGTTGATGAAAATGGCTTCGTATTTTGTATCAAAATACTTCAGTGTTTGTATTTTTGTAGTTTCAAAATACGGCGAAATACTTTGTAAGAAGTCTACGTGATGACATCATAAAAATGCGGCCTCTGATTGGTGCCTTCTCGGTAGTTTTCCCGGACTTGTTGAGAGCAGAACAGAAATTGGAAGAAGGTGGTCAAGGTAAGAAATGAGCAGGCTGCAAGATTTCCATCTATCTATTGCATAAATTGCTTCAATTTTAAGAGTTTATGTTAAGTTTTGGTCATGGTGTTAGTAGCCTGGGCTAAGTACTAATATATGGTAATGCAATGTAGTCCACAGGCTACACACGAACAATCACAAACTTACTCTCTCACCCACATTCACACATAAGTTGAACTGTTTCTGTTAGACATTTGTTAAGTGTTTTTCAGAGCATGATTTGCATACCATTGCATGAACGACTGCCTGTCACATAATATATTATATGTTTATTATTATTTATGATTAACAATCAAATGGTTAATTAATGAGAACCTAGTTGCTATGAAAACAGTAGCCATCAGTTGTCTTCTTATGAATGTCTGGTTTGTCATTGAGTCAGTGTTGCTGATGCACAGAAGGACCTTTGTTACCAAACACCAAGTAAATTAGGATACAATCACAAGTCATCTGCAAACTGTGAAACATTAAACTGTTGGAGACTTTTAACTTCATCTGGGAGATCACAGCCAGGCATATGATCTGTCAACTGGTTGCATATGTCAGATTTATTGCATGATTTGGGCAGAGAAAAGCTGTTGCTATCAAACAGTCTTTACTTAATCCACAGAATCAGTGGTGAAGGGATGGATCAAATAGGCCAATTGATGGAGGGTTTGTGAAGAAATGTCATGCCCGCTGTATTTTGTAGTTTATTTTGATACACTTAAAAGTAAGGAATTTGGTATTTTATTTTAAAATACATCTTGATGTATCTTTGCCCAGCCCTGCGTAACCTTGCTATGAGTTTTTTAAGCAGACCAAGAAATAGAGCATTGCAATAATCTAGACGTGATGTGATCAATGCATGAATTAAGATTTCAGCATCAGCTAGAGCAGGGGTCGCCAACCTTTTGACATGGTGTGCCATTCATTTTTTTCTTGGAAATCACTGTGCGATTTCAACATCGTGTCAAATTGCATCTAAATTTAAATGTCCAGTATATGTTATCTGTTTACACATAACATTAAAATAATTTCTGAAGAACAATTTTATTTTTGAGGAAAAAGCATAATAAATATAAAAGAGGCCTACACCAGCTCCTGCTACAACTCCACAGAGCACCACGTACAATATCTTATTTTTCAAATGTTATATAAATAAACTTCATCACAGAGAGAGCACACTCCATCCAGGGTGTATCCTGCCTTGATGCCCGATGACTCCTGAGATAGGCGCAGGCTCCCCGTGACCCGAGGTAGTTCGGACAAGCGGTAGAAAATGGATGGATGGACAGAGAGAGCAAGATATATTTATCTGTTTGGTAATAACGGAAAAATAGCGCATTAAAACAGAAAGCCTTATTTGTTACTCAAGTCTACCACATTAATAGCAGACACAGAACAATAATAACGGATTTAACAACGTGATATAGAGCCTATTCATTACATAACGTTTAAATACCACATATTGTCTAATAAAAATAACGCCAAAATAGGCCAAGTTAAAATTGGCCCGACTTGCATCAGGAGTACACTTTGAACTTGAGCTCGCACTGAATACGTGTCCGGTGTGCGATACCTACAGCTGTCCTAGACGGGACGCAAGACTGCGCATCGCATCCCGTGCGACCCACTTTATGGTTTATTTGAAGTCTGATGTTATCATCGAGCACATACCTGTCAGTCTTTAAATTCTTAAACGGGTCGGGATGGGGAATGGACGGAGACGTACTTTGGCAGGAGTCATTTTCGGCACCACACCGGCGAGATGCTTTACCTCTCGGTCTGCATGTTTAAACCACCTTTAAAGTCAGATTTTGTGGTGCCGAATGGCTCCTCAGGAATCTCTTGTTTAGTTTTACAGTAAGTTTGATAAACGGCACACAACATTGTCTAAAACCGTAAGAGTGCATACAGACCGATCATTTTGAAAGATTGCGCAGCACCATTTCTTCAGCACCTCGCTGAGCGCAACTGCATGAGCGCTGACGCCACGTGACAACTATAAACAAGAAAACTTGATTACAAGGATTATGTAATTTGTCGTAGCCTATGAACTCAAAACGGACCAAAACATTTTCTTAAACTAATCAAATAATATTAATTTTGGAATTAGTGTAACATGAAACAGCATGTGCTTGGCGTGCCATTGACTTCCTTTCAGCGTGCCATTAGTGGCTGACCCCTGAGCTAGAGGGATAGAAGATCTAAGACGTGCAATATTATGAAAATGGAAAAAAGAGTTCCATCTTGGAGGTTGTATGGTAAACATGACACTCCAACCTGAAAACACACACACATACCCAAATAAAAATAACCAAATACATAACCAGTAAGCCAAAATACCGCAAGTAAAACATACTCACAGCATTAAACCAGCCTACAGGGACAACCGTTCGGTATAAAATACCCACTCGGCAATCCCACTGCAAAACTCAATAATAAGGAGGTTACAATTAGCTAAATCAAGCCATCAAACAAAAACAAACCACCTACCCATACCTGGGTTTTGGGAAAACGGGAGTAAATGAACCAGACTCCACAAGGAACAATGTTAACAATGAACAATTCTGACCCCATAAAAAGCCTTACATCTACATATCGGCAAACCATAATTCCTTGTTAGTTATCCCATGTAGCGCACTGCCTCCGCCTGACCAACAAACTATGTTCATGTTCGTGTACCAGATGCTAGAAACACTGTTTTGTACTTGGGTCTGAAATTCTGAAACATTACCAGCGTGTTAGTTGCAGTGTATGACTTCTACTATCCAAGGAGCTAAGGTATAAAACAAGCTACCCCAACTAAAGCAAACACTGTTCCCAATAATGGTAGATATATTTAATTTCAACATGAATTGCTGGTGCAAAAGTGATATCTGTCCAATACAATTATAGAGATCACCTGGACAACGATTCACACGTTCAGAAGACGTCATAAAAAGACCTTGTAAAAACGCACATTCCGGCTCCTCAGGAGATGTCTATGCAACGTCATCAACAACATTGAAAAGACGTCTTTTGGACTTGCCTTTGTTTGCAGGGATCCTATCTACTCCTGACCGACGTAAGAGTTCGCGTCTCTGTCATATCAATATGTTAAAACCTTATCTTGAGCATAAATCGTCGGTTTCGGCCCGTCCTCTCACTTCACCTGTGTTGTCCTCAGCCTTAATTGAGGAGGATAAATCCATAGACCCCTCACAGTGTGCTCGAGGGCCGTTTGAAAAATTCGGAAACGCTCGCTTCTTTCGCAGAACATTACATTTACATTTACATTTAGACATTTAGCAGATGCTTTTATCCAAAGCGACTTACAAAGAGTTTAGGAGCAATAAGCGATATGTCATACAGGAGCCATAATACATTAAGTGCCAATACAAAGTTAGTTTTTTTTCTTCATTTGTCTGTCAAGTATTCACAGAGGTGGGTTTTAAGTAGTTTTTTGAATGTTGTGAGAGATGTGGTTGAACGGACAGAGTTAGGAAGAATGTTCCACCAGGAAGGAGTTGTGAATGAGAACGAGCGGGAGAGCGATTTACTGCCCTTATGGGAAGGCAATACAAGACGCCGCTGATTTGCTGAACGCAGGGATCTTGATGGGGTGTAGGAGTGCAGGAGGGTGTGAAAGTAAGTCGGTGCAGATCCAGTGATAGTCCTGTAGGCAAGCATTAGTGACTTGAATCTGATACGGGCTTCAACCGGTAGCCAGTGGAGAGAGATGAAAAGGGGAGTCACGTGAGCCCTTTTGGGCTGTTGGAAGACGAGGCGTGCTGCTGCGTTCTGAACCAGCTGGAGCGGTTTGATAGCCTTTGCAGTTTTTCTTTAAAACACTTCCTCATCTTTCTCTGGCTGAGAAAGAGAGCATCGTTAATTTGGTTAACACGTTTCCCGAACTCTTCCGTGATGTGCTAACCCAGACCCACAATCATTACACATAATATTGATGTGGGGTCTGCGTCTCCCATCAAACAATATCCGTACAGGGTTAATCCTTTGTAGCGCGATCTTCTAAAAAAAGAAGTGGAATACATTTTGACGAATGGCATCGCCGAGCCTAGCTCAAGTGCCTGGAGTTCACCTGTATTCTAGTTGGAAAGTCTGACTGCAGATACAGGTTTTGCACAGATTTTCGGTTTTGCCCCAGATTTTACAAAGGCGATCCGAATCGCTGTGGATGGGAGCGATTGTGGAGTTGGTGCCATCCTCCTCCAGTGTCACCAGGACGATGTTGAACTCCCGGTCTGCTATTTTTCACGCAAGTTTAATCAACAACAGCGCTCTTATGCTCCGATCGAGAAAGAGACGCTGGCCTTGTTGCTAGCTGTACGACACTTCGAAGTTTACTTGGGTTCATCACCCGTCCCCAATAATAGTCTACAGTGACCACGACCCATTGCTCTAACCAGCGACTCATGCGCTGGAGTCTACTTCTTCAACTATTTCCCAGCTAGCAGGGAATGTTTTCGGAACATTGCCTAATATTACCTACATGTTGTATTAGTGTTTTAAAGAAAACATTTTATTATAATGTTTAAATAATGTTGCACGGATGTTTTACATTTTAAATAATGTTCCTGTAAGGTTAAATGATAAGTAAAATATAACATTTTAACAGCAACATTCAGATGATGTTTTGAGAGTGTTATCTAAGCCACAAATTATGTTCCATTGCAACAAAGACGAATCCCTCTTACTGCGACATTCCATAACATTTTTGACGATGTTGCTAATTCTGAGATAACATTTTTTTTTTATAAAATGTTCCTGTAATGTGAAACGTTAATGAAGGGAGAACATTTTTGATTGCAACATATTCAGGATGTTTTGGGAATGTTAGTGGTAACAGATTGCAGAATGTTCTTAAATAAAACATTTTTAAAATGTTTCTATAATAATAAAGAAGGAGCATTATAATACAACATACATAAAATGTTATGAGAATATAACTGAGACCTGAGATGATGGAATGTTTTTGAAAAAACGTTATTGTAATATAATGTGTTACTAAAGGTAGAACATTTTGCCTGCAACATTCTGAAAATGTTTTGGCGATGTTGTTTAGATAACAGATAATACAATGTTCTTTAATAAAACATTGATCCAACACTTCATAATAACAAAGGAAGAGACAATACATGCAACATTCATATAATGTTCTAAGAATATTATTAATGGGGGCACATACACTCAATAGCGTACTACATACACTCTGTCTACATTTAACTGCACTATAATGACGATTTCGGATTTGCAAATTGCAGTTGCCTTGAGGAGGGTGAGGCTCAATTTCAAGCTACTATTGGATCTGTTGGTATGTCAATCAAAACGAAAGCCGGTGATTGAGCGCACTGGCCAGGCAGAGGCAGCGCCCCTGTTCTGACCATCTGTGTTGTACCATCAGAAGATCGATGTGAAAACCGCCGTGGAAGGTACGTGATAATATTGGTAAATATTTAGATATAAACCTAAATATGTGTGTTTTTAGTGCGCATGTCTGATATATGCGCGCCAATCTAGACCACGCGCTTTGAGCAATGAACTTGCGTCATTTAAAAATTAACGGTCATTTGTTTTCCTCACAGACTCGTGTGTTTAGCGACTTCTTTATGTTCTTTGTTTATTAAATACCGTAAGTTTGTTTTTGATTCATGGTTTTTAGAAACGGAGAGCTGCAGGTAAGACAAAAATGTAATGTTAGTGTGGTGAAGTGAGTGACTCGTTGCCACGTCATCCTCATTATGTATATAGCCAATGGGGTACCGCCCTTAGCGTATATAGACTCTGTGTTCATGCCTCCTGGGATGCGTCATTGTTTTCAATAACAAAATAGAGACCCCAAAAGTCCTAGAGTGTACACCCCAAACGAAGACCACATAAGGGTTAATGTGACATGAAAGTACAGAAAACAGTACATAATCTGTACATAATTCATATGAAACATTGTTTAATATGACACATAAATGCAGCTAGTTTGTTGTAGAAGTCACTGTGAGTAGTTTCATGGAGTTAATCTGTCAAGGCCTTCCAATCGAACCTCATACACTACAAACACACTGATATCTGGAATATACAGCTTCTGTTGATTAGGGATCTTGGGAACTCTATTATAACAAATAGAAAACACAAATATTTTAGAAATCTATGAAAAACTAATACTGTACATATGAGTACCTAAATGGGATGTTTAGGGTCTGTCCCAGTGACAGCTTACTTTATTACTGAGAGTGTACAGACAACTCTGTGATAAATCAATTAAAAGACACAAAGTGGGGATGAATTCAAGAGTCTGAATCCTCCCAAGATTTTCTCCTTTTTGTTCCTTGTCACAATAGCATTTTATTCAAAAAGGGTACAAAGACAAAAACATAAAAAATCCCATTCCATGCGATCCCATTTTCAACCTTTTAGTTAGTGTGTAATGTTGCTGTAGAGCATAAATAATATCTGCAAAATGATAAAGCTCAAAGTTCAGTGCCAAGCGAGATATTGTGTTTAACAGAATTCACTTTTCAAGGACTACAGAGAACGGCTGGATCGGACTACAGCCCTCTACTTCCCATGTACATGATGTCACTATTCCGAGCGCTTTTAATAACATCCGCACACAGAAATACGCCAAAAAAGTGGCGAGGTCTTCCTCAGAGAGGAGGAAGAGCCGCTGGAGTAGTTTTTGGTTATCATAGATCGTAAACATTTGACCGAGCTACACGCTAAGCTACTTTCACTTTCATCACAGTCCTACAGCTGGTCATAAGAATTCAGCGACACACATTCTAAGATAACCAACGATCAAATAACAGCTTCATGACTTTAACATCGGTGTGAAAGCTGTTCTGTGTAACACACTGATATTATGTGTGTGTGCGCATACCTCTAAAACACTTCTGTGAAACGTCTTTTTGAAGTAGAGGAATGCATTGGGATCCCGAGGGACCCACTGCAAATCTCGCGGGAGCGGGCGGGTTTACCTTTTCCGTGGGCAGGACTGGGCGGGTAAAAGAAATAGTGCGGGTCCCGCGAATTATAGCCGCCAACAAGGATGGAGCCGTTAAACGAAGTAGAGAGGAAGATTAAAGCGGGGATTTACTGCACAAAACAGAAGGCAAGTCCGACATTTGGACAAATGTCTCTATTGTTACTGACAAAAGTGATAAATAATTATAATTCGTAAGTTGCAATAAATGTGCAAAAGTGTCAATATACAATGCACATTGCTACGTTTGAAAACTGTGTGTGCTGTTATAGACACAGCTGAAGGCTAAGAGTTCCGGTGTTTGAATAACCTTTCAGAAGCGAAATGTTTTATTGGTCTAATAAAAAATTTAATTTGTCACATGTCGTCATTTGTTAAGTTATTGGCTAGGCCTGTTGCTTAACCCTCACATTAACATATTTATCGACCATAAGATGAGCGTTTAATTAAGCGCAAATGTTCTGCGTCTGTTGTTATGAGCGTTAGCATACCTCAACATTGTTTATATTCTTTCATCTATATTGTTTGCGGGTGCGGGCGGGAGTATATCAGCGGGTATATCAGCTATAAGCAGTGGCCGTTGTTAGGGATTAGAGATGGTGGTCTAGTGGTTAAACCACTGAACTGGTAAATCAAAAGGTTGCTGGTTCGATCCCAGCAGCCACCACCAGTGTATCCTTGAGCAAGACACTTTACTCCACGTTGCTCCAGGGGGATTGTCCCTGTAATAAGTGCACTGTAAAGCGTCTGCCAAATGCCTGAATGTAAATGTAAATGTAACAATGTCAGCGAACAAGAGTCAAGATTACACAGTCATAGATCACAATGGGTACCCACAAGATTCAGACTAGGGCTCGAGCGCTCGGCCGTAAGACCAGGGGAGAATAGTATCAGCAATGTTCGGTCTCACAGAGTGAGAAACGTTCCAAAAGAACTCAGTTCATATGACGCCAACACCATGGAGAATGACTGTTCTGCTTCCCATAAGTTCGTGCGGAGCAATGTAGGTGAGTAGTCCCTTAGAAAGGCGTTGTTAGGGAACAATCTGTAGTCTCTCAAAAAATGGCTATTCATCCAGTGTCCGAATTTCCAAGGACAAAGGTAGTTCCACCTCTCTGATGTCCGTGTCGGCGAGATTCCAAAGGAGAAAGCGTGACTACTCCACAACCTCGAATAGCATCGACAGCAGGAAAGAGAGGAGCACTTGTCCAGAGGAATCGGGTTCAGCAAACCCCGGCGTACTGTTACGCCCAACCCGGAAGCCGAGATTCAGGGAGAGCCTCACGGGACACGAACCGAGGAGATGAGGTCGTCTGGGCAGCTGTGGAGATATGGGGGACACCGTGCAGGACACAGGTATATTCCAAGCCAAGAGTTATAATGTCCAAGGCAAGAGTTACAATGGCCAAGGCAAGAGTTACAATGGCCAAGGCAAGAGTTACAATGGCCAAGGCAAGAGTTACAATGGCCAAGGCAAGAGTTACAATGGCCAAGGCAAGAGTTACAATGGCCAAGGCAAGAGTTACAATGGCCAAGCAAGAGTTACAATGGCCAAGGCAAGAGTTACAATGGCAAGGCAAGAGTTACAATGGCCAAGGCAAGAGTTACAATGGCCAAGGCAAGAGTTACAATGGCCAAGGCAAGAGTTACAATGGCCAAGGCAAGAGTTACAATGGCCAAGGCAAGAGTTACAATGGCCAAGGCAAGAGTTACAATGGCCAAGGCAAGAGTTAAGTCCACGACCAGTGGTAGACAAGCTAACGATCTGACAAAGTGTGGTGGTTTCAGAGGGGTTTAAGAAGTGGGTGAATTAACCGTACAGTGAAATCAGGTGAGTAGAATGAACGAAATGAGAATCAGGTGTGTTAAAGGAAAGTGGAAAACAAGGGGGCGGAGTAACATGGGGGCGGAGTAACATGCGTACGACCAAAACACAACAGACAGGACAGAACAAATCAAGTGAGGTTCAGACCCGAACCCTGACAGGCGGTTCTACATGGAATCACTCTTTGGGCGATATCCCCTATGGGTGTCTACCCCACCCATCCGAGAAAAAAATAAAATTTTGCACAAACAGCCATAACAATATAAGTGTAAGACAAGCTTATATTTCTTAATTGCACAAATCCTCACTCATGACCAGAAGTCAAGACTAAACCAATTCACCTCCACATAATCGTTTTGGATTGCCTATTTTTATTAGCCATTTCACACACACAATTCAGAAAAAAACAAAACATGCAAATTATAGGCCTGTGTTTTAATATTATGAATGAAATGTGCGTTATTTGGAAGAAAGTCAAGGTGTGACTGACTTTAGCCCACTAAGTGGATCCCCCCTCTTTGTCCGCTCCATTTGGGAGAGGTGAACTGTCCACCGCGGGCGCGCCCCCTCCCCTTTCCACTTTTCACACAGCTTCTGCGCTTCTCAGCAAGCAGGGGCGGCAATTTGCAAATTCCCTACACAGACAGTTATATGATAGATAATAGAAAACCGCTTAGCGGCGCAGATTATTTTTCTTTTTTAACTGCTTGTGCCGCCCCCCACGTGTCGTAAAAAAAAAGCCGCCCCGGGCGGCTGCCCGGTTCGCCCGTGCTTTAAACCGCAACTGGCTATAAGAAATCAGTAGATGTGCTCATTGTTGGGTTCAGGTTCAATAACACCATTTTTAAACAAACAAATACAGGAATATATTAAAAGGAGGGAAGCCCTGGGTGTGGCATGCTTGCTGTACACGTATCCCATCTTGGTGACTTCAATAAACAAAAGAATTTGACTGAAAACGTACTTACTTACGTATGTTGCAGATTCGTAGACAAACGGGACAATTGTGAACTATGAAACCCATGTATAAATGCAGGACTCACAAGGAAAAAAGTATAGAAAGCCTTCCTCTTTTAGGCCATTTTAACAGCATGTACGGTTTGATGCGACACCTTTACAGACATCTCAACCTGCAAAAAAGCATTTCAGGGAGGTATCCCGAAAGCACAACCCCCTGCCGAGATAAAGAGAGATAAAGAGATAAAAGCCCGCCCACACTGACAATTGATTGGTTGACTTACCAAAACAGGCCAATCAGGACGCTCTCTGTATTACTCTGTATTACTGTATTTACGTATATACTTTTTTCCTTGTGAGTCCGGAACTTCCGGGAGTTCCGGGAGACTTGGGATGTCTGCCTTTACTGTGTTTGAACATCATGTGTCAGATCAACTGTCCATGATTATAGTGCTAATGATATATTACCACCACACATCATTAATTTGTGGTTGGTTTTATTTAGTTTTCGTCGTTCATGCACAGACACAGGATGCATCCTTAATTTGAATTGATCTTCTTAACAAAACAGACCTAAACAAAACAGGCCTAAACAAAACAGGCCTAAGTAGCTGATAGACCTAAGTTTTAACGCTCTGTGAGCACGCTTCAGTTGTGAACTCAGATGACACCGAGCATTTTTTAAGCATCTGTTGTGTAACCTTAAACTGTTCCAGATTATAGCCCGACCGATATTATCGGCCGATATTAGGCATTTTCCAGACTATCGGTGTCGGCATTTATAATGGCCAATAAAATAATATAAAAAAAAAAAAAAAAAAAAAAACGGACGATCACCCTTCAACCATGTTATGAGTGTTGGCGTTGCATAGATTGTCCACCAGAGGGCACTCTAACGCCACAAACCCTACAACATGCAGATCCAGCCAGAGTCGGGCTGAGCGAATGACGGAGATCATCGGTGAAGTGTGTTCATGGTAAGTTGGCAACTGTCACGAGACATGCATTGCTTGAATAACAATAAAAAGAACATCCCCATCAGTTCTCTTAACTCAATAAGCATGACAAAATTCCTGACTACCATGCAGTGTTAAGACGACATGTATACGTTAACTACATGTTTTCACTGACGAAAACGAGACGATAACTAAATAAAAATGAATGAATGATAACAAAAACTGTAATAAAAATATACTCCTTTTTCGTCAACTTATAAAAAGTCAGAGAAACCAGCGCTATCCTTACTCGTTGTAGAAGTGAAAGTGAGTTAAACTGTACATTCGAACCAAATATGTCACATGTTTGCAGGACTAAAGAAATGTAATACAATTTATGTCTTTTTAAAAGCTATTTCTCAATTTCTAAAGCAAAGACAGTGCAGGCAGCAATTTTCTTCAAAGAGACACGCCATTAACAATAGCGTTGAGTGAGCGTTGTGAGCGTTTCTGGTGTGACTGAATGAATGAATGAAACGACTTAAGTCAGTGGAAATTGAATGAACTGTAACATGTCGTTGTTATTTATCAGAATTTAACAGAATATTTTTTTCCAGTTTTGTTCAAAGTTATATTTATTAAGGTAACCAAGTCTATTAATACTCGTAACTTTGATTTTTTTTGTTATTGTGTTTTGGTTCATAGGACTTTGAGTTTCATATCTTAAGTTTGTATTTTTATACATTTTATTTATCTTAACTTTAATATATTTTGATGTTCTTCTGTTCTGTTGTGACAATTAAACAAAGAAGTTTATTTTTAAACTGCATTATCCTATTATTTTAGTGAGGAGTCATAAATAACTACAAATAACTAATGTTAGGGAAATCTGTTTATGTTTTGTTACGCGTTTCTGGAATTCTTTTTTAAATATATATCGGCGGCCGATATATCGGATTTTTAAATCACAAATATTTGTATCGGTATCGGCCTTAAAAATCCTTTATCGGTCGGGCTCTATTCCAGATACTAATGACTTCTCATTCACGTTTGATTTCTGCTTGCAAATTGTCGTTATTTGGTCTCTGGGTATAAATCGTCCGTATGAAAGTGTCTTTATTTTGAACTCATAACACAAAACATGATGAAAGTGATTATTAATAAAATATTCTGTCAGTCTTTTACTGGCTTGTGTTCATGATTGAAATGAATGTTGTCTTGTTAAAAGTTGTTTCCTTTATATTACCTTTAGGTTTCCAGGTGAGAGCACAAGATTTCCATGTGGATTCGTGACACCAGATTTGATTTGCAAAATAAGACTTGAAATGACAAAGGTGAGTTGACAAAAGCGTTTTAGAGGTCCAGTGGTGTCACGCACATTGATGAACCTGACAGTGCTGATGTGGTGAGGGTGGAGAGAGTGACAGTCAAATGTCCAGAGGGATGTACTGATGTACTGCTAGAAGAGTGCAGAAGAGAGGAGGACTCTCACACTGAGTGAAATCTTCATCTGTAACCCCAGAGGGAAGTTCTGCTCATAACCCACAAGAAACTCAATTCTCTTCTATTCTCATATTCCTTTTCTTCAGCAGTAAGATGGACAAACTCATTCATCTGATTTTACTTTCTGGTGAGTACACCTCACATCATCTCACTCAGTATAAGAACAATATAGATGCTGTGAACCGTTCTTCTTTCAAATCCTTAAATGTTAAGAAAAAACACTTCCGACAGCTTTATAACAAGCATAAGTTAATGGATTTCTTTTTTTCAACAGGTCTTGTTTCCAGTCAGGATAATTTAGACCTATTAGAAGGTAAAACATTTAACTGACCATGAGTTAAATGTGACCAATTTACATTCAGATGACAGATATATGTAATGTCTTAACCATCAGCAAGAAAAAAAAAACATGTTTATAATCAGTTCACCCTAAACCAAGCTTTCAGACAGAACGAAGTGAATAATAAGTTGTCTTTGATTTCCCTTTTAGAGAATTTAGCATTAAAGGGAACAGCTACAAATAGCTCCTTATATTCTCCTTACACAGCTAAAGATCAAGTGATGGTTCTGTCACATCCACGTCCATTACAGAAAATGAAATGAGCCCATGGTGGAGGCTGTTCTCCTAAATTCTTATAATATTAGTACGTGGTCATCACTAAAAGACCTGTCCTGAACAACGGAGCAGAGATTCGCATCGGAAACTCACTGGAAAACAATGGAAGCAGTACGCCCATGTAAGATCAAATGAAATGAAATCACACTTTAATATAACTGACTGTTTTGATGATGATATGTTTTCTTGGTCTCTCTCTCTCTAGATGTGCTGTGATTTCTGGGTCTTCACCGGGGTCTTCTGCCAGTTACTCGTGTAATGGGACGGAGGGACGTTATGTAATGTGGTCATGACTGGTCGAAAGTCTTATCTCTCTCTGTGTGAGGTGGAGGTCTATACAACAGGTAATTTCTGTCTGTCTGTGTAAGCGCTGGGAAGTTTGGTTTATTTGAATACTTCAATTACGTTGTAACAAATAATGTGACACATGGTTTACTACTTACCCTTTGGTCAATTTTGGTAAATCGCTCAGTAGGCTACAGCCTCGGTCAACCTGTTGTCTTGGTCTCATCAAAAACTTGCTTGCACGACCTGCTGGTTGTATTTTAAAACACACAGCTTCAATATGCAAACTGTTGAATTGCAGAACCTTAAATGCAAGCTGTTTGCTTGCTTTTTCATTTAGTGCTATTCAGCACCTGACGTTCAGTCGTATTGAACCCTCAGTGTAGACATGCAGTTTTCAGAAACTTATTCTGTAACATGTTTGTATCTGACCGGGAGAAAAGACAAGTGAAACTATAATCAGTTCATATCAGCCTGAAACTTTGATTTTTCGTTTCTCTTTTTTCTGTTTTTTAGAGAACATTAAAAGGGGAAGCTACACATCATCTGTATTGACAGTTGGGTACTAAAAATGCCATAGACGGTATAAGCCAGTGCCAGTGCTTCCACCCTGCTCTCCCCCCAGCCAATGAAACTCATGGTGGAGGTTGGATCTCTTGAATACTTCAGATATGACTGTAGTCGTCACAGGCGTAAACAGTGTACTTCAACTCATCAACGGCGCAGAGATTGTGGTGGAAACTCACTGGAAAACAATGGAACAACAATTCCTTGTAAAGTTATTCAGACTTCACACTTCAAGCATCTGATTTGTTAAACCAGTTATTCTTCCTCATTTCCTCAGATCTTATCTCTCTAGCGATGTGCTGTGATCTACCTGGTTCCAGCCAGTTGCCTGCTCGGTCATTTATTCATGTAGTGGGATCCGGAGGGGCGTTATGTGAATGTGGTCATCCCTGCATTCAGAATGTGACTGGTGTGGAGGGGAGTCTATGAAACCAGGTTCTCAAATTGTCAATACAAACTAAATGTTGCAGGTGATGCCCTTATGTATGCAAGTCACAGCCTTGTTTTAAGACGGAATGTTTCATCAATCCATGGTGCCTGATTAGCACGAGACCCTCTTCTTTAATGTCATGGGGGCCACTAATTCTAATATCCCAGAACAAGCACCATTAAACTCATTCAATTGATCCCCAGAACCATCATAAGCCCAGTCATCCATTAAGACATTGAAATAGTCTGCAGTATGTGCATACAGTTTTGCTAAGCATTAAAATGTATATACTTTTACATGACAAAAACAGTAAATACTTTAAGGGCATAGTATAAGTATTTACAGCGGGGAAAATAAATAAGTATTTGACACATCAGCATTTTATCAGTAAGGGGATTTCTAAGTGGGCTATTGACACAAAATATGCATATTTGCGCAGGCACGTAGTGTTTCTTTACAGCGCAACATCGCCATCCGCTGGCCTGGGATGCATAAAACCGCGTTTTTATTTGTTTTCCCGGATCTATGTAACTGCAGATCGTCGATAATGCTGTCGTGTGTACGTAAAACTTTTCAAAACTTCAAAGTGGAAAGTATCAGTTTAAACGTACTGTTAAATTTGCCCATTTTGATTGGACAATATGCTTTATGCTGTCAGCATCCCCCTCGGGCATCTCTTGTGTACATGTGCTACCACGCATGAAAGAAACAAAGTCTTTCATCACTTCTTACAGTCGATAGGAGTTGATTTCCGAGGAAGCACAACCTCCTCTAACAGACTGACTCAAATCACTAGTGCACAGTTTCTACCGTTCTGCGTCTTTTTTTAGCTGTGGGTCTGTCAGACGGGAATGACTCTAATGGTTATCTAATGTCTGTTTTTTTATAGAGAATTTAGCATTCAAAGGAAAGGCTACACAGTCATCCACATATGCCCCCTGGGTAGCCAAAAACGCTGTAGATGGTAAAAGATTTGATCAAGAATGCTCCATTACAGCATATGAAAGCAACCCTTGGTGGAGGTTGGATCTTCTGGATCAATATGATGTTGGAACAGTGATCATCAGTAACAGAGCCTGTTGTGCTGATCAAACTAATGGTGCAGAGATTCGTATTGGAAACTCACTGGAAAACAATGGAAACAACAATCCCAGGTAAAGTCTTTTATAAGGTTACATCGTGTCTACACAGGATGCTACACAATACGACAACCTCCTTGTCCTTAATGGGTTTGCCGTGAAGCGCCGCATGGCACCACATCTACAGATTTAATGTAAACATATAATGTGTTCTATTGTCTTTTGTTGTGTCGGGCCCCGTCCGGTGTAGACACAGTGTCATAGAGAAGATTTGATGAATCGATCTGAACAGGTGCACTGATTCTCTTTCCTGATTTCTCTCTATTCTCTCTCTCTCTCTTCTCTCTCTCTCTTCTCTCCTCTCTCTCTCTCTTCTCTCTCTCTCTCTCTCTCTCTCTTCTCTCTCTCTCTCTCTCTCTCTCTCTCTCTCTCTCTCTCTCTCTCTCTCTCTAGATGTGCTGTGATTTCTGATCTTGCTGTACGTTCTACTGTCAGTTACTCATGTCATGGGATGGTGGGCCGTTATGTGAACGTGGTCATGACTGGACTTACAGCTCATCTCTCTCTGTCTGAAGTGGAGGTCTATAAAAAAGGTACAGGCTGACTGGCAGTTTTCATTCACTCCAAAAAATCTCATCATCCATGTTTAATTTGATGGAAATGAAGTGCAACACTTTATTATGAATAGACTATGACATGCAGGATTCAGAAGAAATATTTCCCTCTGTAAGGGGTCCTAGAGTCCGGGAACTTGACCCTTGGCCGGAAGTTTGATTGAAAGGCCGCCTGACCAATTATAACGCCAGCATCATGCCGGCGCATGCGTTGCTATATGCCATTTCACGAATTTTCAGTCCTCACATTGTACGAACATGATCCCATGTTGTTTTTAAAGGAACAGTTTTCCAAAAAAAAAAATTGTCATCATTTACTCACCTTCGAGTTGTTCCAAAACGGTGTCGTATGGAGCGTCGTTCCCCGTAGACGAGAGACGAAATGATTTAAATGATTTATTTATTTATCTTTTGTGTTTCAAAGAAAACGTTTATCAGAATACACAGCTGCTTAAGAACGTCAATCAGTAATAAAAGATTCATCTTTCTTGATGTTTGTTGCAGTGGAAAAGTGATGAATTTATTCGGATTTAAGTTTTTGAACTTTCTGCTTTGATTTCATCTTGATTTATCAATTACAATTTGTGCTGTATAATTGTTGATTTTTTTATTTTAGTTTATCGTGTAAGAGAAACCTTTCTGAGGCTGAAGTTTTCCTCCAGTGGTGATGTAGCTGCTGAGAGCGACAAGATCCTCCATCAGGTGAGAAAAGAGTCTCAAATACAAAACTAAATGTGATGATTTAAGAGAGAAGTGAGATATGAGAGTGTTTGATGTGTGTAAATATATGACACGAGTGATGATGAGAGAATGAGACATGACAGTATGTTTCATGTGTGGATTGACATATCTGATGGATTTATAGCTGCAGTCTGTTCTGGGATCACACATCTCTGATTTTAAACTGTCCTGGACACAACTGCCCAAGAAAGAAGAAGAAGAAGAACAGGAGGAACAGATGGACGGAGGCGAGTACACACACTTTAACACACTGTCTACAGTGCACGTGAGCGGCGCAATGTGAGCGACAAAATACTTTAAAACCTTTTATAAACGAATTGGATGCAACGTAACAAACGCCCTGTTCTAAATGGTATCTATTAGTATAATATTAAATATGTTTTTATTATCGAAGGTGTATTTTAAAGGGTCTGTCCCACTGTCACTCTTTGTGATAAATAAAATAATTAAAAGACACAAACAGGGGATGAATTCAAGAGTCTGAGTTCTCCTGAAATGAATACTAACATTAATATAAGGTTTATAATTTCTTGCCACAATAGCAATTTATTTGACAGCTTGAGGGTTCAAAAACAAAAACATTAAAGAGGTTTCACTGAGACACTGATGACACTACAGTATGATTTTTTGCAAAGCTATTCTGAAACCATGTTTACTGAAAGAAGAGCGATAACATAGACGAAGATAATTTACTGGAAATCATATTTGACTCTGTTAAATATTCACTGAAGTGTAAAATCTAACTTAAGCACCACAGCATCATCGAGTAAATCAATCATATGAATTCTGTCACAGATCCATCGTTTAAATGAATGCACGGACCTTCTGTGTTTATTTCATTCACATTTGGATTGCATGTCACTATAGTTTGCGACTGCAAATATACTGTATTTTATTAATAATTTGTTGAAATAAAATGAAAAACATGGAACCATAGTTGGCTAACAATGCTTTTGGAAAATGCACCCCTGGTCTTCATTATAAAGTAATAATGAAAAATACATAGAACATTTGATCTAAATTTACTTTGTTTTCATTGCAGGTACTTGTGTTAAACTTCATTAATCTGAATCTACAAACCGAATCTTTAATGCAAGTGCATTTTATTTCTTTTATTCACTGATTTTCCTGGTCCTTCTCTATTATTGATGTCGTTGTGTTCACCTCACTGCGGACCTTGAATCTCATTATAGTCCTCATAACTATATTTGTGTTGTTAGTTGTGTAGTTGTGTGTCAAAGCCTTATAAAGTGTGTAGCACAACCGTAGTGTGTCATTGGCTCAATGGATCAACAATATCACATTAAGTGAATTTCACAGCAATTAATTTAACACATGTAAGATCCTTTTTTTAAACTCTGATTAGATATTTCTATTTCCCCAGTTTTATTTACACTTGTTTCTTTTCTATATAGCTGATATCTTTATTTAGCTTTTAAAATCATTTAAATCAATACTGTACATGTTAACAGTCATGCTAATAAAGCTGTGACCTGCAAAAAAATGTTTATCAGTTTTTGGGATTGAGTTCATTGCATCTCTCTGTTGTTTGTATTATCTGTCAATGGATCAGCATCTTTCTGACAGATGAGCAGTAAACAGTGAGACATCAAACACCGGTGAGCCGCAGGGTTGTGTATTCTCGCCTTTATTATTATATTACCTGTAAATAACTGACTGTACCTCCAAGAACCCTTCTGTCAACCTCCTGCATACACACAACTGTCATCCGTCTCACACATATAGAGGAGAGATTGAACAGCTGTACGTCTGTCTGCTGCAGTCATGAACCTGGGCCCATATACACAAAACATCTAACTTCCAGTCTATGCATGTTGATCGGTCTGGGGTGTGTTTCCCGAACAACGATATATCACGCTGGTTAACCCGTACGATCGCTTGAGACTGTTGCTACTCACCACTGTCTTTTAACATTATAAGAGCAACATTTAAATGTCGTCATATTCATTCAAATAACGTACACTGCATCTGAAAACTTTTTGTTGTCGTATTTTGCTCTATTTTGTTATATTTCAAGATGTTTCATTCATTAGAAGGTTTCCTCAAACGTCATTCCACCCAGGGATTCCCGGAGCACGTATGTGGAAATATGGTACAGTTTTAATAAAAATGAACAGGGAAGTTGGTTGTACAGGGCAAAGAGGGCACCCCTCTGTTATAAATCGTTTCCAACTTTATGTCTAACATAACATCATTTTCATGTGAAATTCTTAAATGTAAATGTAATGCAGCTCAGAGGGCCATGAATCCATAAATGGTATATCTGCAAAGTATCATCTTAATTTTGCATTTCAATTTTGCCATAGATCTCAACGTCAGACATGAAATAACTTGCATCTAAACGCGCTTTGAAAGGCATGAGCAGTTTGTCCTTTCACGCGTCCCGTAGTTCGATTGTTTTAACTTTGTTTTCTAGTTAGCAGAATGTTTTTATTTTTTTATTTACATGGAGTGTTTGCATATAATTTCCAAGAACCGCTTATGGTCACAGAACGGGAAATGAACTCTATATTACCTGTTTTAATTCAGAGCTGTCTGCAGTACACAACACTTTTCATAACACGATTTTTTTGTAAAAGCAAAGAAATGCGCTAGTGCATCTACCTGTCGATGAAACGATCTGTCGTCTTCAGTGAGCGGACTCAGACTGTGAGGAGAGAGCAGTATGCGGACCTTTAGAGGTGAGTTTTTCGCGGGGATTTGAATCCTCTCTACTCCACTTCGGCTACCGTGAGGCCCTTTTCACATGACGTCACGCATCTTCCGATAAGTGACGTCATTGTGAAAAGGGCCTATTTCGCCTAACAAAGGCCGCTAGCCTGAGCCTGTGAGGGGAAATGGGCAGTGGCTCAAGCTACAGAGCCACCCCCGTGAACGCGTTCCGGTTCCCATCGGTCCAAACGGGAGGATGGCAGGAGATGGGTGTGTGTTGACAGGCATGGACATACTTTTAACTCGCTAGCTAATGTATTTATTTTGCTTGTTATCAGAAATAATCTGGAACTCAATTATTAGCAGATGTGTACCTGAAGTTATGTTTGGGCCGCACATGAGCAGTAACGCTTGTTGTTGCTTCGAAACCATTCAAGTTAGCTTGAAAGTTTTTAAACGGACATTATAATACTTTTATTTCCCTTAAAACGGCATAATGTAAAAGAGCAGTGTCTCAATTATTTCACAGGAGCCGCACGGGCATGAGCTTTTCACCTAGACCGTAAAAAACAACTTTGTTTCCCACCATAAGAAGTTGGACAGCGACATATACTGGGATGATTACATTAAACTCCAGCCAGTAGGCACATTTGATATATCGTCTTATGTATGTGTAGACGGTCAAGAGCTTTACATTTATAAAAACACTTTACGCAGCGTTAACAGTAGAAGAATTCTTTGCCATAACCATCAACAGTTCACATCTCTAAAGCGGAGGTTGCCGAGTCCAGTGTTCTTAACACCCACTCCAGATATAAATAAACCTGATCACATCGCGTTGGATCTTTTATCATACTTAATCAGTGTGGCAAGGGGGGCGTGGTCTAACGGAGTCTAGAGAGAGAGAGACAGGAAATCGACGGGAAGTAAGTAGGTCAAAGCTCAATTGTAAACACCTGTCTGTAATTTCAGTGATTGGTGAGAAGAGTACAAAAGCCAACACGAGGAGAGATTGCGGGAGAAGAGTCTGGGCGAGAAGCCGAGACACACGATTGCCAACACGAGGGGAATCGTGAATATATTTGTGCCAGGAGGCCATATTTACCTATTATTTACTTTTGCTTTATGTTTATTGAGACTGCTGAATAAAAAGCCTTTATCAGCCACGCCGACCTCATCTCCTTCTTTCCAAAACAAAGAACCTGTTTACAATCAGTTATAGACGGATATTTATAATATTAGTACAGTGATCATCACAGCTAGATCAGATGGATTTTTTGATCAAACTAATGGAGCAGAGATTCGTGTTGGAGACTCACTGGAGAACAATGGAAACAACAATCCCAGGTAAAGTTATTCATGACATCACTTCAACACTTTTTATTGGTTGATTTGAACAGGTGCATTGATGCTCTGTTTTCTGATTTCTCTCTCTAGATGTGCTGTGATTTCTAATATTCCACCAGGTGTTTCTGTCAGTTTCTCATGTAATGGGATGGTGGGACGTTATGTGAATGTGGTCATGCCTACAATCCAGTATCTCTCTCTGTGTGAGGTGGAGGTCTATAGATCAGGTAATAAACACATGAAAAATATATCAGTTTAATAAAGTATTAGTTCATTACTCAAAATATCTCACATGAGTTTAATACTTTCATGATTAGTCCTGTGTTTTATTTATTACACGTCATACATTTTTGGTATCGTGTTTATTGTGCATCTACCTGCAGAAATGTATTTATTACAAAATATTATTTTTACTTTTTAATATGGCGACTTGCTTAATTTATTACTTACACAGAATACTCCTGAATAATAAACCATTTGTATGTGAATGCGTTCTCAAAAAGCAAGTGTTGCGCTGTTTGGGGTATTTTTAAGCCAGTGTTGTTGGGTCAAAAAGGGTGAAACCCAAAATTGGGTTAAATTTCCCCAAAAATGTTTATATTTGACCTAAACATTGTTTAACACAATCCAGCATTTTGGGTTGAAATAACCGTGCAAGCTTATTTTACAGTTCAATGGTTGCGCTTGTCTCTTTTTGACCAAACAATAGCTTAAAAATAACCCTTTTTTGTCAGAGTAAGAGTATATATCTAACCAGTCCAGCATGTTTCAAACTAGAAGTGAAATCAGTTCACGTAAAACTAGAATTAGTCGAAAGGATCAACCCAAAACTTTGATGTTAGACAAAAATTGTCTTCATATGGAGTCAAGGAGATTCGAATTGTTATTCGTTAATATGACAGATGTGTGTACAGTATATATCTTCAGACAAACTGACCCACTCTTTTTTTTATCAGAAAATTTAGCATTGAAAGGAACGGCTACACAGTCATCCACATACCCCGACTGGGTAGCTGCAAACACTATAGATGGAATAAGATACGGACCTGGTTTTGGCACATCCTGTTCTTCTACATTATCTGAGAGTAACCCATGGTGGAGGTTGGATCTATTGGATTATTATGATATTAGTACAGTGATCATCAGTAACAGAGGAGACTGCTGTACTGATCACACTAACGGAGCAGAGATTCGTGTTGGAAACTCACTGGAGAACAATGGAAACAACAATCCCATGTAAAGTTATTCGTGACATCACTTCAACACTTTTGATTGATTGATTGAATGAATGATTAATTGATTGATATTTTCTCTCTAGATGTGCTATAATTCCTGATCTTCCGTTACGTTCTACAGTCAGTTTCTCATGTAAGGGGATGGTGGGACGTTATGTGAATGTGGTCATGCCTGCAGTCCAGCATCTCTCTCTGTGTGAGGTGGAGGTCTATGGAACGGGTCATTTTGATTCCTTTGATAAAATTGGTCCCTTTAAACTACTTATTCTAAAGGGTCATTAAAAATTATTTAGAATTTAATTTTGTGATTAATTTCTAATTTATTTAAATGGCAGCAGCTCTTCTGCACAAATACGTTGATAAAATATATTATTTGTATGTATGAGATGATTATTTCCTGCTTGATGTAGTTTGTAATCAAGCGGCAACCGTCTTGTGAAATGAACACGGAAGTGACTTAAACTGCAATTCATTGACTGTCCACTAGAGACTGGCTCCAAAAAAGAGCAGAATCCCATTTAGCCCCATGTAAAAAGGCCCAACTTTATGGCAGAAAAAAACATGTTTACAGCCTGGTACAAAAAAGGATTTTGGCCTAATTTTGATCTCCAACCAGGCACCTTAGCTCCACCCATGTCCCGCCTTTTTTCTTATCCGGAAGCGCCACACTGCAAAGATGGCATCAATCGGCTCCGCCCACTTTAGGCTTCAAAATTGCTCTCCACAAACTTCTGGGTTACGTCACGGACACTACGTCTATGTTTATTCAGTCTATGTTTGCATACTTGTGTTCTTAACAGTTAATTTTTATTGTTAGTTCTGATTCATTTTGGACATTTGTAATATCTGCGTTTTTATTCATATATGATTGTTGGATTTTAATTTCAGTTTCAGGTCGTAGACAAAAAACATTTCTGAGGCTAAAGTTTTCCTCCGGTGTTGACATAGCTGCTGAGAGCGACAAAATCCTCCATCAGGTGAGAAAAAGAAGAGTCTTAAAACGAACAAATAAAAAATGTGTTAAGAGAAAACTGATGTATTGCAGATACAGCTGCGGAAAAACCGGAGACCAATCCAAAAATATGTTCAGTTTTTCTAAATGTACTATTTTTAGGCCCCTATTTAAAATGATGATTGTTTTTGTTCATTCTGTGAACGAGTGACAATTCTCCCTGATAACAACTGAAAATATTGTTCTTCATTCGCATTTGTTTGCAGAAAATTAACATGCAATGCCAGCGGTGTCAGAAGGATGATCTCCTTCATCGTACCTGGGAGGGCCGGTTCGGTGGCTTGCAGAGCGGTCACCTCGCACCGGGAAGGGTCCCTGGGAGGTTGACGGTTCTGCTGACTTATCTGTCTTGTAGCGCTGGTCGACGCAATGTCGCGTGGAGGTTGTTGTCGTCCGCGCTGTCCATCCTCGCCACTGCGCGCCTGAGGGTGCTGTGGAAGAGGGAAACCCAGGGAAAACAACTCTCTCAATGAGGAGGTGGGTGCCGGGCCCTTTTTGGTGGAGACGCGGCAGGCAGCGTCTCGTTCCGACTCGGCGATGGGATGGCCGACGTTGGGCCCGATGTTTCCCCCGGGTTCGTCCCGTCAGGGCAGCTGGGAGTCCTTCCTTGCGGACTGCTGACGGGGGGGTCGTTCTACCCCGTGTGGGTCTGCGTCTCGGGCGGGCCGTCCTCTGGGAGGGCCCTGGAACCGGAGGAACCACTGCAGAGGGGCGGGGCTGTTGGGAAGCAGGCGGCGCTCGGGGACGTGACGACCTATGGGTGGTCACGCCGCGGCGAGGCAATATCTGCTGTATTGCCTCCGTCTGCTTCTGCACCGCTGAGAACTGCTGTGCCACGTTCTCCACGGTGTCACCGAACAGCCCTGCTTGCGAGATGGGCGCATCCAGAAGGCGGGCCTTCTGGACTTCGCTCATCTGCGCAAGATTTAACCACAGATGCCTCTCTTGGGCCACCATAGTGGACATCGACCGACCCAATGCCCCTGCCGTGGCCTTCGTCGCTCGGAGCGCGAAGTCAGTGGCAGTGCGCAGTTCACTCATGCAAGTGGGGTCGGGCTTCCCTTCATCCAGGTCCTTCAGGACTTTAGCCTGAAAGATCGCCATGGCGTGGAGGGCGGAAGCGGCTGGCCAGCAGCGTTATAAGCTTTTCGACCCCTCCAGGTGGCAGCCGTCTGCGGGCACAGGTGCACCGCTACAGCACGCTCCACCTGGGGGATGTCAACATAGCCTCGGGCCGTTCCGCCATCCAGGGAAGTCACAGCTGCCGAGCCCACGAGTGTGGAACGCGTCGAGAAGGGTGCATTCCACGACCTTGTGAGCTCCTCATGCACCTCCGGGAAGAACTGTACCAGGGTGGTTCGCGTTTTTTTACCGCGACCTGAACCCAGGAACCATTTGTCCAGCCACGAGCGCTTCGGGGAGGGCGGTGTAACGCACTGCAACCCGATGCTCACGGCTGCCCAGGCTAGCATGGCCGACATCTCCGGGTCGGTCCCATCACGAGCTCTACCGCTTGTGGGCGGGAGCTCGGAGAGATCGTCCCCGTCTGATGCCAGTAGGCAGCTGTCCGATGCCGCGACAGAGATCTTGTCCTCATCCCTTACGAGTCTTCCCGCTATGGGACGGTCTACCGCCGCCCATCGGGGACGCACCAGGTGAGCGAAATGGGGTATGGGCGGTTCGCCGAGCCATAGCAGTCGCCATATCACCCCCCGCTGCTCGTCGAGGCGGTCAACTTCGCTGAAGCGGCAGCCGAACTCGCCTGACAAGCGAGCGGGTTGGCGGCAACAGTTCCGAAGAACATCGCCAGCCGTGACCGCAACACCTTGATAGACATGTCCTCGCAGAACATGTCGTATCAAAAACCGGCTTCAGCATGCTTGACGCCCAAACATGTGACGCAGGTTTCATGGCCGTCTGACTCGGGAATGAGTCTGCCGCACCAAAGGACACAGCTGCGAGACATGCTCACAGCTGTAGAAATATGCTCTTTTAGAAAGGCTCTGTGGAAGTTTGCGGGGAGTCGAAGGGAAGGCCGTCTTCACACTCAGGGATCCGCTGCTTCCGCATCGCGCCGGCAGGAGAAGAAACACTCTTGAAGAAGAAAATAGACTACAACATATATTGCAACAGGTTCCGAAGAACAAAAGGTGAGTGAATGACCGCCGCCATCTTCCTTTTATACCCGTATGTACGGGGCGGAGACTGGCGTGGGCGTGCCATTCGCCAATCCTATTGGCGTTTAGAAATTCATCTCGGAGATGATAGGTTCTCAAGATCAAACCCCAGTCTGTCTCTCAACACAACGTCGAGAGACCGACTGAAGGGGAACTATTTTTTGTGCAGGCCTAACATTTGCCCAGCTGTCATACAAAGAAATTATGAACACATGCAAAAACAAGATAAGACTTTACAATAATTGCAGTAGTAAACCCTTATCAAAAAGAAGAATAATTGAAGTTTTCAAGTATATTTTTAAGTATACTTTATGTTTTAAGTATACTTATATCAATGGACTATAAGTATACTTGAAAGTGTACTATTTGAATACCGCTTGGGACTAAATTGGGACTTTTTACTAGTTTATAAAAGTATACTTTTAAGTGTGCTTTAAGTGTAACAGAAGTTAACTTTATAGTACACAACGAGGGCATGTTCAAGCTCAAACCGGTGCGCAACGTTTTGCTACGGTTTCCGGGTTGAGTGACATGTTTCCTGGAAACGGTTTGAAACGGTGTGAACAGGGTCTGAGATGCGTTTTCACTTGTTTGGTGGGTGTGTCAAGAATATCTGCCCGATCAGCAGCAACTTGTGTATAACCCACACGGTATTAAAGAGACAGCTCGCTCAATGGGTCCAAGTAAAGACGTTTAAATGTGTCCGCTGCAGCTTGGTATATGCAACAATTGAAGATATGAGAAGAGGTGTATTTTACGGCACTCAACACGTATTTATACTGATTTCATCAGTTTTCCGTTTAAAAAACATTTTGCAACGTTTTGTCGGGGCTGAACGCCGACCAAGTTTACAATTAGGTTTTCATCTGTACTACGACTATACTCCATGTAAACTTGTTGGTACTGGTAGTTTACTAGTTCAATACTTTAAGCACATGTTTAGTCTATGAAAGTACACTTTGAAGTTTACTCCCAGTAAACTATTAGTTAAGTAGTTTTTATACTGCAAGTGTACTTGTGGTATTTAGGTGTACTGGTAGTTTATGTTGGACTTTTAAGTGTCCTGCATGTTCAAAAATTGAAGGTAGGCAATCTCTAATAAGTATTGAAGTTTATTAATCTGATTATAACAAAATACAGCGCGCTGGGTTGCTGGACAACACTCCTCTGTCCTTCCAAGGAACAACAACCCCCACAGCACACATTCACAGCATTTATTCTTATTTCACGCCGATCTCTCTTCTGCTGGGGGCCGGGATCCCCCTTGTTTCCACCAATCACCAACTTCTGCCTTATCTGGTTCCTGCAAAACACTCCTGAGAAAACAACATACATTCCACATACCTTCCCCCACCCCCTACACAACTGCAGCCAAAGATGCCCCCTCTATCTCACATCTCCTATTGAAAGCACATTTAGTATTGCAAACAGCTTTTAAATACTTCATAATATGAGGTATATGGTTATACTCTAATGCATCGTTGCCAGAAAATAAACATTATTAAAACATGATAATTCCCTCATTTACTAGTTCATTACTTGTAACACAGTTGTCATTCATAAAAGTACACTTTAAAGTTTACTCTCAGTAAAATACTCAATTATTTAAAGTACGTTTGTAACCTTTCTTTAGGCGAGTTGCAGATATACTGATGGTTAACTAGATCAATACTTGTAGAACATTTGTAAGTACACTTCAAAGTGTATTCTTAGTGAACTACTAGTTGCTTGTATTTTTATGAACATACTTGTAACAAAGTTCAGAAGATGAGGAAGAAAGGAGGCGGGGTCGGCGTGGCTGAGAAACGTCAGAATCTTTTATTATAATTCACTTCCGTGTTTCACTTCCCGCATCACACATTCAACTAAATGTCTATATATATCTCTCGTTGAGTAAGATTCTTTCCTTTAGTCCTGGCCACAACGTCTCGAGGCTTCTCGTCGTCTCCGCTTCTTAGCCGGTTTCTCTCTGTCGTTTGCTTCCTCCGTCTCGCCTTAAATGCGTCTCCTCGCCAATTACTAGAATGACAAGCAGGTGTTTTCACTAAACCGTTGATCTGCGTTACTGCGTACTCACCGTCATTCTCCCGACACGCCCTCTCCGCGCAGACCACGTTACGCCACGCCCCCTTGCCACAATACTATTTAGATATTATTTCTGCACTTGAAATACTTGTAATATACCTCTAACTGTACATGTAAAGGTGACTCAAAATCATTCATTAGATTAACATATTAGTGTTCACCTTACTTGGAAAATATTAGGAAACACATACGTATCAGATTTTGAAGAAAACTAAACCAACAAAATAAGTAAATTCAATATAATAAGTAGTGACAGAAGTATAAAACAATAGACATAATAAATAGAAAACTTTTCTATATGGTAAATACAAAAAATAATAACCAAAGAGAGTCAAAACATTAATTTGTGGTCACACGTAATAACTGTACAAAATATTTGTTACAGGCATATATATTTTTGAGAGCATATATCATATATGTGAAAATTTTTCAAGGTCATCTATTAATGTCCTTTAAAACAATCACTTCATGAAGCCCCCAAAGCAGTACGTGTTGAGAAACTTCACTCTCTCTCTCTGACAGGGTATTGGGTTTGACACAATCACAGTTCTGTAATAATGAAATACAATATTACAATCATACTTGCATTACAAATATGAACAAGTGTACATGCAATTGAAAGAATCAGAAAGATTTACATTTGGCAGACGCTTTTATCCAAAGTGACTTACAGATGGGGTAAACACAATTGAAGCAATTCGGACAACATAAGTATAACAGTATAACAAGTGCAATAAATAAAACTGGCTTCATAAAGCCTACCACAGTATACAGAGCTAAATTGGAAGTTTTTTTTTTAAGGGTAGGAAAGAGATAGAAGTCAGAACTGATCGGTAAGGTGTTGACGGAAGAGATGCGTTTTCAGACGATTCTTAAAGATGGCCACAGAATCTGCAGATCTTGTTGCCGCGGGCAGATCGTTCCACAAAAGTGGTACCGATCCAGAGAAGGTTCGTGAGATCGATTTTTTTACGTTTTTGGGATGGCACCACAAGACGTCGCTCGTTTGCAGAGCGCAGAGATCTGGTGGGTACATACGTCTGCATTAGCGAAAGAAGATAAGGGGGAGCCGAACCAGTGGTGGACTTGTAGGCCAGGAGGAGGGATTTGAATTTGATGCGAGCCGCAATAGGGAGCCAATGTAACTTTAAGAAGAGAGGAGTGACGTGTGCTCTCTTCGGTTCATTGAAGACCACTCTTGCCGCTGCATTCTGGATCATCTGTCCATCTGAAGTTTGGTTGTGCAAGCAGGGAGTCCAGCCATTAGCACATTGCAGTAGTCCAGTCTGGACAGTCTTTTCGCAGAGGAGCCATCCGCAGAGAAGGAAGAGAGAATAGACTGATAGAGCGAGAGGTCAGTAGGTTCTTTAAGTCAGATCTTTACTGAAAAATCATGTTTTAAAGACGTGACTTAGCAAAGACAAAAGCTGTCATGGGGACGGTACTCTTTAAAAAAACTTCAGTTTATGTACCATTGAGGTACAAATATGTGTACATTTGGTACCTTTGACTGCACTTATGCAAATGAGTACTTTTTCGAAAGGGTACTGGCTCAGTGAAAGCTTTTGTGTATGTTGTCCTGACAGTGTGGAGGGAAATAAAAACCAGACTCAGTTGGAGCAGCCTGCCCATGTTTAATATTTTCTATATTGTATTCCACACTGGACTTGTGATTTGCCTGACAACTCATTGTTTATTGCTTCAAATTGAAAATGGTCGGTTGAGAGGGATGTAAACCATTTCAATGCTATTCCACTAACGCCTAATGCCCAACTTAACAGCAGAAAAAATATGTTTCCAACCTGTTACAAAAAGTGGTTTTGGTCTATACAGCTAATTTTGCCCTTCATGACAACTTAGATTTTTTTATAGCTCATCTGTTTAAACTAAATTAAGCCTTAAATTTCTGCATAATTAAGGGCGTGGCCACTTGAGTGAATGGTTGAATGCCATTGCTGTATATCTGTATCTTATGATGTATATTAACATTTCTTCCATCCCAACTGCCAATGCCCCCAACTAGCAATCTCTATGATACCAGTAGCATAAAGCATTATCAAGTGAATACCGAGCTCTGAGCCCTTCCCTAAGACAGCAAAGCCAAATATGCATTCATGAGCATAAAATAAGAGTGTATGGTAGCTGATAGAGAGGTTGTTTATATCACAATTATTGTATCCTAAATCTGAAAATGTATTCATAACAGTTAAGTCCAAATCAAAATTACAAAATGTTTTTACATTTGATTCTAAAAGGTTATGTGCGGATAGGGCTCGTGAACGGTGTTTATTGAGCACAGGAGCTCTGGGTGTCCGTCATATTTCACTGTCGGTGGACTACTGGTAAAAAGCAAATAGTTGGAGCTTAATATCGTCTTTGGAATATTCAAGTCAATGGCGTCATTTAAACACACATTGTCATGATGGATGTCCACCGCTGTGACATGTTAGATCTTTGAAAGAGAGTTTAAAAGCATTCAAAGTAAAGTCGTAAGATATGTATACAGAAATATACACTTAATGTAATGCATGTTCACAGGGAGGGAATCTCACTTTGGGCTTCAGAGCACAACATAAGGTATCAAGTGGATTAAACGTAAGGACAAACTGCGAAAACAAATATAAATGATCGCCTGTATCGAACACAGAACTTGAGTTGTTGTGATTGTTGTGAATACAAAAAACTCTAAATGTTTAGCAAGATTAATTGAATGATAATAGTAATTAAAAACGATGGGGGAGACGGTTGCAACACTTTTTGTATTTCCTTCAGTTTCTCAGAGACTTCTTAGTAGAATGCCAAAAATGTTATGTTAAACCCACATCTGTCAGCTACCCAACTACATTGCTGTAACATGCGTATGTATGATAATATACACACACTTTATACTCAAACAGACAAAGTTAAATATGACAACTGACCCCATAACAGGGGACAGTTGCAACATTCATTAAAATGTAATAAAAAATATTCTATAACATAATTTTTGCAATTTCTTAATTTTATTTGTGAACAAACAGGGTCTTTAAAAAGTTAAACTGGCAAAATATTTTAAATAAAAAAAGTGATTTCGGAAGATATAAAACATTCCGTCAGTTCCCTTTCGAGAGCGGTCACTTCGACATTGCGGAGAACCGCATATGAAACTCCTCCCCTTTTTCACTTTTCCTGAAGTCTTATTGGATAACGCCAGTAAAAAAACTGGCCAATTGTCGCAAGAATGCAACAGTATGCAAATACTGACAAATCCAGACAGTATAAATACAGTGCATGTGACGACAATCCTCAGAATCTTCTTTTTCACGCTGCCATCGTTGAAGACGCAACTGGATACTTCTTCACCGCATCCGATGGCTTCCTGTTGTCTTTGCGCGGGTCCCATTGACCCGCAGGATACGCACGAGCACTGCATTGCCTGCCTGGGCCTGGCTCATGCGGAGGCTGCATTCTGCGAGTCCGATTGCGCGCACTGTGCGGACCTGCCGGCGCGTGTCTTGAGAACTCGCAGGAACATCGCTCGTGGAATAATAGGGTCGAGGCTCACTGCCACCAACGAGTCGCTGGTGAGTCTACCCATTCCAAGGGGGAGCGGCGACGACACGGCTCCGGGCCGCCGTCCTCTGCCGTCACCCCATTCCCCAGTCCTCTTCGTCGACGAGAGTCTTAGTCCCCCGCCTTCCGTCGCGGGCGCCGTTTCCTTCGGCGCTGAGGAGGATGATGACTCCATGTCCATCTCAGCTTCGGACAAGGACTGGGCAGGATCGGAGCGGGATCGCCCCGACCTAGAGAGCACCCCGGACCTCCACGAGGAGTTCATAAGGGTCCTCGAGAAGGCCGTCAACTAGCTCGACATCACCTGGAGTTCACCTGAGGAGCCGGCAAAAAGTAAGCTCGACTCGTGGTACCTTCAGGCGGGCCGCCGTCAGGCCTCATCAAAGAGGAGCGCGCCATTTTTTCCGGATGTCCACGAGCACGTGGTGAAATCGTGGTCTGCTCCTCAATCGGCGCGCGTTCACGCGGCTACGCAGTCCATGTTCGCCCACGTGGTCGGAGCGGAGGCCCACGGTTACGTGCGCATGCCACCCGTCGAGGAGACCCTCGCCGCTCATTTGTGCCCTTCCACCACCTCGTTGGGCTCGGACCCAGGCCTGCCGTCGAAGCAGTGCAGGTTTACCGCCCATCTCGCCGTAAGGCTTACGCATCCGCCGGGGAAGCCGCTTCCGCTTTGCACGCAATGGCGGTGCTGCAGGTGTTCCAGGCTAAGATCCTTCAGTCGCTGGATAGCGGCAGCCTGGAGGCGGACGCCACGAGGGATCTGAGGGCAGCGACCGACTTCGCTCTGATGGCTACGAAGCGGACCGCACAGGCTATCGGCCGATCCATGGGATTTATGGTCGTCCTCCACCGTCATCTGTGGCTTACGTTGGCGGACCTAAAAGACGCTGATCGTAAGTCTCTTCTCAACGCCCCGATCACTCCCTCCGGCCTCTTTGGTGACGTCTTGGAGTCGGTGGTAGAGCGCTTCGGGGAGGCGCAAAAGCGCGCCAAGGCCATGAGTCACGTGCTCCCGCGACGCTCTTATCAACCGTCCCCGAGAGCCCGTTCTTCATCCGCGCCGCACTCCACGCAGAGACCGGCCAAACAGCACGCTGCTTCCGCTTCCGGCCTAAACAATGGTCGGGCCCACCTAAGAAGAGGTACGGGCCGAAGAGAGGACCGCCGCGCGACGACGGCGGAGCGTCATCGTCTGCCAAGCCGTCGTCCTGACGGACCTATAAAGAGGAGGAGAGAGTTTGTGAGCGTTCCGGTGGCCCCCAAACGCCGATGTTTGCATCAGTTTTCCCCCGCGGTTGCGGGAGAACATTGCAATGTTGTAAATGTGTGTGTATTGCATTAAAAACACGTACCTGTTCACAAAAGGAGCTCTTTCCCCCTCACCCAGCCAATGCTGCGCGAAGCCGCAGTTAATCCCGACTATAACCAGCCTTCCCTCGTCCACGGTCTTTCCCGTGGGCGAGAGACGGCTGGAGTCTCGAGCACGAGCCATTTCCCCGCCAGTGCTATTAGCCTCGCTGCACCAGCGTGCTCCCCTAAACGGTCCGCTGACAGTAACGCCCGAAGAGATTCGGCCATTATGGCTGTTTCTGGACGCGTGGAAAGCCATTCCGGGCATTTCTCATTGGCTACTAAATGTGGTAGAACACGGGTACACCCTGCAGTTCAGATGCAGACCTCCCCGCTTCAGCAGTGTGGTTCCGTCGCTTACGGCAGCGCAAAATGTGCCTGTGTTGAGACAGGAAATTTGCAGCCTGCTCGCGAAAGGAGCGATCGAGCGCGTCCCTCCGAACGAGCGAGAAAGCGGGTTTTACAGCCGGTATTTTGTAGTGCCCAAGAGAGATGGTGGTCTGCGTCCGATTCTGGACTTGAGACCCGTCAACCGAGCCCTTCACAAGCGAGCGTTCAGAATGACAACTCTACAGCAGATCCTGGCACAAGTGCGTCCCGGGGACTGGTTTGCATCCGTGGATCTGAAGGATGCGTATTTTCATGTTCAGATAGCCAAGCGCCACCGAAAGTTCCTGCGATTCGCTTTCGCGGGTTCAGCGTACCAATTCGCTGTACTCCCGTTCGGACTGGCATTAGCTCCGCGCACATTCTCGAATTGCGTGGACGCGGCGCTTTCCCCTCTCAGAGCGAGCGGTATGCGCATTCTGAATTATCTGGACGATTGGTTGATTTTAGCCCACTCACGGGAGGCGCTTTCCGGTCATACGCAGAGGCTGCTTCGTCACTTGACATCCCTGGGGCTGCGCGTGAACAGCGTGGTGTGCGAGGGCATGCCGGCATCCGGCCTTTGGACACAGTCACTGAGAAATGCCATATAAATTGTTTGGAACTGAAGGCGGTGTCTCTAGCTCTCCATACTTTCCAGTCGAGGCTGGAGAAGAAACATGTCCTGATTCGCACCGACAACATGTCCGTGGTTTCGTACATAAATCGCCAGGGTGGAGTCCACTCAGGAACTCTTTTCAAACAGGCTGCGAGTCTCCTACTGTGGGCAGATCGGCATCTACTCTCTGTCAGGGCAGCGCATATCCCCGGTCGTCTGAACTGCGGAGCGGACATGCTTTCGAGGGAGGGTCTTCCGCACGGGGAATGAAGGCTTCATCCCGACTCAGTGAGGTCAATTTGGGAGCGCTTTGGGAAGGCGGAAGTGGATCTATTCGCGACGAGCGAGAACGCGCACTGCCCGCTGTATTTCTCGCTGACCCACTCCCCCATGGGGAGCGACGCTCTGACGGTGCGTTGGCCGGATGTTCGGCTTTACGCGTTTCCTCCGGTGAAGATTTTGCCCCTGGTGCTGTGCAAAATCAGAGAGGAGACCGCGACGGTGATCCTCGTCGCTCCGTTTTTGGCCGAATCAACCGTGGTTTCCGGACCTGAGCGAATTGTTAACGGCACCGCCGTGGCGGATTCCTCTCAGGAGAGACCTGTTGTCCCAAGCGAAAGGCACGATATTTCACCCCAGCCCGCAGCTGTGGAGCCTTTCATGCCTGGCCTCTTCGGGGGTTTTAAATGCACTTCCTCAGCGTGTACTTGACACTATTTCGGAGTGCCGTGCGCCTTCCACCAGGCGTTTATACGCTCTCAAATGGGGGGTGTTTGTTAAATGGTGCAGTAGTAACAATATCGACCCGATGTCCTGCCCCGTGTCTGATATTTTAGGCTTCCTGCAGCACAGGCTGGACAACGGCGGACTCCCGTCAACACTGAAGGTTTATGTGGCTGCTATCGCCTCGTTTCGTTCCCCAGTTGATGGGCAATCGATTGGAAGGCACATGCTGGTGGTCAGATTCCTCAGAGGAGCGAGAGACTTTTTCCCCCGCGATCCCCTTCGGTGCCGCCTTGGGACTTAGCGCTGGTGTTGAAGGCTCTCTCTTCTCCCCCATTCGAGCCTTTGGAAGCGGCTTCCATAAGAGAGCTCACTCTAAAAACTGTTCTCCTTCTCGCCCTTGCTTCGGCTAAGCGCATAGGGGATTTACAAGCGCTCTCAGTCGGCGCTGATTTCATACGTTTTGGAACCGGCGACTGCAACGTCACTCTCCGGCCGAAATCGGGTTATGTGCCAAAGTCTATGTCTACCCCATTTAGAGCACAGGTCATTTCTTTGCCGCTTTGTTTTCCGAGTCGTCAGACTCGCAGAATGCTAACGCTCAGAGAGCGGTCTGCCCGGTAAGGGTTTTACGGGCTTACATTGATTGCACGGCCGGCTTTCGGAAGTCTGAACAGCTCTTCGTCTGTTATGGTGGGGGAACTAAAGGTCGGGCTGTATCAAAGCAGAGGCTCTCTCACTGGGTGGTGGACGCTATTACCTTGGCGTATGAGAGTCAGGGACAGAACTGCCCCTTCGGTATCAGAGCTCATTCGACTAGGGCTATCGCCTCTTCGTGGGCCTGGTCTAAGGGCACATCTATTCAGGACATATGCTGTGCGGCTGGCTGGTCTTCGCAGAACACTTTCGCCAGGTTCTACAGATTGGACGTGTCCTCTTTGTCGTCTCAAGTCCTCTCGGTGAGTGCTGATCACTCTTTATCTGCTACCGTATAATCGCTTATATTACACAGTTGTTGCCGCATTGCTGTTTACGCTGTGCTTGGTGTACTTTTATGATCTTTGTTATATCCGCCCGGGAATCCGTGCTGGCTTTTACTGTTGTGGTGTCTGCCCTGTTTCAGCGCAGCCCGCTGCATTTGTTGGGTTTGGATATGCAAATTTGGCAGGAGCCCGATCTAGCAGTTCATTGGCCTGTTCAGTGATTTAGCAGTTCATTGGCCGATTTAAGCCAATCAGCTGTTGACGCTTAGGGCGACCTCGCGAATGGTTAAAATTGTATGCTTCCCATGCTTGTGTGTTTTAACCCAGTTTTTCTGGTTGATTTTGCAAGCTCTCACGGCGGGATTGTATTACCGTTCCATATGCGGTTCTCCGCAATGCCGAAGTAACCGCTCTCGAAAGGGAACGTCTCCGGTTACTTTCGTAACCTCGGTTCCCTGAGAAGCGGGAACGAGACATTGCGTAGATCGCCGTGTTCGTCGCTCATCACCGTGCAGGCGTTCTCTCGTAGATTCTGAGGATTGTCGTCACATGCACTGTATTTATACTGTCTGGATTCGTCAGTATTTGCATACTGTTGCATTCTTGCGACAATTGGCCAGTTTTTTTACTGGCGTTATCCAATAAGACTTCAGGAAAAGTTAAAAAGGGGAGGAGTTTCATATGCGGTTCTCCGCAATGTCTCGTTCCCGCTTCTCAGGGAACCGAGGTTACGAAAGTAACCAGAGACGTTTTTCATTGACTTGTGTTTATGATTGAAATCAATGAAAAAAAAACATGAGAAACTCAATTTACCCTGCAGCATGAACAACATGCCCAACAGTTTTAAAGTTCTACCCCAGACCTGAGCAAATGTTATGCAAATATATTCTCCAGACATCACTGTATATTTCTAGTGTGGTCTGTTCTCTTCACACTCCAGGACAGCAGGTGTCAGTGCTCCGTTCATCTACTGATCTGACAGTAAATCCACAGAAGAAAATACGATGATGATGATGATGATGATTGTAGTGGAGTTGGCGGGGCGAGACCGTGGTTCGAGACCGGTGAGTAATTGTTAAAGAGCGGCAGCTGTGCGCACAACCGGTCTCGAATCACGTAGGAGATCGGGAGCACATAAGAGAAAGAGCGACCGGACCGTTACTGAGAGAGGACCGGGCCCGGACATATGTTAAGTTGATTTATGTTTTATGTTTGTGTTGCCGGCAGTCGTCCGTGGGGCTGCCGGCTGTTTATTTACTTCCGTGTTTTGTTTGTTTATTTTATTAAAACTTTATTTAAATGTCTGCCGGTTCCCGCCTCCTTCCTTCCTTTTAATGAACCTTTATTACAATGATGTTTCTGCAAGCTTTAAAAGAAGAAGCAGGTGTGAATAGCAGAGGAATATTTCTCAGGTTTCATTGATTTTTCACTCTTCGGTTTTTCTTTCATTTCTTGTCAAGAGTCTTTTGTTTTCCTGTCTGCAGTTTTCAAACACACCCGCCCTACATGTCTTCTATGCCTGATCTGAGGTTGATGTTGATGATTGTTTTATTCAGGTTTTGGTGGGCTGTTAATGATGGATTTTGTTCTTTAAAGAATCTGAAGGAAGGTTATGCAGCGACTGTGTTCTTCCACAACCAGGGATGGCACAATATTAAGCGATCTTTAACGGCATTTTGTTTTATTGCTTGCTCGATCCATCTGGTTCCGCGCCACTTGTGTTACTTCAGTTCTGTCATGCGTGAACCAGTGGGCGGGGCTAGAGAAGTAGTCCTTGTTATTTTTGTGTGCAGGAGGTGTTCAACCTATCAATGTCGTCACAGATAGGTGCATTACAGGACCTGGCGTTGGCTGGGCCTGGTGTCAATAACAGATGTCATCTCAGGAACAAGGGCGTTTTCAGTTCTGACACTTACATGATGTTCACGTCAATACGAAAGCTCGGGTTAAAATTGATTTTAATTCATGCCTCCTTTAAATCATTTAGAAGTTGAGACGCAGTCGTAATAACAAGATGCCAGCAGAGAGGCAGATGACACGCACTTTACAACAAGCAAACTGATATGATGACATGTACAGAAGTTGAAAATATGAAATATATAGTGTGTAAACTACACGGGAGATTTAACAACCTCCATAAGGTGTTATAAAATCACTGTAAACCACAGCTTGTTGCTTTATTAAGTCAACCTTGTGTTGTCACTTATTTCTTTAACATAAAATCAACACAGAATGACTTGTGGTAAAAAAACACAATTGTGGTTGTAGTGGAGTAGGCGGGCGAGACCGTGAGTCGAGGCCGGTGAGTGAGTGTTAATGAGCGTCAGCTGTACACGCACCGTCTCGTATCATGAAGGAGATCGGGAGCATAAGAGGACGAGCAACCGGACCGTCACGGAGAGAGGACCGGGCCCGGACACATGTTAAGTTGTTTTATGTTTGTGTTGCCGGCAGTCGTCCGTGAGGGGCTGCCGGCTGTTATTTACGTTATTATATAATTCAATGTTTAAATGTTTGCCAGTTCCCGCCTCCTTCCTTCCTTTTATGGAATTTATTACAGTGGTAAACTTCCATTACACAAAAAAATTTGTTTTTATTTAACGAATCCCTTTTTGACAGCCTACTCTTAGACAGGTCCTCCATTTACCATGTTCTTTGCACTAAAGTCAAACCCAAACGTTTTCTATTAAGACTATTCTTAAGAGCATGTTTTTACATATGTACCCTGATGTCCTAACATTGGAGAGATGCTAATTTGTGTTCCGTCACGCACAAAACTATGATGCGTCATTAATTTGAATGGATCTTCGTTACAAATGAGTTTCAAACAAAACAGGCAAAAGTGTTTGATGGAACAAATCAGCCGTGAATGAGTTTGTTTTAGTCATGAACTCAGATGTTGCCTAGTCTCTCTCTGCTTCAATGTATATGTATATATTCAATGTTAACATATACATTGACTTGATTTTTAAAGTAAAAAAAAGACAAAGTCAACCGTTGGGTTAATAATGAACCTAAAGTCTACTGGGTTGTTGTCACTCCATCATGTGTTAAAACTGTCCTGTCATTCTGTAAGTCTTTCATTGACTTGTGTTCATGATTATAATCAATCCAGCGGAGAAATTATAAAAAGTAAATCAACACAAAAGTTGTTTTCTTGTTGTTTATCTGCTGGTTTCCGTATGAGAGCACAAGACATCCATTTGCATTTTCGGGACACCAGATTTGATTTGTAAATAAGTTGTGAGTTGACAAAAGTGTTTTAAATGTTCAGAATCTGGGCCTGTATTCATAAAGATTCTAAGAATCCTCTAAGAAAGCTCTTAATTTAGCTTAAAAACTACTACATAGGAGTCTTAGCTTAAAAACCATTCAGGATCAATATGAGAGAAACTCAGAACATGGAAAAGAGGAACTTGTGTCTTAGTGGGAGGCGGGGCTGACCCCGTTGCTACGTATGACACAGTTTTTTAAAGACTGTGATCGGTTGGTTGACCAAGAAGGAAAAAAGAGCGCTGTTAAGTATAGGGTCATTAGTTTGAAATTGCACATGTCTTTTTTCCTGTTTTACTGTACTCATGCACGCACGCACACACACACGCACACGCACACACACACACACACTATATATATATATTCTTTCTTTATTTTTGTATTTACCATGCCAGTGACACAATAAGTTTCTGTAAGTGTGTGTGTGATTACGATAGAAGGTTGTGACAGAACCAAACATCTCTGCTGCAGAGCTGCATTTCTCCAGTTGCTAAATATATTAATGTAGTGATTTCTTGTATTTCTGCGCTGTTTTGGAGATGCAAGCGTGTCTCTAGGATCGGTCACAAACATGAAGCCTGAACGATCTAATGTGTTGTGTCTTATTAACTCACTGTCATTCAATTCAATGTAATTTTATTTTATAGCGCTTTTACAATTTGCATTTCATCAAAGCAGCTATACAAGAAAACCAAAACCAAGATAAACAAAAGTTGAACACACACACACACACACACACACAAAACAATAAAAATAAAAAATCAGATAAACCTTAAAAGTAAAATGGAAATTGTCATGCATTGCAACACATTTCTTTTCACTTTTCGTGTTCGAAAAACTGGGAGAAAAGGAGAAGAGAACACAATCAAAGACCCGCAAGTTAGATCCCAATACAAGAACAAGAAGGCACGGGGTACCATACAAAATGTTCTATTTATTCTGTCGATGGCTTTTACACCTTTGGCCGACACTAAAGATGGGACCAAAGATCACAATAAAACGAACAAATAACAAAAACTGGGGGCGGGGACTTCCTACATGGAGGAGCGGGCTGGGTACGATAGCACACATGCCCTCCCAAAACCACACACCCTTCCATCAACACCTGACTGATCAGTTCTGACTTCTATTTCTTTCTACTCAGAAAAAAAAATATTCCAATTTAGCTCTGTATACTGTGGTAGGCTTTATGAAGCCAGTTTTATTTATTGCACTTGTGCTTTTTGTTGTACTTACGTTGTCCGAATTGCTTCGATTGTTTACCCCATCTGTAAGTCACTTTGGATAAAAGCGTCTGCCAAATGACTAAATGTAAATGCAATTAAGAAAACCAAATAACCAAAATAAACACATTACCATAATCTTACATAACATGAGATGGGACATTATACTGTCCCCAGAATATACCTTGCGGAGGTCATAAAATTACAACATAATTCACATCTCAATGACAATAACCGATACCATGGCCCACCGCTGTAATGACAGGAAACACTGGGCAGAAAGCCCACCCCAATGGAATCTCAGAGGAGTGGACAAATCACAAAACCCAGGACCACTTATGGATCTTGAAATTACACGTCACAGTTGCACGTCATTGTCATCTTTATGATAGTGTTCCAAGTAACAACAAAAAAAAGAATTAAACTAACATAAACGTAAAACAAAGAAATCATTAGGCCCACTCGAGCATTAAGCCACAATGTATAAGAGCCCGAACACAAATGAAACAAAACAGCAGCATAGATTCAGGAACGAGACAAGAGTGTAGACGCTCTGCATTGACTGCTCTCCTTGGTCTGCTGCATAACGCACTAATGCCGTAACACTCACAGCGATAGGATAACTGTAGCATGGACGTTAGCTCTTTAAAAGCAGCCCCAGCAGTCACTGTAGCTTGAGCCACTTAGCCCGAAGCGCCAAACGGACAAAAACCTGTACGGCACACAGCTGAAAGCGCGTTGTCGTAAAACATGTCAGGCGCCCAGCAGGGCCTGGGCCTGGTGTCAATAACAGATGTCATCTCAGGAACAAGGGCGTTTTCAGTTCTGACACTTACATGATGTTCACGTCAATACGAAAGCTCGGGTTAAAATTTGTGATGCAAAAAATGCCTCCTTTAAAATCATTTAGAAGTTGAGACGCAGTCGTAATAACAAGATGCCAGCAGAGAGGCAGATGACACGCACTTTACAACAAGCAAACTGATATGATGACATGTACAGAAGTTCATGAAATATATAGTGTGTAAACTACACGGGAGATTTAACAACCTCCATAAGGTGTTATAAAATCACTGTAAACCACAGCTTGTTGCTTTATTAAGTCAACCTTGTGTTGTCACTTATTTCTTTAACATAAAACAACAGAATGACTTTGGTAAAAAAACACAATGTGGTAAACTTCCAACTTATTGTGTTTTTTTATTTAACGTATTGTAACAAAGTTTTTTTGCAAGGAAGAAAGGAATGCGGGGTCGGCGTGGTTGGGAAATGTAAGGTTCTCTTTTATTAAACACTTCCGGGTTTACAACTTCCCGTATACACAATCACTCCATTACAACTCTGTCGAGTAAGACTCCTTCATATAATCCTGGACGCGACGTCTCGAGGCTTCTTGAGTGGTCTGTTTCCCAGCCGGTCTCTCTCTGCTCTTCCATCTCCTCCGCTGGCTTTTAAAGCGTCTCCTCGCCAATTACTACAATGAGAAGCAGGTGTTTTTTCAATATGTCGTTGATCTGCTTACTCACCGTTCTTCTCCCGTCTCTCTCTCTCCGCACAGACCGTGCTGCACCACGCCCCCTTGCCACACGTATCCTTTTTGACAGCCTACTCTTAGACAGGTCCTCCATTAACCATGTTCTTTGCACTAAAGTCAAACCCAAACGTTTTCTATTAAGACTATTCTTAAGAGCATGTTTTTACATATGTACCCTGATGTCCTAACATTGGAGAGATGCTAATTTGTGTTCCGTCACGCACAAAACTATGATGCGTCATTAATTTGAAATGGATCTTCTTTACAATGAGTTTAACAGGCAAAAGTGTTTGATGGAACAAATCAGCCGTGAATGAGTTTGTTTTAGTCATGAACTCAGATGTTGCCTAGTCTCTCTCTGCTTCAATGTATATGTTCCAGATACACCAAAAATGAAGGATTTTTAAAGTAAAAAAAAGACAAAGTCAACCGTTGGGTTAATAATGAACCTAAAGTCTACTGGGTTGTTGTCACTCCATCATGTGTTAAAACTGTCCTGTCATTCTGTAAGTCTTTCATTGACTTGTGTTCATGATTATAATCAATCCAGCGGAGAAATGATTCAGAATGAGAGCACAAGACATCCATTTGCATTTTCGGGACACCAGATTTGATTTGTAAATAAGTTGTGAGTTGACAAAAGTGTTTTAGATGTTCAGAATCAGTTCTATACTGTACATTCGTCAGACGTTCAGTGGTGACATCATCATGAGGGTGGAGAGAGTGACAGTCAAATGTCCAGAGGGATGTACTGAAGTACTGCTAGAAGAGTGAAGAAGAGAGGAGGACTCTCACACTGAGTGAAATCTGTAACCCCAGAGGGAAGTTCTGCTCATAACCCATAAGAAACTCAATTCTCTTCTCTTCTCTATTCTCATATTCCGTTTGTTCAGCAGTGACATGGACAAACTCATTGATCTGATTATACTTTCAGGTGAGTACACCTCACATCATCTCATAGAACACACAACACATCTTAACACATGCTGTCAGTCATTCTTCATGCAAATCTTTAACACGACTTTAAAAAGTTCTAAATATACACCTAAGAGCTTTGTAACAATCTAAATGTAATTGATGTTCAGGTTTAAGTGTAAAATCCTTATTTTTGTTCAACAGGTCTCGTCTCCCTTGCAGGTAGTTTTGAAGGTAATTCATTCTTTTGATTCCTCACATAGAAATGTATGTTATGTAACATTAGTTAGAAAAAATCAAAAGTCTTCTTCTGTTCAACACATCAAACGTGAATATGATGAAACATACCATACGCAAATTGGACATTCTGGACTTTTGTCTCATATTCATCTTTAAATGTTTAATATAAATTTTTTAAAGTTCCACGACTTCTCCAGACTTACTGATTAACTGTCTGTATATATATATATTCTAGAGAATTTAGCATTGGAAGGAACGGCCACACAGTCATCCACACATTATGACTGGGCAGCTCAGAATGCCATAGATGGTGTCAGATATGGAGATGCTTCTTCATTCTGCTCTTCTACATCATCTGAAAGTGACTCATGGTGGAGTTGGATCTTCTAGATATATTTGACATCAAATCAGTGATCATCAGTGCTAGATCAGCTGGATATTTGGCTGAAGCCAATGGAGCAGAGATACGTGTTGGAAACTCACTGGAGAACAATGGAAACAACAATCCCATGTAAAGTTATTCATGACATCACTTCACACTTTTCATTGGTTGATTGAAACACCTCTGTGGAGATTCATTGATTCTCTCTCTAGATGTGCTGTGACTCCTGTTCCTCTACCTGGTAATACTGTCAGTTTCTCATGTCATGGGATGGAGGGACGTTATGTGAACGTGGTCATGACTGGACGTACATCTCGTCTCACTCTGTGTGAAGTGGAGGTCTATCAAACAGGTCAATTCTAACACATAATTCTATACCATTAGTTAGCGCTAAGAAATTAGGTTTGGGCAATTCCTTGGCTTAATAAAATGAAAAAAGATCGGAAGGTGGCTAACGAGTGTTTAACAATGTTGTAGGATCAGGTTGAGTTGAACAAGTGGCAAAATAAAGAAACTAAACAGACCTGACGGGCATGTTGTCCCTCCCTCCAATGACGAATAGTCCCACTGATATTTCATGTCATTTTTTTATTTATTAAAATAGTGTTATTTTATTCATTTTGATAATATCAAATAAGCTGATAACATCCAAAATCAATCAAATGTATTTTTGGATAATGTTTGATGGGCACCTGGTATCAAGCCTGTGAGTTTGTGGTTTGGCTGCCCAGTGAACTTGCCAGTACTTTAATGTAAGAAAATTAGACTTTTGGAAAACAGCAAACTCAATAAAACATCACTTAAAACTAATCACATTGACCTGGAACAGAAGCTCTCGATCTTCCTGCATAGAGCAGCTCAAGAGCAGGTAAACCAAATACTTATGCCCGCCGTGGCAAATCAGATGTTTTGTTGATTTGTACATGGAGCGCAGGAGCTATCTGAGTTTACGTTATAGTTACAGAATTGTAAAACTACTATAGCATTGATTTGATTGCTTGTGGTAATAGAAGGAATAATTAGGCTAGTACAGGACCCGTCGTGTAAGGACTCAAACATCGTGCTTGTGGATAGGGGAGAACACGGGACGAAAGTAACAAAGCGATATTCTCAGAGCCCTGACTACATTTCCATTCCAGGCTATGACAGCATGTTTAGCACACAACCCTTGACGGAGCTGCCCAATATCACGTGATTTTGTCATTGTTTCCCGCAGTTAGGTAAAGCAGTTTTTGAGCACAGAAAGTAAATTACTGAAGCGATGCTTTATTTCTAATAACAAGTTGTGTTTCTCTTTTCATGCGTCACAGTAATGATCAATCTACAGGTTATTTAGTGCTGTAACACGTCCTGAAGTTTGCCTTGTCAGAGTTCTTTAGTATAAAAGTAAATTGGTTTTAATTGTCCAGACGAAAGGAACGCTCGATACTTTTTTCCCGCTGCCAATGTTATTATTAAGCTAATTTAATTTAATTTTCCTATTGTTCATAATGTTAAAATTGTTAAAAGTGGATTGACATTACCAGTCAAAAGCAATTTCTAAACAATTCAAAGTTTTTACTGTCGGTTAGCTTTTGGAACATTTGATAAAAGTGAAATGTTAAATAATTTTTTTTAATTAAAAACATTTTTCAACTCCAATTTAACTGCTAAAGTCTGTTCAGCTCATCAAACATGAATACGATGAAACAGACAATAATCAAATCTAATATTCTGGACCTTTGCCTCATATTCGTCTTTACATGTTTAATGTTAATGTTTTACATTTCGACTTCTACACACTGACTGATCAATTTCTTTGAATATATATTTTCTAGAGAATTTAGCATTGAAAGGAACAGTTACACAGTCATCTACACATGTCAGCTGGGTTGCTCAACATGCCATAGATGGTAAGAGATATGGAGAAACATCCTCTGTATGCTCTGCTACAGTGAGGAATAGTGACTCTTGGTGGAGGTTGGATCTCTTGGATATTTATAATATTAGTACAGTGATCATCACTGCTCGATCCGACTGCTGTGTTGATCAAACTAATGGAGCAGAGATTCGTGTTGGAAACTCACTGGTGAACAATGGAAACAACAATCCCATGTAAAGTTATTCATGACATCACTTCAACACTTTTCATTGGTTGATTGAAACACCTCTGTAGAGATTCATTGATTCTCTCTCTAGATGTGCTGTGACTTCTGGTTTTCTAACTGGTCACACCATCACTTACTCATGTCATGGGATGGAGGGACGTTATGTGAATGTGTTAATTCCTGTACGGATATCTCATCTCACTCTGTGTGAACTGGAGGTCTATGGATCAGGTGATTTCCACTATTCAGATAAAAGTATTTCAGCTGTTTAAAGAGACTGTGGGTCTGTCATGAACACAAGAGTTGAGACGATTCAAATGGTTCTTAGTTGATTCTCACAGATGTGTTTATATATCTGCAGACTGACTGGTCAACTGTCTTTTAATATATATTTTCTAGAGAATTTAGCAGTTAAAGGAACAGTGACACAGTCATCCACACGATCCACCTGGTTTAGTCAAAATGCCATCGATGGTGTCAGACACGGACCGGATACAGGTTTATACTGCTCTGCTACAACCAATGAGAGTGACCCATGGTGGAGGTTGGATCTTTTGGATATTTTCGACATTAAATCAGTGATCATCACTGCTAGATCAGATGGATACTTAAATCAAACCAGTGGAGCAGAGATCCGTATCGGGAACTCACTGGAGAACAATGGAAACAACAATCCCATGTAAAGTTATTCATGACATCACTTCAACACTTTTCATTGGTTGACTGAAACACCTCTGTAGAGATTCATTGATTCTCTCTCTCTAGATGTGCTGTGACTTCTGGTCTTCTAGCTGGTCACACCATCAGTTACTCGTGTCATGGGATGGAGGGACGTTATGTGAATGTGGTCATGTCTGGACGTACATCTCGTCTCACTCTGTGTGAAGTGGAGGTCTATGGAGCAGGTAATAAAAAAAACAAAAATACTGTTTGGTAGAACTGATCAATTTGATTATGTCTTTATTTTATTAACATTTATTTATTCATTACTCAGAAAATGTCTTTGTGTGACACATTATATTCCTCGTCTGTTTGTCTTCCACAATAAACATGCTATTTTTTTCACAGTTAATATTTACAAATGAAATGGTGTTGTTAACATGTCATCTGAATGGATGAACAAGATGTAAAATCATTTAGACAATGTCGTCATCTATAACATGTCTTCAAATACTTTTGTTGTGTAAATGTGCCCTTTGTTAGACTGAACAAAGGCTTTTATTGGTTCATTGGTGTCCTCAAATATCGCTGTCTTTATTTACTGTATGTGAGTGTTAGATTTGTGCTTTCTGTTTTTCAGATCATAGAAAATCATTTCTGAGGCTGAAGTTCTCCTCCAGTGGTGATGTAGCTGCTGAGAGCGATGAAATCCTCCATCAGGTGAGAAAAAGAGTCTTACAATACAAGCAGAGGAAATGTACACTGTGCTCTCATGCTCATTTGCTCCGTTGTGTAAATCTGGTCCAATTGGTTAAGAGAGAAGAGATTGATTGTGTACATCTGCATAAAACATGTGTAAATATATACAACAGTTCTTTCTGGTTCACAAATCTGATTGGCTGAGAGCCATGATATATTCCACCAGTATCACCATGGAAACCGCTTCACCGTTTGTATCACTCTCCTAAAAAATTCACAGCGCAATACACAACCCAGATAGCACAATCCATCTGGCTTGCGTCTATTTGACGTCTGCATTGACATCTGCAATACATAGTTTGCTCATCTACAATACGTCTCGAAGACGTCTGAACTAGGGCTGTCACGATAAACCGACGATTAATATCACTTGATTTATGCACAGCTTTTGAGTGAAGTACGGGAAAATGCTGCTGCATCCGAAAGCTCTCGTGCGGAATCTCCAAATACACTCTGCAGAAGAAGACCATAAAACGTTCTAGAATCTAGGAAATGCCTATGGACATCTTTTATCACTGTTATTTAAGTCAGGTATTTTAATGATAATAAAGTATATTTATAATGGTCATGTTTGACGGGTGTTGCTTTTTCAAGTGCACATTGTAAACGACTCAAACTCGCACTGCTTTTAGATCGAGCAGCATTTCCTACTGATCCCAGAGCCGTGCTTCACGGAGAAGCTACTCATTCAAAAAAATATCAACACATTGCATATCGCAGCCAGCTCGATTTCAATTGGATTTAGTGGTATCGCGGCAGCCCTAGTCTGAACGTGTGTTATACGTCCGCTAAAGATCTGGAGATCTGCTGCGTAAAAACATCTGCTAAACATCTTAGAAAGAGCAGCTTTACAATCATTCTAAATCACAAACATCTTAAAGACATCTTCTAGATGTCTTTATGACGTCTGACAGCACACCTCTCCGAGACGTATTGCAGATGAGCAAACTATGTATTGTAGATGTCTTGCAGATGTAAATTCAGACGTCAAGTAGACGTAAGCCAGATGTATGTGTGCTGTCAGGGAATGGACTGTGTCGCCGGTCTCTCGCTACGAGGTGGTTAGAAAGTGTTTCCAGCTTAGGTTGACAGATGTAAACAAACCCTGCAGTAACTTACGAAAGACGGATGACCTGAGCTGGCGTACGGGGCGTAAACAAGCGCATGTTTAGTGAATGCTATGGAAATGTCGCATTCTGGGTGAGTTGCATCTTACAGTCTCCCGCTTCGGTGCCGAACTGTTGTATAAATGAAGTATGTGATGTGGCTTTATATCAGCATGGCTTTGATTAGGCCGGAGGCACGAGGCCACATATACATTCATATGAGATGAGTGATGATGAGAGAATGAGACATGACAGTGTGTTTCATGTGTGGATTGAAATATCTGATGGATTTTAGCTCCAGTCTGCTCTGGGATCACACATCTCTGATTTTAAACTGTCCTGGACACAACTGCCCAAGAAAGAAGAAGAAGAAGAGGAGGAACAGTAACAGAAGGAGAACGAAGGCAAGCACAGCCTCTTTACAACTTGTTTTGAATTACAATGATTATTGTCAGAGTAAAACTCTTTAATATGACACACGTAAATCATTATAAATGCAGGAGGTTTGTTTGAGGGGTCACAGTCCATAGTTAATGGAGATCAGTTGTGTTTTAGTCGAGGGCTTTAAATTGATGATAAAATATCAGGACGGCTCAGCTTTTGTTGTTTCCAAAACTTAAAAGATGAGAAAAGGGTGGCACAGTGGCTCGGTGGTTAGACATTGAACACACTTTGATTTTCTAACACAATCTCATGGGAATTTGTAACTATTTTACGAGGAGGATAATTCATATGAATTTGTACGATCTTAAATGTACGTTTTAATGCGATTTGGTTTCACACCAGTGCCGTTGGGTTTAGGGGTGGAGTTAATTTAAGCAATAAGCAACGCATTTTATAACAGCTGAGGGCTGTCGTTTGGCACGACGTGAAGTGGACTGCTTTGTGGCCCACGGCTTCACAGGGCTTATTGCTTTTATAAAACAGTTATTCCACATGCGTATCAAGGGCAAGCAAAACGGGCAAGCAACACAGACACATTGACAGTGGCACAGTGATACTAAGGCTATGTAATGCAGTCAGCAGTTATAAATTGGGGTATTTTATGCGTCTCAACCAACCAGTAACAAGCACCAGAACTGAGCGTTTCATTCAATCTCTTGTAAAGCAGTTAATTCTGATTTAGCAGAGAGTTGTAAGCTGTAGCAGCTCCTGACTGTAAATTTAGCTTGAGCAGATTCTGGGTCGCGTGATAGGATATATAAAATGAACTGCTTAAAGGGATAGTTAGCCCAAAACTGAAAATGATGTCATGAATTATACTCAATCTCAAATTGTTTCAAACCTGTATACATGTATTTGTTCTGTTAAACACGAAGTAAGATATTTTGAAAAAAATATTTCTGGGCAACATTGACTACCATGTAAAACAATTAAATGGTTGTCAAATGTGCCCAGAGCTGTTTTCTTTTCCTAAATTCTTCAAAATACCTCATTTTGTGTTAAACAGAACAAAACTTTTGTAATGGTGCCCTCTGAAATCTTATAATATTTTGTGATTATTTTTTATTTGAAATTAGTTTTTGCAATGGTTTCGCTTTCTAGAATGTAGCTCTTTTGTATATTTAATATATACTTATTTCCAAGCTTTTCATCAGGGCACTTAAACTAAAGGATTTCGTACTCTCCCTAATGTGATGGCGATGTATTCATATAAGAATTTGGCCGTTGCTCGATGTTAGCACATTTTCATATTACTGCATTATTATTAAACTCAATAATCGTGTTTTAAAAGCTTTAAAAAAGTCTTAGGCATTGAAAACATCACCAATATATAGACTTTCTCTTAAACATTTTTACCATTTACTACAAAACCATTTCACTGCAAAACTATAAAAACATTCTTGCTTCCCCTTTGGAAAACTAACCGTTTTTTGTATTAAAAGTGTTTTTTGGCGCAATGATTACTATTATTTTGTGGTTACATACTTTTACTACAGTAACCATGACATGGTTTTTTTAAAACTGTAGTAAAACTATGTTTTTTGGTTCATTTTCGTTAACTCTTATCCATGTTTTCTTGTGTTAAAAGTGTAGTAACGTGGTTAAAACCATGGTTTTGCCAATAGTAATCAGTTTTAACCATAATTGTTTGAAACAATGAAAATATAAAGATAAATAATGTGATTGACTGAATTCTTGTTTTATTTACAGGTTCTTGTGTTAAACATGTTTAATCTGGATATACAAACTGAAAGTTTCATGAAAATGCTGAGTGATTTTATTCAGTGATTTCTGTTTTTGTTCTTGCTGAAGCTCATTATAATCATTCTCATTATGTTTGTGTTGTTAGTTGTGTAGTTGTGTACTATAGCCTGAGGGACAGTGTGTACTACAACACTAGTGTGTCATTACTATATCAGATTTAAGTCATTTACATTTCATTTCATTTATGAGCGTAAGATCCCGTTTTAAAACTCTGATTATTTCTGTTTACCCATATATTTTATTTACACTTGTTTATTTGAATGGTTCACATCTGTACTATTTGTAAAAGTGTAAATGCTAACAATCATGCTAATAAAACAAACAAAAACATTAAAAACAATTACTTCATTTTGGTTAAATTTTTTTAAATTTAAAAATATAATTACGTCTTAATTGATTCATGAATGAATGATGTCATGCTGCTGAGACTTTGTGACTAAAAATAGCATATGTAAATGTTTTTCCTGTGATGAAAATGTCTTTATTTCTTAAAATGACCTGAATGTAACTCTGCACCCTCACCTCATTTAGTATACGCCCATTCTTCAATATGCAAATTAGCCCCGCCTCCACTCAAAGACGAGATTACTTGAGTTGCAATAGACAGAAGTCAAGCTCGAGTTCAGTTTCTACTGTGAAAGAGCGCGATGTAAGTAGCTAACTGTTTAATGTTTTATAAAAATGTTAGCGGCTATTCACATGTCGTGTCTAAAAATGCGTGTAAAACGCTGACATTTAAAACAACAAACCTGAGTAAACCACCGATTGTAATATCAGTCTGGTTATATAACAAAAACAAGCCAGACCTTCACTAGTTCATGCTAAACTACGTGGCTTTGACTCATGTGTACAGTATGTAGGTTGTGGTTAGCCTATTAAACAACTGTAGGTGTCATGGTTCCACTATCATGCCATACCTGTTGTACTAGTGTTTATTTTCATAGTCTAGTCAGTTAGTGTCCTTGTTAAATATTATTATTTATCCTGTCTTGTTTTCCCCATTGTGGGTTTTGTTTTGTCATTTTATAGTGTTCTTTGTTTTGTATAATAAATACCTGTTTAACCCCTTAACCACCGTGCCTGCCTGCATTTGGGTTCTCCCTCTCCAGTTCATGACATGTAGGATTTGCAAATAATTCAAATGCATCACTTTCAAACAAATTCTTGTTCTTTAATTCTGTTTCTATATTATTTTAAGTTGACCTATTTTTAATAAAAACCTAAGTGTCTGCAACTTCTGTAACTACACAAAAATGTTAAAGGGACAGTTCACTTAAAAATGGAAACCTTTATTACTTTTGGGTAATTTCAAACCCAAATGCATTATGCTCCTTTATGTGAGACAGGTTGTATTTCAATCTGGTAGTATTTGTGTAAAAACATAAATTGACCATTTGTATAGTTTCACTACTGGTAAACATGAAAAGTCAGAGATGGTTTTACCAATTGTTAGCCTACAGTATGTAATTTGCACTCCAAACATTTTAAAATGCACATACTGTAGCTCAAGAAAGTCCTTTTTTTTTGTTTGTGACAAATTCAGTTTTTGGACCTCGGTATTTCCAAAAACCTGCGTACGGCCCTGGTTGTACCGTATTTGAAATGATACTTTCATAAGTTTACATGTCGTTATAACATTTCAATATAGCAGAACAGCACTTCTATATACCATTGCGGTGTGTTTCCCATTTCTCTCTGCTTTAAGTCTCCCCAAGTAGAATCTGATGAGGGTTCTTCCCGTTAAACGCGGAAGTCACGCGTCCATAGAGCCCATTTGATCTCATCAGCCCATTATTTGTTATTCTTTTTCATTCTTACACAAAAATAATTTGTGTATGAACAATTCAAATTGTGTTTATTTTAATTGATCTTCTTAACAAATGAGTTTCAAAGAAAACAGGCTGAAGTGTCTGACGGAACACATCAGCCATGACTGAGTTTAATAATCTTCTTTTAGTCATGAACTCAGACGACACACACTAGTTTTCTTGAGGATTTGTTGTCTAGTCTCTCTATGCTTTCATTAAGATGTTCCAGATACACTAAAAATGTAAACTAATAATGAGTAAAATATGGACCAAACCAACCAAATGACCCTATAATGGGTTATTGTTAGCTCATCATGTGTTAAAACAGTCCAGCGCAGAGTCAGTTATAACCCACAGGTTCATTTGTGTGTCTTTAATCTGAACTGAACTCGGAACAATAATGAAACACAAAACATGATGCGAGTCATTATCAGGAAGAGAAAACACTGCTGTCATATGCCTTATTTAACATTAGAAAGGTCAGAGGTATCTCTGACTGAGCATGCGGCACAACTCCTTGTCCAGGCACTGGTAATCTCAAGGTTGGACTACTGCAATGCTCTCCTTGCTGGTCTTCCTGCAAAGGCTATCAAACCGCTCCAGCTGGTTCAGAACGCAGCAGCACGCCTTGTCTTCCACGTGACTCCCCTTTTCATCTCTCTCCACTGGCTACCGGTTGAGGCCGGTATCAGATTCAAGTCACTAATTCTTGCCTACAGCACTATCACTGGATCTGCACCGGCTTACTTTCACACCCTCCTGCACTCCTACACCCCATCAAGATCCCTGCGTTCAGCAAACCAGCGGCGTCTTGTATTGTCTTCCCATAAGGGCAGTAAATCGCTCTCCCGCTCATTCTCATTCACAACTCCTTCCTGGTGGGACATTCTTCCTAACTCTGTCCGGTCAACCACATCTCTCACAACATTAAAACAACTACTTAAAACCCATCTCTGTGAATACTTGACAGACAAAAAAAAAAAAAAAACTAACCCTTTCTCTCAACAGGTAGTGGTCCAGCTTTTGTTGAAACCAGTAACTTTGTATTGGCACTTAATGTGTTATGGCTGTATGACATATCGCTTATTGCTCCTAAACTCTTTGTAAGTCACTTTGGATAAAAGCATCTGCTAAATGACTAAATGTAATGTAAATGTGTAGAGAGATAATACATTTTACAAGAGACAATATTTTATTGTCACACAATAATGGTTAAATGCATTTATTTAATGGACAAACCAAACACAAACGTGTAAGGCTTTTATTTGTACACATAACATTGAACCTATGGAGTGTGTGGTGGTTGCTTCATCTGACAGAGCTTCTTCCACAGGCTTCTGGCTGCTATGTTTTAAATAAGCACCAGATGGCGCTGTTCTCCACACTCTTGAAGCTTTTAATCTTTTTCCAGAACAGAAAGCCTCAGTGCTTAATTTCCCCATCCCTACAGTGCTGCTTTAAAATGACTAAACGTATGTGATGATGTTTTCTGTAACTGTTACTGAGATAATACATCTTACAAAAGAAGCTTAAAAACCACTTACATTTAAACACCACATCTCTGAACGTGCAGCTGCTGACATGTTTGTTCACGGCGACGCAAAGAATTGTTGGTGGTCAATGGCACCATAACATACACCTCATGCATCCTCTCCTGTGAAAGTGTGTCTGAATGTGCACTACATCGGGTGTCCGCCATTTTGTATTGTTCATGAACAACTATTCACTCGCTATTTCCCATGATACAACGCGAGACGATCGCCTGATTGGAATCTGCTGGAGGAGAGTGACCGTTAATGCCACGAATGAACGTTTATACACTTGTTTGTTCTTGTCGGCAGTTATTTTCTACTTTTTGAGAATAAAAAGATTCAATGAATGTTATATATACACTATAGTGTTTTATTTTTTATATATTTAGTCATTTTATCAAACGTAATCAATGTAATAGTAGCCTAAATAAACGTGGCAAACATTTGTTTTGTTCTCTTTATTATGAACAAATACAATAAACGTGACAAATAATGTGAAAATTTACTTTACCATATTTCAAAACAATCCATAAAGCCACACAGTGGTAAACGTTAAGCGTTATGACGAATGTCCGCGACAGCACTGTCAGATATATTACGTCAGTGTCATCTTTATTCACTTCTTCCCCACTTAGTGGACTGTTTAGCATTCGCTATATAGGGATTATGAGCGAACAAGTGAGTGAACTCAGACGCAGCTCTAGAGTATTGATGACGTATGAGGTGGACAAGAGACGCTGAGGACACAGACCCCTTCACACATCAAAGCTAAAACAACCGTGGACTTTTGTAAACATCGCTTTTATTACAGACTCGAAGTCCAATTAAAAAGTAGTAAGACCCTCAATCATTTCATTTTTTGACTCATTAAACTGACAGATAAATTTGTACAAAAGATTTTGCAAAACAGCCTGAAAAGTATTTACAAAATTCGCATTGCATCATTATAGGCTTCTTGGAACCTTTGCAAGCTTGCGGCACTTTACTTTAACCATAAGTGAGCAGTATATAATGCTGTGCAATATGCTTTAAACGATAATATTTTTACTTAATCTGAACAGAAAGTATGTTAGCCTCTGTATACATCATTGGACATTGCCTCTCATCATCATCTGTCAAATGCTCAGTAATAAAATGCCCAAGAGATTCATATCAGACTTTGTGAAAACTTGGACATTTAAACTCTTTTCCTCCTTAGTTCTGCAAATCATAATAGTACTCTTGTTAGCATTATATACAATATCATGTTCAAAGCCAGAAACAGAACACGCCACCATGAGACTGATTTACGCTCGAACTCTGCCAACCCGTTCAGTCATCTGAAAGTAAAACTATGTCTCCCAGCAGTGTCATAGATTTAGTCATTTTGGTGAGGCTGAAATTGACAGAACTTCACAGTGAATGAGACATTTAGTTCAGGTGACACTAAATATACACTAAATAAACACAACAAACGTTTCCCTTTATTCATTTATACATCAAAACATCTTCACTTCAGCAGAAATTACAGTTAAGTCATAAAATCAGAAAAAAACGACTCCAGTGCTTTTGATGATAATGATAATGCAACACAGTCTCACAGGAATTCGTGACATTGTCAGGAACTATAATCTATTCATTTGTGTTTACTATCTATGTATTAATTTGAATTTCCCGCTTTTTCCAGCACGACTTTCAATCTATTGAATACACGGTATCTCTCTTATATATATATATATATATATATATATATCAACGCAATATGATGGGAAATCATAGGGGAGAGTGGGGTGATTTGTGCCAGGGGGAAAGTAGTTCTACCCCTTGTTTCTTGAAACAAGTGCGTGATGTGACCACATCATTTTGAAGAGCCGTCCATTTTACTCATCCTCCAAAGATGAGAGACACATGGTATGAGAGATAAGCACATTTTAGCTCAAAAAACTGTTTTTTTCCTTTCAAAGTAAAATTTCTATGATCAAGGTTTTTTGATTGTAATGTCTGAACAATTATAGACAAGTTTGAAAACATTTCACACATGTTTTAGTGCTTTAGCAGACTACAATGAGTCTATACAGTTAGCATGATGTTAGCTCTTAACTGCTGGATCATGCTAGTTTTTCAAACTTGTGGATCGGGTGATTTGTGCCAAAGGGCCTGAGTTAAGTTATGCCAGTGGCACAACGCACCCCCACTTATTATTTTCAACATATTATTAATTTGTAATTGTACATTGTACTCTTACATTTTACCACTTAAACTGTGTGACATTCTTTATTTTAGACCAAAACCCATCATGCCACGCACTTACAACCGGAAGACAGACAGGGCTTCAACTCCTCAAAAACTTGGTGGTACAGCCAGAAGGGAGCTGAAGTTTACATTCCCCTGCAGCATTGACAAGTGGGATGTTAAGTAGTAGGCCAGATCCAGACCACCTAGACCTAAGTACCACAGGGGATAATCTGGAGAAGCGAGGAGATGGGCATGCCTCATCCGTGTTTGATTTACATTACATTTACATTTAGGCATTTGGCAGACGCTTTTATCCAAAGCGACTTACATTGCATTATCCTATACATTTTACATAGGTATTTGCAATCCCCTGGGATCGAACCCACAACCTTGCGTTGTTAATGCAGTGCTCTCACCACTGAGCTACAGGAAAGCGTTACCCGCCATTTATTTAATTTACCTAACACTGATTTCAGTTTTGAGTTTGCACTATATTATTAAAGGGAAGTTTTAATCAGTTTTTAAGTGGCTTAAGTCAGAATAGGGTGTTTAGAAATTAGCCTAGTCACTATATTCTTATGTGTTACATAATTGACAGACAACGTTCTATGTAGGTCAACAGGCATCTATTGGCAAAGCCTTTTGCCTGAAATGATTCACAAATATCATATATTGTGTATTTAAGTTTTTTGTGTTTTCGCAATAACTACAAAATATGACTAATTCCAACAGTTTAATAGGGTGACAATATCTAAATAAACTTTAAATGAGTCATTTTGTATTGAATTTGTCTTGCTTTCATATAGCATTACAGTTCATAACATTCAAATGTTCTTTTTACTTCAGAAATCACTGGAACAATTTACCCCAAACGTATTCTCCCCAAAGGCACAACATCATCGAATATTTCAAAGGAATATTCAAAGTAAACAACATCATCGAAGAATTATCATCGAATAAAGTAAACTTAAATTAAAACATCATCGAATATTTCAAAGTAAACTTAAATTAAAGAACATCATCGAAAAACTAAAACATCATCGAATATTCAAAGTAAACTTAAATTAAAACATCATCGAATATTTCAAAGTAAACTTAAATTAAAACATCATCGAATAATTCAAAGTAAACTTAAATTAAAACATCATCGAATATTCAAAGTAAACTTAAATTAAAACATCATCGAATATTCAAAGTAAACTTAAATTAAAACATCATCAATATTCAAAGTAAAAATCGAAAATTCAAAGTAACTTAAAAAACATCATCGAATAATTCAAAGTAAACTTAAATTAAAACATCATCGAATATTCAAAGTAAACTTAAATTAAAACATCATCGAATATTCAAAGTAAACTTAAATTAAAACATCATTGAATATTTCAAAGTAAACTTAAATTAAAACATCATCGAATAATTCAAAGTAAACTTAAATTAAAACATCATCGAATATTCAAAGTAAACTAAATTAAAACATCATCGAATAATTCAAAGTAACTTCACATCATCGTCAAAGTAACTTAAATTAAACATCATCGAATATCAAAGTAAACTTAAATTAAAACATCAAATTCAAAGTAAACTTAAATTAACATCATCGAATATTCAAAGGAAATTCAAAGTAAACTTAAATTAAAACATCATCGAATATTCAAAGTAAACTTAAATTAAAACATCATCGAATAATTCAAAGTAAACTTAAATTAAAACATCATCGAATATTCAAAGTAAACTTAAATTAAAACATCATCGAATAATTCAAAGTAAACTTAAATTAAAACATCATCGAATAATTCAAAGTAAACTTAAATGAAAAGAACCTGGAAATGAAACATAATGTATGAAAATGGTATTGAGGTTGGTAAGTCGGATATTTTACGACATAATATCCGAAATCCAAGTTGTCTGGAACGCAGCGGGGCTAAGACACAAGATGGGCGAGCACATGGTACAAAGAAACAAAACAATGGCCATATGCTTCCAAACACAGACACAAGACATGACACTATCATGATCCTGTCAGCCTGAACTAGAAAACAACTAGAGACGACAGTCAATGGTAAATTAGTCTGTGACGTATCAACTCAAATATTAAATATAGGCTGCAAAGGCATTTACTGTAGATATATTTATATGTACCTGTGTATATATCAGATATATTTTTGAAGTTATATGTAAAATAGGATTTTTACATGGACTTGATCATATCAGATAATCAATTTGGTGTGCAGTCAAGAACACAATAAATAAAAGAATGATGATCTGCTCGAGGGAGGATATTAACTTGTGTGATTCACGCGGGGCGGAGTCTATGATAATAGATCCTGTCATCATGTGTTATCATGGACACAAACATCAGATCAAGTGTGTGTACTCGCCTCCGTCCTCCTTCTGTTCCTCTTCTTTCTTGGGCAGTTGTGTCCAGGACAGTTTAAAATCAGAGATGTTTGATCCCAGAGCAGACTGGAGCTAAAATCCATCAGATATGTCAATCCACACATGAAACATACTGTCATTTCATCACTCATCTCTTATATTCACACACATCAAACACTCTCATATCTCACTTCTCTCTTAAATAACACATTTACTTTGTATTTTCTTTTTCTCACCTGATGGAGGATTTCATCGCTCTCAGCAGCTACATCACCACTGGAGGAGAACTTCAGTCTCAGAAGGATTTTTCACTGTAAGCTGTACCAGAAAAACAAAAATATTAACAATTATTTGAGTAAAAGTTAAAAAGTATACAATGAGAATTAGGCTACTCAAGTATCGAGTTACTAGTAACTTTATATGACATTTAACATTAATATTATGTATTTATATTTATAATAGTATCAAACACTCAAAATGCGTCTGAACATCATTCACAGGGCAGAGAGGCGGGGTGGAGGTTTAACTGACAGTTTAAGGATCAAATTGGGTTACAAAATTCACTCACAAGCTCTTTTACATACTTTTGATTAGTTAAAAATGAGCAAAACCCACAGGCCACAGGCTAATAGTAATTATTTATGTAAAAAAAACCTCTGTCATTTTTTTAACGATTACCACAACCAATCAAAACAGAATGTTCAAATCCAGAAAAAGGAATGCAAACAGATGATTTTCTCCAGGTCATTATAGACCTTCTTCTTAAATCAAGAATTGAAGTGAATCTGCTGATGTCACATACGTTGGTTATAAGTTACAAGTTTGGATTGGAAATGAACACACACACAGTCACAGAATCACTTTAAATAAATACGTGATTTAAATGAAACAATTTCATGAACTGAATCAAGTCCTGTCCCATAGACCTCCACCTCACACAGAGAGCGAGTCTGAGCTGTAGGCATGACCACATTCACATAACGTCCCTTCATCCCATTACATGAGAAAAAAATCGATGTGCCGATTTGAAGATTAGGAATAACAACACATCTAGAGAGAGACATCAGAGAACAGAGAATCAATGCACCTGTTCAAACAAATCAACCAATGAAAAGTGTTGAAGTGATGTCATGAATAACTTTACATGGTATTGTTGTTTCCATTGTTCTTCAGTGAGTTCCCGATACAGATCTCTGCTCCGTTAGTTTGTTCAGGAGAAGTATCTCCTCTGTTAGTGACGTTCACTGTGCCGATCTCATATTCACTCAGAAGATCCAGCCTCCACCAAGAGTTAATTTCAGATGATGTAATGGAGCAGTATGTGTTTTTATCGATTAAACCATCGATGGCACGTTGAGCTACCCGTGAGTTGAGATGTGTGGAGGACTGTGCGACTGTTCCTTTAAGTGCGACATTCTCTTAAAGAACATTCAAAGAAAGTTGATCAGTCAGTCAGGAGATGTAAAGACACCTGGGATAATTTCTACTTTGATAGTTTAACATACACTTTATTTTATTTCAAATTAACAATGTCTTTACATTGACCTCAAACCCAAACAATTATTAACCTTTAGCGAACGATCAGAAACTTAACACAGAATAAAACTGTAATATAACCAGGAACTTTAACAAAAAATATTTCTTACCCTCTGAAGTGCCTAAGTTGCTCAGAATGGAAACAAAAATGTAAAAATAATTAAATGAAGATGTTAGGTCTTTAATTCTTACTTTTGAATGTTGTGTTAAAGATATGACTGACAGAATGTATAATGTTAAGATGATGTGAGGTGTACTCACCAGAAAGTAAAATGAGATGAATGAGTTTGTCCATCTTACTGCTGAACAAAATGAATATGAGAATAGAGAAGAGAATTGAGTTTCTTGTTGGTTATTAGCAGAACTTCCCTCTGGGGTTACAGATCAGTATGAGAGTCAGTGTGAGAGTCCTCCTCTCTTCTTCACTCTCCTAGAAGTACATCAGTACATCCCTCGGGACATTTGCCTGTCACTCTCTCCACCCTCATCAGGACAATAGGACTCAATGTCTTAAACATCAAAACCCTTTTCTCACTTATTTTCAAATCAAATCTTGTGTTGCGAAAATGGAATGAATCATCATCGGAACATCTTGTGCTCTTACAAAGAAGGCAACATGAAAATGAAGTAAACAACTTTTGTGTTGATTCATTTCTCTGCTGGATTGATTCAATCATGAACACAAGTCAATGAAAGACTGACAGAATGTTTGATTTTCTCTTCCTGAGAATCACTCGCATCATGTTTTGTGTTATGACTTCAGAATAAAGACACTTTCATACAGGACTGAAAACATAAGAAATTAACTAAACTGAGTTTTGATGTTGATAGATGTCAAATATTTTTTAAAAGTTTTATTATTCTAGACATATGTTGGAGTATATTTCTTTACTGCAAAAAAAGTAATACTTAAAAAGGAATTTAAACTTTCATGACCTTTTATTAAGAACAGTTTCAAGAAAAGGGGTTCTTATTAATAATGAATAATCAGTCACATGAGTTTATGGGTTATTTGACATGTTTTGCTCTGTATTGCATTTATTTAAACCCAAACATTTAGGAATATTCAGTAGTGATGATATGATTTCATGAACTCAATGGTCTACTGCTGTCCTTCATTCATCTTTTCAACATCGATGCCTTTTGTAAATCTATCATTCTTGCAAACTAGTTGTATAATCTTGTGTTTAATCTCTGAATATTTTGTGTGTTTGTAGGTAGCAGTGCTTATCACAGAGTCTTCGCTTATATGTTTTGGACACGCAAATTGGGTTGCCTGGATCTGGCAATGAGTGAACTGAAATGATCTCAAGACAGTCAAATGACTTCTTTTAAATAAATATTGAGTTTAAATTAGAGGTGTTGTTGCTGTTATGATCCCAGCCTGTGTCTTCCCTGTATGTGGTGGACTCCTATTTTGAAGGAAACTGGGACTAAAACACGTAAGTATTTGCCGAAATTAAAAACAGTTTGACCCGACGATGATCCTTATCACTAACAAAGGAACCAGGTGTCCTTGTACGCTGATATGTTGGGCAGAATTGCCATTGCTGATATTGTAAGCAGCTATTTTGCAAAATGTTTCGCCACAAAAGGAAGCATGTCTTGGCGTGTTCAACTGCTGTTTACATATCAAAGTGACGTGACCTCTTTTTATTTGCACCACACCCACCTCCCTGATTGTTCCCAAGGTTACTTATTTGTTTTGGTTTCGGTTTCAGTCCCAAGTCTGGTGGTCCCAAATCCAGTAGTCCTGTAGACACCCGTTTTGGACATATATTTAAATTATACTATAATAAGTACATTTTAAAGGTACTATTTTGGAACAACTGAGTATATTAAGTAAAATATATTAAATATATTGAAATTGTGTTAAATTGGACCCATTTTAAGCACATTAAGTGTAATTTAACTGCACTACTTTAAATTATACTTATAGTACACTTTAATGCTGTACTAGAACTATAATGAAAATATAATTTCAGGTGATCAATATTGTGCTACCACTATATTTTAAATATTTACAGCTCATTGATAAGGTATTTGCAGATCCTAAAGGGCTACTATTTATATACTAAAAAGATATTACACACAACCATATATTATGGCAATTTATTCAAATATAATTCAAAGTAATCATTAACAGACAGTAAAAATAGTGTAAAGCATTTTAAAACTACAAAACTTTAATGTAATTATTATATCAGGCATACATTAAAAACTACACCAGCATATGTAAACTCCACAATGACATACAATGTAGCGGCATGCAGATATGTGACGTAAAACTATTAGCTTGGATAAATAAAATCTTGAAATAAATAAACATAAACTTAAAGAAATCAAAGTGCATTTTTAACAAGCTGCAAACAGCTGAATGAAATAAAGAGCCACAGAAGTCAATAAATGGCATTTTTTAACAAACTGGAAATATCTAAATAGTTCACCAAGAAGTGTAGCATCTGAAACGTCACTGTCTTCATCCCTGCAGTGGAGAGCGACTGTTCTTTGAGTTTGACTCGTTGCATTTCCTGCGAATGAGCGCTCGCACCTCAGACACTGTTGTGTCCGGGGAACTGTTTAATCACAGTGTCTGTGAATAGTTGGAAAATAAACTTTTTAAATATTTAAGCACAATTGAAGAAAAAACTTTTTTTTGCAACAGAATAGAATGTTTTGACATTTATATTTTTCAAGTGATAAAAATTAAATGTTCTTTCACGTGGCAAGTGAAAAGTACCCTGCCATCAATTACTGTATAGTACATAACAAATCTTCATTGGCATTACTATTTGTTGTGGTCAGTCCCTCGTGACCTGTAAAGGGAGCAAAAAAGCGATGATGAACAAGTACACATACCAATAAGAACGGTGACCCAAAGCTGCAAGGTAAAGTTTCTCGTATTACTTATTTATTCCTCCATTCATATATTTAAAGTAATATTACAAAAAGCATGTCACAAATATTTAGTTGGCTGTAGGTGGACTTGTGATTTAAGAAATACGGACATAATTGTAACAGCGAAGTCATTTAAATGGGTCATTTTAAAATACTTAACACGTCTCTAAATTGATTCAAATAAATGTTTGAAAAAAAGTGTCGCCACTCAGAAATACAAATCTTTAGTCAACAGACAGTTCAGGACAGGCCAGATATTGTCTGTGGGGGACACCAAGAGCATTCTGATTTGCAACTAGCACCCGAGATACCTCACCTGAACCAAGCTCAAAGCCATCGCAGGTAAATTATTCATGGGTGTAGCTATAATCCTGCATTTAATAAAAGGAATCTAATTATGATGATTTGGCCACACCATTGGAAAATAATTTGTAATTGCACCAAACACAAACTAAAATAACATAGTTGCACATTACGTTCTTTATATAATTGTATCTACCAAGGACCAATGCAGGGTTTCAGGTCTGTTTGTTGCAGAATTTATTGAAATTTGGTAAAGAGGTGGATCCCGGACAGTAAAAACTGTTAGATAGATAGATCACTTTCTTTCTGCCTTATCACAGGCTTTCTGCAAGTGCCCCTCTTGTCAGGGACCGGTTTCGTACTAGGGTCGTCGATGTGGAAAATGGTAACTTTCCTAACTGAGCCACTGGAAAGTGTTTGAACCCAAAAGGTGAGGCAGACACAACGAAAAAGATTGCAAAAAGGATTTAAAGGTCAAACAAAAAGATAATCCATCAAGCAAAAATCTATATCAAATATAATCCACAAAAGGTCATCTCGAGAATAACAAGAGGAAACCTGCTCACCGTAATCAAGATCGGACAATAACATAAGGACTAAGGGCAAAACAGGGTGTATAAATAGCTCAAACAAACAAGGCACAGGTGCAAACAATAAACAAATCAAAGGTGAACATGACCCCCAGGCGACCCCTGGTGGCCAAATGGTGACACTAATCTGTTTGTTAGTTCATTTATTTATTTTTCTTCTTGTTGTAGGGATCAGAGGTGGGTGTCCTTCATTTTGAGACACAACCTCTCAGGGACAGCTCTGGAAGACCTCCTCAAGTTGAATGCCAAAGACACAGTCAAAAAACGGTTCTTTAATATGCAGAACAGCATGCAAGAAACAGCAAAATCAGCACAACTGTCGGAGAAGGTTCGGGTTTTTGGTAATCTATGAAAATTCCAGTACGGCACACGCGTGCTATAGAGGATCTTTTTGGTATCAGGGTACAGCAAGGCCTTTGTTATGATCGTTTTCTCCTTGACGGTGTTCTTTATCACACAGAAACTTACACAAGGCCTCAAAAAAGAAACAACTCTGTTGTAGAATTAGCTGATGGCACATTATGCACGATTCTGAGCGTTGTGGCATTTAATCGTAAAGGTTGTAATGAACAAATGAGTTGTGTTTTGGTTAAGGAGCTTTGTAGGTCTGGAAGACAGCTTTGTAGGGATTCAGACCTTAACATTTTTTCCAAGTTTGTCCATGAGGTTAAAGTGTCAAACACTATTTATGCAGTGCGTACACAGTCTTTAAAACGGAAACGTGTTATGATTGAGTTGAAAGACAAAATGTATGTCATAGCTCTGCCAAATACTATTGAAAGAGACTGAAATGATTCCAGTTGTATTAATGAAAGACTTGAATTAATTAATTGTATATGTAAAATGCTTTATAATCAGATTTTTTCTTTTGGCCAAGAGCACATAAGTTGTAAGATGTATTTTTTTGTTGTACAGTGTATCTGATGTTTTATATGGTTTTGGGGAAGAATGGGAACTAAGGTTCAGATTCAAGTTTGAACTGGATTTTTCAAACTGGCTGTGTGATTTAAATATTGAAAGACATGATGTTAAAAGAAAGTGTCTTGAGTGAGTAAAATGTATTGTGAACATTGTTTTTACTTGTAAATGTAAATATTTGGTAAATAGAGTATTTGACAGACTGATTCACATTTACATGATATACAGTATATGTTTTTAATGTGCGATATTTCAATAGTACTAAAACTCATTCTGTTGTTGAAAACTAAAAGAAAAAGAAACCATATATTGTTATATATGGTATAATTGTAGCAAACTGATCAAGTAAATGAAAAGTACACATTTTGCGTCTGTCATATATAAATATGATGCAAGTAAATTATCTGAAGTGTTGCAAAAATATGCTTTCTTTTATTTATTAAATATTAGATTAGATTAGATTCAACTTTATTGTCATTACACATATACAAGTACAGTGTAACGAAATGTAGTTTGGGTCTAACCAGAAGTGCAATTAGCAAGTGCAGGATATACAGTGTTAATAAATACAGAATACAATATTAGGAAAATACTTTACAATGGGCATGTACTATGAAAATATGACAGTCGGTATGTACTAGAACAATATAAACAGAAGGCTATATACTGTGAACATTAATGTACAGGTGGTTATGAACAGATAACAATATAGACTATACAATAGTGCAAGTGACTTGAGTGTGCATTAGTTACAGAGATTAGCTATTAAAGTTACAGTGCAGTAGATGAGTTGATGCGGTTATTAAAGGTACGGTGCAGTACATGAGTTAATGCGGTTATTGAAGTTATAGTGCAATACATGAGTAGATGCAGTTATACAGTTACAGTGCAGTAGATGAGTTAGTGCAGTTATTGAAGTTACAGTGCAGTAGATGAGTTAATGCAGTTATTGAAGTTATAGTGCAATACATGAGTAGATGCAGTTATACAGTTACAGTGCAGTAAGAGTTAGTGCAGTTATTGAAGTTATAGTGCAATACATGAGTAGTGCAGTTATACACAGTGCAGTAGATGAGTTAGTGCAGTTATACAGTTACAGTGCAGTAGATGAGTTAGTGCAGTTATTGAAGTTACAGTGCAGTACATGAGTTAATGCAGTTATTGAAGTTACAGTGCAGTAGATGAGTTAATGCAGTTATTGAAGTTATAGTGCAATACATGAGTAGATGCAGTTATACAGTTACAGTGCAGTAGATGAGTTAGTGCAGTTATTGAAGTTACAGTGCAGTAGATGAGGTAATGCAGTTATGAGAGTAGTCCATTAGTGCAAATGAGCATTCAGTGTAATATTCCTGGTGTGCAAGTGAGCAGTATAGAGTGCAAATGATGCTATGTGTGTGTAAACAGTCCGGTAGAGCAGATAACATGAAGTACTGGTGTGTACAGTTCAGTCATGCATGCCAGCCCTGTAGTGCAATGTCAACTATGTAATAGCAGCATTACAGTGTAAGTTATGAGGGGTAGTGGAATCAGTGGGGAGCAGAGTTCAATAATGAAACAGTTCTGGGAAAAAAGCTGTTTCCTAGTCTGCTGGTTCTTGCCCGGAGGCACCTGAAGCGTCTACCGGAAGGCAGGAGAGTAAACAGTCTGTGAGCAGGGTGAGAGGAGTCCTTGAGAATGCTGCGAGCTCGACGCAGACAGCGTTTCTTTTGGATGTCCTCAATGGAAGGGAGTGTAGTTCCTGTGATGCGCTGGGCTGTTTTCACCACCCGCTGCAGTGCCTTGCGCTCAGCAACAGAACAGTTCCCGTACCAGACTGTGACACAGTTGGTCAGGATGCTCTCTATTGTGCAGCGATAGAAGTTCACCAGGATAGTTGAAGACAGTTGGTTCTTCTTCAGTGTCCTCAGAAAGAAGAGACGCTGGTGAGCCTTCTTGACCAGGCATGAGGTGTTGGTGGTCCAGGACAGGTCCTCCGAAATATGGGTCCCCAGGAACTTAAAACTGGAAACACGTTCAACAGCCATCCCATTAATGTGGATGGGGTCGTGTGTGCCTCCTTTCGCCTTCCTGAAGTCCACGATGATCTCCTTTGTTTTGGAGGTGTTAAGGAGCAGGTGTTGTTTGAGCACCATGTGGCCAGGTGCCGTACCTCCTCCCTGTAAGCAGTCTCATCGTTGTTGCTGATGAGACCAATCACTGTTGTATCGTCTGCAAACTTGATGAAGGAGTTAGGTCCATTCACAGGTCTGCAGTCGAGTGTGAAAAGGGAGTAGAGAAAGGGGCTCAGTACGCAGCCCTGTGGTACACCAGTGTTGAGGGTGATGGTGGTGGAGCAGATGTGGCCTAACCTAACAAGCTGAGGCCTGTTCGTCAGGAAGTCCATAATCCAGTTGCAGGTTGAATTGTTAATGCCTAGGTTTCCAAGTTTGATGATTAGCTTGGAAGGGATGACGGTATTGAATGCAGAGCTGAAGTCTACAAACAGCATGCGTGCATAAGTGTCCTTATTATCTAGATGTGTGAGCACGGAGTGCAGCGCCATGGACACCGCATCATCTGTGTTCCTATTGCTACGGTAGGCAAATTGGTATGGGTCCAGTGTGGATGGTAAAGAGTCTTTTAGTTGTGACAGGACCAGCCGCTCAAAGCACTTCATAACAATGGGTGTGAGTGCTACAGGGCGGTAGTCATTCAGGCATGTCGGGCTGGAATGTTTTGGAATGGGCACAATGGAGGTGGATTTGAAACATGCTGGAACCACTGCTTGGGCGAGGGACAGGTTGAAGATATCCGTGAAGACCCCAGCGAGCTGCTCCGCACATGCCCTGAGTACGCGACCAGGGATGCCATCAGGACCAGCAGCCTTGCGTGCGTTTATCCGGCTTAGTGCAGTGTAAACATCTGTGGAGTTTAGTGTGATGATTGGGTGGTCAGTAGAAGGTGTGAGCCTGGTGGCGGGTTCCTTATTGTCTTTCTCAAAGCGTGCATAAAAGTCATTAAGCTCGTTCAGAAAGGCAGCGTCTGTGGCTATGGGGATGGAGTGGTTGGGTTTGTAGTCACTAAGGGCCTGGATGCCCTGCCACATGCGTCGAGGGTCAGAATTGGTAAAATGCTCCTCTAGCTTCAACTTGTAGCAGTGCTTGGCCTTTTTGATGCCCCCTCTTCAGATTTGCCCTGGAAGTACTATAGGCCTGTGCATCACCTGATCTGAAGGCAGTGTTGCGTGCTTTCAACAGGAGGCGCACTTCCTTGTAATTATGTAATTAAGCATATATTTATTACCAAAGTACTTGTAGTACATTTTTTATGATTACATTGAAAAGTATTCTTGTGTATAATGCATTTCTTAAAAGTGTAATTAAGCATACATTTATAGTAAACTTTTTACAAATGTATTCAAATACAATTCAAGATATATTAATAGCACTTTGAATAGGCATGTTGAAAATACAAATGCATTAGAAATGTACTACTTTTTTATGAACTTTAAGCATAATTATAATAAAATGAATACTACGTATTTTTCACCTGGGTAACAAAGGAACCGGTGTCCTTGGACGCTGATATGTTGCGCAGAATTGCCATTCCTGATATTGTAAGCAGCACACCCACCTCCCTGATTGTTCCCAAGGTTACTTATTTGTTTTGGTTTCAGTCCCAAGTCTGGTGGTCCCAAATCCAGTAGTCCTGTAGACACCCATCTTGAATGTTCCTAAGGTCCTGTACTTCCTCTGGTGACAACGGCCTTGTTGTGCCAATGAGTCCAGAGGACACTTCAGCCCATGAGTCCACTCCAGGGTTTTTCACATACTGTTGCACTTGTGTATATGGTTGAGTGACAATAAAGGGATTTGATTCATCAATGAAAGAATTTCTTCAATACATTTCTTCTGAGCTCACAGCAGTGTTTTCTCTTCCTGATAATCACTCTCAGCATGTTTTCTGCTATGAGTTCACTTTCATACAGACCATTTAAACCCAGAGATGATGAACTGAAAACTCAACACAGAACAGTGTATATTGAACTTCACTTAACTTGGTGCTCTTACATTTTTAAGCATATGGGTTTTGTGGTGTTATGGGTCCAAAAGGCACATTTTATTAAATGATTTACTTGTGAAATAATGTTTTCATGACTGTTGTGCTTCGTTCATCTTTTCAACATTGAGCCTTTTGTAAATCTGTACTTCTTGAAAACTAGCATTAAATCTTTTGTTTGCTTTCAGAATCTTTCCAGTGTTTGTTTTCACCTGCTGTGTTCGTCATCGCTTAAATGATTTGGATACCCAAATTTGGTTGCCTGGTTCTTGGTACGAGTAAACTGAAATGATCTCGGAACATTCAAATACTTCCTTGAAAAGGAATCTTAAGGGCAAAGGTCGACAGTGGTGTCTTGTATTGGTCTTATTTGGTTGCTGAGGTCTTTAAATGACCTCACTGCTGTTTTGCGTGATTCGTCATCTCTTCTCTCAGCTCATCTGTGATTCAAAACTGAAGATCATGTCATAGTGTAAATCAATATTAAAATATATTCCACTAGAGATTACAGAACAAAAGCTAAAAAACATGATGTTCCTCATCGAGTGATGTAATCTAAATATGTTGAAATAGTTTCCAACTGTAAACTGTAATGTAATTGTAATGTAAGCTGTACAAAGAATAAATTGTGTTGAAAACTCTCTTACCCAGATTTACAACAGTAAGTTTACAATAATGATTTATAAGTTGAGCGGTCTGGAGAACCTGTAAAGGGAACCTGCAATGTGATGTTTCAAACAGAGATGAAGATCACAGCTTTAACTGAATTAACACATTACATTTAGTCATTTAGCAGATGCTTTTATCCAAAGAGAGTTCAGGAGCAATAAGCGATATGTCATACAGGAGCCATAATACATTAAGTGCCAATACAAAGTTACTGGTTTCAACAAAAGCTAGACCACTACCTGTTGAGAGAAAGGGTTAGTGTGTTTTTTTTTTATTAATTTGTCTGTCAAGTATTCACAGAGATGGGTTTTCAGTAGTTTTTTATGTTGTGAGAGATGTGGTTGACCGGACAGAGTTAGGAAGAATGTTCCACCAGGAGGGAGTTGTGAAAAACCCAATAGTCTATTTTAGAGGGTTTGAAGTTAATGTCTTATCATGAGAGACGTGTTGAGTTGAAGTCTGGCTTCACCAGATCTCGGATCAGGCACATTCTGAGTGGTTTATACACTGTAAAAAATCCAACTTGCAAATTGTTAACTCAATTTAAAATTGTAAGTCAAGTGGACAAATTTTGGGGCCCATCGTTGAGTTTACTCATAAAAACAAGTTAACAGCATGTTTATTACTGCTTTGTCCAGTAAATGTAAGTGCATAAGTTGAAAAAACGTAACATTTCGATTTCATGGTTTGACCGCTAAACTTCCTGTTACTGCGCATGCGTGGTCCCTCTTCGCGGTATCTTGCGCAGGGTTTCCTCTACCAGACACGCCATCGAAGGGACTGGATTTCGCCTGGTACAGGTAAACTTTCTTTTAGGATTATTATTCAAAGTAAACTGCGCACATGGATTGTAAAATGCAATAAAATGTTCCTAAAAGTCAAAACTCGGTCTGAAGTACGTAGTTATATTTTAAAGCGAGCCAGGACACCGAGTTAGCGATCTGCATAACGTTAGTTTAGCTGCGAACATTTCAAAGATATGCATTAAAATACAATTTTAACTGCAAAAAGGATTGACTCACAACGGAGTTGATATTTTCAGGTTTAATAAGTTCCTGACGGACAGAGATCTAATGAAACTGGACCCAAATTTAGACCTATAAGATCTGCAAGCCATATCCCATAGTTGGATCTATCACCTTTAAATTTGGTGAAAGGACTCTTGCATTCATCCATGATTTAGCTTGAGACAAATAGTAGGCCTATTTTCTTCAATTTACTAACGAACATAAATTACTTGCTTACCTATATTTGTTTTCAAAGCCAAATTATTTACGATTTATTATAGAGGTGTGTCATCAATGCACACGTTTTACGGCATTGTTTCTGCCTTTTTTTCACACAGAGCGCTTTCCGGGATTGTTTTTTAATATTGCTAGGTCCCCTCTCCGGAATCTCTTTTCGGATCAATCCGGGATTCGTATGCGCTCACACAGAAGGCACTCTGGCAATTTTTCGCCGGGATGTGTGAATGGGGTCACTGCAGCAGGTTCAATAATGCAGCCCCTTTAAGAGCTGACGCTCTCCGCAGATCTGACCCGTTCCCCATTTTTCCTTGTGCTTACGAAAATACTAAATCAAATTCGCTTTAAGGTATAATCTTGTGTGGTTTTGTTGATTTAAGCACAAAAGAGAAGGTCACACTGGTGCACACATTTTGACAGAGATTCAGTGACCAGTCAGACGGGGTCACTGGACACGTGACCGTTGCAAGGCTTTCACATGACAGAGCGATAACTATATCAAATAACGCTAGACAAAGGATGACAGCATTCAATATTTTTAACACGTTATTCTGAAAAGGTGATGCCATCTGGGAAAACCCATCACATGGTGAAATTGTAGATAGAGTATTATAGGTTTTGATATCTTATGAAAGCTGGTTTTAACTTTCAAGCACTTTCCAAGATAGTTCTTAGTTAATTTATACCTGCCTGGAACAAAAGTTACAACGTAAACAAGAATTAACCATTCGACCGTACAACACGATTGATGAATAAATGAAGTGTCTCATCAATCATAAGTCCCGATTTTGTTGTTTTACACATATATATATATATTATCTAGGTGATGAGGATCACTCAGTGGCTTATCATTATGGAGGTTTTGACCAGCGAACGTGTGCAAATGTGCATTTTCCTTTTGTATAATACATCTGACCAAATTCTCATATATAAATGATGAAAGGCTACTGTGTCACGAATAACAGGTGTGATAGGGAAACAGGACCCAGATGCAGTACAGCGAGTAAAAATATTTAATAAACAAAATAGTGAAAACAAAACCCACGAGGGGGTAAAAATAACAGGAGCAAACAAACAATATCACACGAAGAATACACGAACATTCCCACACGAAAAGGCGGGGAAAAATAATCCAGTGCGCACAGGTAAACCACAGCATGAACCAGAACAAACCTAAAACATACAAGCATAAAACTTGCAAACAAACAACGAACAGCATACAACGAACCGACCCCGAACTCGGGAAACACAGGGTTTAAGAAGGGAATACTAACGAGGGATAATGAGACAGGAGGCGTAACAAGGCTAAACATTAAAGGGAGACAGGTGACGGAGATAAAACACTAATGGGAGACTAAAAGAGAAACAAGGGGGCGGAGCTACACGGACAGGAGGACACGCGGCGAATTATCAAAACATACAGCCGCGTGTCTCCACAAATAACAAAACATATATACAAGACATTGTACTGTCACGGTCCCGTCCACAATGCATGAAAGCTCGAAGAAGGAAGGACAGAACCCTGACACTACTGTATGCACATGTCTATTGAAGTGCAGGCAAAAGCTAGGCCTCACTCTCTGGTCATGAATGTCTCAGACCTCAAATACATAAAAACTGAACATTTTAGACATAATGTTTCTTGTGTAAAGAAAACGCTGTACTTATTCAAACACAAAAATCTTTATTTACCCATTGCAAGATGTTCAGCTGCTGTGGAACGATAGATAGATGGGGTGAAGCCACGGATTGTGCGTATCCAACAAGATTTAGTCACAAGCTCTTTTGAACCTTTCATTGGCTAAATATTTGTAAAACAGACAGATAGAAGTAAAGCGTGAACAAAAGCACTGATTTAATGGAGAAAAAAATCACCAATAAAAGTGCACTTCAGAGTGTCAGGGCGTGTGTTGTGTACAGGTTGAAGCCTATCTGTGCACCTGCCTTCTCTTGTGATGTTCTGCAGAAACAAACAGCTCGTGTCTAATGATCTTCATTTACATTTATCATTGGAGTTTGGTTCCTCGCCACAGCAGGTGCTCACCGGGAGACTGCATCTATTTATTTATTTATCAGATATGATCTATTAGAATGATCTTGGGTGTTCTATAAACACTATGCACTGTGCTGTGTTTTACCTCTGTGTTTTTCTGTTTTTATCCTGTAAAGCTGCTTTGGAACAATGCACATTGTGAAAAGCTCTATATAAATAAACTTGAATTGAATTGAATTAAGAGAAGGCATGTTCGTGTGGAAATGTAAATACTTTGCACCTGCTTTAACACATTTGCATGAGAAGTGAGCGAACAACACACAGAAACAACAGTTTGGTTTGTTCATTCATTACGAGTTTTCCTGGATCTTTAAGTTTCTTTAACACAGGAACAAAATAAAACAATAAGTCACAGAATTCATGGTTTACAGTCATGTTATAACAGCTGAGAAGTGTTGTTAGGCACGACGTGAAGTGGAATTATACAGTCACTGTAAATCAAGGCTTCTAACGGATCTGTAGTTCACATGAGTATCTTCTGTGTTAGCGTTTCATGTTGAGTTCTGTCGGTGAATTAGAAGAGTTTGTGTTATATTCTCTCAGTTTTGTGGTTGTCGTTGTACAGATGACTGTTGACAGTGTTTATAGTCTGTGAAACATGATGATTTGGATGGTGTTTTTTCTATGAAATCTGTGTGACGAGGGCTATTTAGTATATATAGGTCCTCTAATTCACCTGATCCCTCTTCATAATGGCTTGCCCTTTTTTGGGGGATGTACTAGATGACTATGTACTAGTCTTCCGGGACAGGTCAGACCCATTGGCCCTTTGAGATGACTATCTCATTGAGAGATTCAGATTCTCAGGTGATGGACTAAGATATTTATGTTGGCTGCTGGGTCCAAAAATACAGCACCTGACGGCGCGAAGCCATGCTCTCACTATACCACAGATGGTCTGTGTTACTTTAAGATGGTTTGCAAGTGGGAGCTTCCCTTATTCTGTTGGGGATGCAGAGAACCTAAATAAAGGAACCATTTGCCGCACAATAGGACGTGTTTGTCTGGCGCTGAAGCCATTCAGCAACATATTGATCACCTTCCCTGTCCACAGAAGAACCCTCTACATCAGTGGTTCTTAACCTTGTTGGAGGTACTGAACCCCACCAGTTTCATGTGCGCATTCACCGAACCCTTCTTAATTGGAAAAATAAAATATGATTTCTTTCAAATTCAAAACATAGGTAGGTATATATTTTACTGGTGCACAAAATGAACCGTGCATCAACATCACTGTGTTCAAAGAACAAAACCATTAAAACATGATTTTCACACAAAAACATAATAATGAATATTTACTGCAAATCAGTGTGACTTCTGCTGTTGCCTTTCAGAGACCAGTTCAGAAATGCGCGGCTTCACCTTGGCAAGTGCCACTCTCATGTCATTTTCGCAACAAGGTCTGTTCCTTTTCTTCGTTTTTATGTCCAGCATCCTCGAAAAGGATTGCTCGCAAAGATATGTTGTAACAAACGGTATGAAAATCTCCAGAGCTTTCTTAGCAATAACAGGGTACGTTACCATTTGTTGACACCAAAACGTTGAGAGCGTTGTTGTTCTGAAGAGTTGCTGTTGAACCTGGCTCTGCTGAATTTCAATGATTTCATCGAGGTATTCATCATTGACATCTGTTGTCTCAACACTAAACGTGAACGGCTGTCTCACCCATGCTGGATATGACTCTCTTGTAGGGAAGTATCCGTCGAGAGACTTTGCAAGCTCATCTAAGTGCGTGGCAATTGCTTGCTTCAGTTCCGCGGGTACAGAAATGTCTCCGATTCCAGATACAACTTCGATCTTACTTACACAGTCGTCTAGCAGGGGAAAGTTTGCGAAGTTATCGTTCTCTGTTCGTCGTTTCCATAACGGTAGCTTTTTTTGAAAAGCCTTCAGGTTTTCTTCCGCTTCGATGATGTTGACTCCACCGCCCTGCATCTGTTGATTGAGATGATTGAGAGCTGCAAAGATATCAGCCATGTAAATGAGAATGAACTCAGAATTTTTGAAGCAATCTGCATGACAATGTTGGTGCTCTTGCAAAAACAGGGCTAATTCCACACGCACGGCAAAAACACGATTCAACACCTGTCCCCGGGATAACCACCGAACGTTAGAGTGGTACAGAAGTACCTCGAATTCAGAGCCCATTTCTTTACACGGCTCACTGAAGATGCGGTGCCTCAGAGCACTATTTCGCACATAGTTCACGCATTCCACTACAATTTTTAATACTTCTGCCAGTTTTGGAGGCAAGGTTTTTGTTGCCAACGCATGCCTGTGCAGAAAACAATGCGTAACAATGATGTGTGGTGCATCGGCTTTCACTAGCGCACCAAAACCAGACTTTCTTCCCAGCATGACTGGAGCTCCGTCCGAACAAACTGCAGAAACCATATCCCACAAAGATTGTTGTCTTTGAAGAAGTCATCCACAAGTTTCTTCACATTGGCTGCCTTAGTTGTTGTTGTAAGAGGCTTACAAAATAAAAAATCTTCCTTTATCATGTCGTCTTTCACATAGCGCACGAATACAGCAAGCTGGCTTAGATTGGAAACGTCTGTGGTCTCGTCGAGTTGAAGGCTGAATTTTACCGGGCTTGAAATCAGATCTGCAACTACTTGAGCCAAGATGTCTTTGCTCATGTCCTCTATTCTGTCGCTGATGGTGTCATTTGAAAGAGGAATTTGGGATAACTTAACTTCAGCCGCTTTTCCCAGCATGATATTCGCCATCTTCAACACAGCTGGTTTTATGAGTGTTTCACCAATGGTGTGTGGTTTGCCCTGCTTTGCAATCAGGTAAGCAACTTCGTACGATGCTGTGAGGATCGGTTTGTTGATGGGTACAAAGCCGAGAACAGGCAGAGTAGCCTTTTCATCGAATCTGGCTCTCTTCACCTTGAATTCAGCGAGCGTTGTGTTCTTGTATTTTCCATCTCCATGCAGCTTAAGGAAGTGTTCTCTTAGTTTTGCCGGTCCTAGACTAGAATTGCTCAACTTGGCATTGCAAATCATGCAGTTAGGACGCTGACTCCCATCACGTTCCGTTATACATGTGAATCTATATTGTACATATTCGTCCGACCACTTTCCTTTTTTTGCTCGACATAGTTAGTATGAAGGGATTAAAATATTAAGAAAGAAATCACACGACGTACCATCACGACAGTCACAAATCGACTACTGAGCGATGTGCGTGATCACCTGCAGCCAATGATGGCCAAGCGGGGCGTGTCATCACGAATCATATGAGTCGGGTGTGTGTCTTGACCTCCGCCGAACCCCTGAGACTGACTCACCGAACCCCTGGGGTTCGATCGAACCCAGGTTAAGAACCACTGCTCTACATCAAGGAGGAGTTTTACAAGATTGCAGGTGTAGGGTTGGAAAAAATAACAGGAGTTCATTGCTGTGCAACAACCCCCCTTTCTTCCCAAAAGGCACAATTTGCTCTTCCAAAGATCACAGGGGTCAGCACTCAGCATGACCAGCATGGCGATTAACCACTATTGTCTCAGATGTTTGTTTATTGTGGGTCCAGTACAGTGGGGGTTGAAGGTGGCCCTGATTGGTAAATTTGAATGTATCATGTTAGTTTAGTCATATGGTCAAGGAAAGGATACAAAGGAAATGTAAGATAAGCTCTGGGCTCTCTTTCTCTTGTCTACTCTCTGGGAGCTCTGGCTCTCCTTCTCTGGCTCTTTTTCTTCTTCTATACTTTCTCTCTTTTCTATCATCTCAGGTAATAACACATACATTTGGAAACTTTTAGTTCTATAATTTTCTATTTTATGCATTTACTTTGTAACCATTCAACATGTAATATCAATTTAAGTCTTTTATAAATACTTACATTTACATTACTCTGCAGACTAGCGTTGGTTTAATGTTAATATGTAAAAGGCTCCATATTGCAATACAATATAGTCGTGTTATAGCAACGCTCTCCCCACATATATATAGCTATAATCACTGGGCTTATTTCCGTTGTTGGTATAAATTGCAGAAGGGTGGAAATTGACAAGAAATACACAGTTTTATACCATCTTACTGTTAACTTTTTTTTAGTCATTTCGGCATCCCTATAAATGTGTTCCAAAATGTATGTGACAATGAAGCAGGGGCATATCAACAACCATTACAAGAGGTGTCCAGTCCCGGAAACATCTTGGACAGTCTTTGTTTGGAAAGGTGCAATCAGTGCAGGACTTTAAATTGCAACAGACCGTGTCTGATACAAACAGAAGATGAGTGGACCTGTTCTTGAGCTTCGATCCATTGGTCGTCTGTGATGTTTACTCCTAAATCTTTACTATAAGCATCCTTTATATGGTCAAGTGTAGATGTACAATCTATCTACGAAAGGTAATCATATATTCTAGAAATAGATCCTTTTTTTGAGTGGGTGAGTTCATCATGATGCTATGAAGCCACACCCATAGCAACCATTTACAGGAACCTAGCAACCGGTCCCATAGACTCCCATTATAAAAGACCCACGTGGTTGCTCTGCAGCACACTGTCGTAGAGACAAGAGGATTGGCTCATTTGACTAAGGCAACCAATCAGTATCCCACGAACTTCATTAAGCTACGAAGCCACGCCCCTAGCAACAAAACATGTTAACTTTGTCAACTGTTATGAATTCTAGGGATATGTTGAACTATTATTTCCTGAAAAACAATATTGTTGATATTAAAACAACTTGAAAAAGTTGTTAACAAAAGGCCATACAAGTTTCAAGAAAAAAAATCTTCAATCAAAGATCATTCAGGCGCAGGGGCGCTAGTGCGCATGTGTAGGATGTAGACGTGTTAAGGTTGTGCTCTCCACCGCAACTTATGCAAAACCACCTAACACCAATATAAAAACTGTCCGAGAGCTGATATTTTTTACTCGCCCGCCTATTTCATCCGCTGAACTTCGCTAATCTAAAATGTCACGGCAAAGGAATCCTCCTGGGAAGTCCAAAACCATCGATGGATATATCAACAGTGCTAATGCTAGCGCTAACGATAACCGCTCCAGCAAATCCTCTACTAAACCTCCGGCTACCACTTCAGATATTACGTCCACAGACAAAACCCACATGTACGAGATGTGTAAGGAAATGTGCAAAGAAATGTCAGTGACGATTCTAGGGAGGCTCGATGAACGCTTTGATGCATTTGTTTCAGTCTGTCCTTTCCGTACAGACTGACCTGCAAAACCACGTGGTCAATGAAGAGCAAATGACCAGTGCACTTGACGAGCGTGTGGAAGTGCTTGAAAACAAATGTGAGGATTTAGCAAAGTACGCCAGCCAGCTTCAAACCAAACTACTAGACTTAGAAGCACGGTCCCGCAGACACAACATTAAGTAGGTATGATGACATAGCAACCACTCGCGGCGAACATTCTGACTCAAAAATGTTTTCCAAACCGCGTGGTACTAAAATGTGTATGTCATTCAATATCTTCTCCTGGCCACCTGGTGGGAGGATGTTTTTCCTGAAAACGACGGTAACTACATCGAGTGCAAGCCCCTGAAGCGTTGGACACTTCAGGATTTCAGCCCTAATGTGATTTCAGGTCACCGCGGCTTTCAGAAAATTTGCGTTGCGTTCAACCGGTCGGTGGGCTTCATCTAAGCTTTGGACACTTCTGAAAGATAGGTGGACCTAAATACACGGCTTTTATCTTGTTACTGACGAAATTCCATCGAAATCCATCGAGGAGAAAGTATTTAACTAAATCGCGGAAAATGGGTAGCAACATTTGTGGCGGGGAGATTAACGAATGTACTGCAGGCGTCGTTCTAAAAATAAACACCGTCTGTATTCAACTTATTCTGACGGTGTTTTTCTTGAAATTATTATGATGCTATGTAGTTTAATATGTATATCATGGTTTTTCTGACATGCTTGTCAAAATTGTAACATAGTTTACATCACTTCGAGTTAGATTGCTGAGGACTAGCCTGTAACTCTGTCTAAATGAATAGGCTAAGAACACTTGATATGACAGTAGCCCTGGGCAATTGAAATGTGGATATGACAAAGTGAACAAGCATAATATCATTTAGATCTTTTTTTGCACTTTTTCATTTGAAAGAACTAACAAAATTCTACCTTCTATTCAAATTTCATGCAAATATCTGATAAAATAAGGAAGTTACAAGCAAAAATGTGTGAATAATAAGCATTTTCGATCACACGACTTCTATTGTAGTTAATGTTAACTATTTTACTATATTCCTCGGTATTATAAAATATCATAACTTTCCCAATCCTCAACTGATTTTCACAATTCACGTGTCGTCGTAAAGGGAATTTTCAGCTCTGTCTAGTCATGTGATCCATTTTGAGCTTAGGGGTGTTTGAAAATTTTGTCATCATACCTACATTAAGATTGTTGGTATAAAAGAAGATTCAGAAGAAGGAAAACCAACTGATTTTGTTTCCAAACTTATCCCAGAACTGCAAGGTAAGCAACACTTTCCACATCCAGTGAAAGTCGATCGTGCACATCGCTCTCTGCAGCCTAAATCAGCGGTTTTCATTGTTCCAGTGTCAGTTGAAGCGGCTCGTTCACTGAAGGAACGCAGCGCCTCGGCAGATGGTTAAAGGAAAAAGTGTGATGGTCAATTTTTTATTATCTTTTACTTTCTATTCAAGGTGAGCGTGCTCGCTTTTCTGTGTTAAATGTGCCACACTGTTGACCATTCTTTGAATAACGTGCCAATAGGTGACTGCTCAGACATCTAACCATTATTAATACACCAGGGCGCAGGACAATTTTCTTTATAGGCGTGTTTTACATTATTTTCAAGTGTGTTTCTAATTTTCAAACTCATATTTACGTTGTGGTGGAGGTCGCTACAGATATATCAATCGGCATTTACCTCGCATGCCCGCGGTGTGGCAATATTGTTCCGAAAAAATATCCCATTCAGGTAACCTCTATTAACAATGACCCTCTTGGTAGATATTTATTGGTCTCCGGTCCGATAAACTCATTCCCACTAACCCTGCTTAATATATATGGCCCGAACACGGACGAGCCACATTTTTTCAGAAGGGTTTTCGATCTGCTTCCAGACGACAGTGACTCAAACATCATAATAGCCGGGGATTTTAATTGCTATCTGGATCCTTTCTTAGATAGATTATCCACACGACCAGCACCTGAAATTGCATCTGTAAAGCTTCTAAACAACCTTTCAAAAACCAGGAATCTAGTAGATATTTGGAGGATTCAGCATCCTATGAGCAAAGAATACTCATTCTATTCAAACGTTTATAAATCTTACAGTAGGATTGATTATTTTTTGACTGGCTCTAACCTTATTTCTCAAATCACCGATTCCAAATACTATAATATTTTGATCTCTGACCACAGCCCTTTAGCAATATCTTTAAATATTTCCCTACCAAAACAGACTTATTCCTGGCGCTTTAACCCAAACCTTTTAAGCGATGATAACTTTGTTCAGAATATAACTTCTAAATTGAAAGATTTCATAGAATTAAATGATAACGGTGAAGTGTCTGACTTGACCCTATGGGAGACATTTAAAGTCGTTCTGCGTGGTGATAAAATCTCCTACACCTCTGCCATTAAAAAGGAGAGAGAAGAGACTACTTGAAATTAACATCGCTCTTCCTATTTTGGAAAAAACGTATCAAAATTCTAAATCACCGGATCACTATAAAGAGATATTGAAGCTTAAATATGAATGCAATGATATTATAAGTGGCCAAGTTAAGAACTTACTTTTGAAATTGCCAGAAACCCTTTATGAAGCAAACATTTCCCTAATTCTAAAAAAGGGTAACGATGAAACCGACCCTGCAAGTTTTAGGCCAATTGCACTTCAAAACTTTGAACGCAAAGTAATAACTAAAATCTTGGCTACAAGATCAGGTCGAGTGGCCTTATATGTTTGAGTCACTGCGCAGGTTCGGATTCGGGGACACTTTCATTTCTTGGGTGAAACTGATATATGCAAAACCATTCTGTTCTGTTCTGACGAATGGTGATCGGTCAGCCCCTTTTCTTTTACAACGCTCAGTTCAGCAAGGCTGTCCATTGTCTCCGGCGCTCTTTGCTATTGCACTGGAGCCTCTTGCAGCAAAAATAAGAGCGCACCCACAGGTGAAGGGGCTTCAGGTTGGAGGTGTGGAAACGCTTATTAGTCTATATGCGGACGATGTAATACTGTATCTATGAAATGCTGAAAATCAATTCCCCCTCTTGAGATGATCGAGTCTTATGGTAAAATATCAGGGTACACGATCAACTGGTCAAAGAGTGAGTTTGTGCCTCTTTCCGGCACTTATTCACCAGGTTTTTTGCAAAGTATCTCATTCAAAATAGTTAATGATCATTTCACCTACCTTGGTTTGACTATACCTAAAGATCCCACACTAATATTTATATTACATTTTGCAGAATTTATAAAATTTCGCAGAAGTTAAAGCAAAATACTGAATGTTGGAAAATACTTCCCCTATCAATGATCGGACGCGTAAACTCAAATAAAATGATCTCCCTTCCCAAATTTGTATACTTGTGTCAAAATCTCCCCATTTATCTCACCGTAGCCTTTTTTAAGGACTTGGACTCAATTATCCTGTCCTATGTTTGGAATGGCAAAAATGCCAGAATTTCAAAGGCATACTTGCAGAAGTCTGGACCAGAGGGAGGGTTGGGCCTACCTGTATTTAAACACTATTACTGGGCTGCCAATGTCAGGGCATTAATGTTCTGGCAACAGGGATCATTGGATAGTCAGACGCTTACAACCCCTTTGTGGCTTAGGATGGAGGCAAACTCTGTGAATAACTCTTCATCGCCAGCTATGTTATTCTCCAAGTTATAAAAGCCAGAGTCCTATAGGAAATTATGCTTTGTGGTAAAACTGTCAATAAGAATCTTGAACCAGATTAGGTGTTTTCTAAAATTACCAAACACATCAATACAGAGACCAATATGCTTTAACCATAGTTTTCTGCCTCCCTGGCAAGACACATCGTATCATGACTGGAGAAGGCTTGGTCTCACTTCATAATCTGTACATTGATGACAAATTTGCATCATTTAACCAATTGAAAGGAAAATATAATATCCCAAATTCCCATTTCTTCCGGTACTTGCAGGTTAGGCATTTCACCCAGTCAGAGATTGAAGATTTTCAAAATCTGCCCCTGGAGCATGAAATTTACGACATTTGTAAGAGCCCTCCTTTCTCCAAGCGTCTCATTTCAAGAATTGTATGTCTATTTGGTGACTGTATTGCTGCGCACACTGTGAAAACTAGGGATGCTTGGAGGGAGGTATTAGGTGTGGAACTGCCTGAATCCATGTGGAACACCTGTTTGTCTAAGATTCGTTCATGCTCTATAAACAGGAGACACCAATTAATTCAATTTAAGATCGTCCATCGCTTACGTTATTCCAAAATCAGATTACACAGAATTTACCCATCTGTTTCCCCAGTGTGTGACAGATGTAAAATGTCAGAGGGTACACTGTCCCATGCTTTTTGGTCCTGCTCTTCACTGGCAAACTTCTGGTCTAAAATATTTGACTGGTACTCCCAAGCGTATCAGAGGCCCCTTCAGCCCGAGCCTGGACTTGCTATTTTTGGCTACTCACAAGTTGAACTGGGATTGATGGTTGCCAAGAGACTGATATTGAGAGAATGGAAGTCTCCCTTTCCTCCCTCCTTTCAGGCATGGATAACTGATATGCTAGCCATAATACAAATGGAAAAACTCCGCACCAGTCAAACGGACACCTCTTCCTGTTCTTGGAATCCATTCCTAACTCAATTTGAAAAAACTAAAATACAGTAAACTAGTTGAGTTCCTACCACTGTATCAAATGTGACTGTAATAACTGGTCATTGCTGTATCTGAGCTTGTTTGTTTGTTTGTTCAATTAGAAAAACGTAAATAATAATAATAAATGTAAAAAAAGATCATTCAGGCGCAAGTGCTTATGAGTATTCCTGATAATTTTAAGTTCATTGCTCTTGAATTTTTAAGAATATGTTCTGTGTCCTTAATGTTCAAGTAATGTTAAGTCGTGATATAATGATTTCCTGACCTCAATGATTAATTGTTGTGCTTCATTCTTCTTTTTAACATTGCTGCTTTTGATAAATCTATCATTTTGGAAAATAAGTATATCAGTCTTTTGTTTTTGTTCTGAAAATTTTCAAGTTTTTGTTTTCAGTAGGAAAATGCTGTTGTGCTCATCTCAGAGTCTTCGCTTATATGTTTTGGATAAACAAATGTTGCTGCCCAGAATTTGTGAATGAGTGACCTGAAATGATCTCAGGACAGTCAAATCATTTCTTGAAAATGAATCTTAAGGTCAGAGATGGAAAGTGGTGTCTTGTTTTGGTCTTGTTTGGTTTCCAAGGTCTTTAAATGGCGTTGTGCTGTTTTGCGTAGTTCATCATCTATTTTTTCAGCTCATCTGTGATTCAAAACTGAAGATCATGCCATAAGGTAAATCAATGTTAAAATATATTCCACTGCAGATCACAAAGTACATGATGATGAATCAGATGAGTAATCACAATCATTTGAAATACTTTTATTAAAATAATAAAAATTATACTTTTTTAAAATAATCAGACATTTGAGGAAGTACATAAATCAGTGTTCAAATCTTACCTCTCTGTGAATCTGGACCAGGGCCCGGTTGCAAAAACCGCTTAGACTACACATCTTATAGTATGGTGTTTTCTTCTGATATAGTGATGGATTTTCTAACATAGAGTGAAACATTTACTTAGTTATAGGTCTCATGTATTTTTTCTGACATAATATGGGCTTTGGGCCTCATGTATGAGTTTAAGCACTTGAACACCTGCATGCCCACCAGAGCATGTGAGCGGAGATGAGTGGTGGGAATTCCGCTCCCCGCTCACGTGGGTGTTCGCTCCCTCCGCGCCACCGCTCAAAGTCACACCAGACCACTCCGCTCAATTTCACTCACGTGGGTGTTCGCTCCCCCCGCACCTGTCTTTGCGAACTATCTTTGTAGAGAGGGAAAGCTGTGGGTCAACTGAAGCGCGTAAGTGTAATTGATTAATCTTGTCTTATTGAGTTTAAACACTGTTTTGTTGCTTTGTTAACTACAGAGTTTGTTCTTGTGCTGGTTTCGTTGTTATTGGGAGATATTGGGAGGTGTGTCCTGCTGAATTCTATTGCGTGATTCAGGCGGGAACTTAAGTGTGATTAACCGCAGCGGCCGCATGCAGCTCTCATCATGTGAAGACCGAAGAGTGTAAAGACCATCGACTCTACCTGAGTGACTCCACCGAGCAAGGACACCGACAAAGCACTTGAGTTTTTCACCTCAGAATTAACTTTTTGCACTTCTATTTATTCTCTTCTTGTTATTAGTTATTCCGTATTCCCCGTATTTCACTATGTGTTTTCAACTCCCTACTGTCACTACAACTCGTAAATCCCCGGTATCATGTAGAAGGCCATGCAACGCTAATGGTAATAATCTGCGCACTCTTTCAGCATCCAAAACCACCTCAATTACATTTCCCATTGGTTTATGGAGCTGCCAATCTGCTGTTAACAAAGCAGATTTCATCACAGCTATTGCTAAAAATTCTCGCCTTTTTCTCTTTTAGCTCTTACTGAAACCTGGATCAAACCAGAGGACACAGCCACACCGGCTGCCTTCTCCAATAACTCCACTTTCTCCCACAGCCTACGCATATCAGGGAGGGGTGGAGGAACCGGTCTACTTATTCCTAACAACTGGAAATTCAAACAGCTGGTACCCTCGTGTGACAAAATCTCCTTCGAGTCTCATGCTGTTACTGTCATCCACCCTGTTAAAACACATGTTGTAGTTATCTATCGTCCCCCAGGTCAGCTTGGAATTTTCTTGGAGGAGTTGGATACGCTTCTGTCATCCTTCCCTGGGGATGGTACTCCTCTGGTGGTACTTGGAGACTACTGAAGAAACTCACTCTTAATCCTGCACTGTTAGAGAACTACAGACCGGTATCCCTCCTCCCATTCATAGCTAAAACTCTTGAACGTGTTGTTTACAACCAGCTCTCATCCTTTCTCACCCAGAACAACCTCCTGGACAGCAACCAGTCTGGTTTCAAGAGCGGTCATTCCACTGAGACAGCGCTGCTCTCTGTCATTGCAGCCCTGAGTCTGGCAAGAACTGCCTCCAAATCATCTGTACTTACCCTAGTAGATCTATGTGCTGCCTTAGACACCATCAACCACTACATACTGCTGTCGACCCTCAAGGCTATGGGTGTCTCTGGAGTGGTGCTACAATGGTTCAGGTCTTACCTCTCAGGTAGGTCATTTAGAGTATCTTGGAGAGGTGAGGTCTCTGAGTCCCAACATCTCGATACAGGGGTGCCTCAGGGCTCAGTGCTTGGTCCGTTGCTATTTTCTGTATACATGACATCCCTCTGCTCTGTCATTCTGAAACATGTCTTTTCCTATCACTGCTATGCGGATGATACACAACTCCACCTGTCATTTCAGCCTGTTCAGTTCAGAACAGTTTAGACTGTTTCTGCATGCATTTCAGCATGCCTAGCCAACATTTCACTCGGGATGAACGACCATCACCTGCAGTTGAACTTTGCAAAAACAGAACTGCTTGTAATCTCGGCGGACACTAAGATTCATCAGAACTTTTCCATTCAGCTGGGTCCTGTTGATTCATCTTCTAGTATATTAGGAAAATTAGACCTTTCTTATCCGAGCATGCCACGCAGGTCCTAGTCCAGACTCTTGTTCTGTCCAGACTGGACTACTGCAATGCACTACTCACTGGACTTCCTGCTGGCACAACCAAACCCCTACAGATGATCCAGAATGCAGCGGCAAGAGTTATCTTTAATGAACCGAAGAGAGCACATGTCACTCCTCTCTTCTTAAAGTTACATTGGCTCCCTATAGTCGCTCGCATCAAATTCAAGACTCTGCTCATTGCCTACAAAACCACGACTGGTTTGGCATCCCCTTATCTTCATTCACTAATGCAGACATTTGTATCCGCCAGACCCCTAATGCTCTGCAAACAAACAACGTCTTGTGGTGCCATCCCAAAAAGGTAAAAAATCGAATCTTCTACAAGATCAGCAGATTCTGTTGCCATCTTTAAGAATCGGCTGAAAACTCATCTCTTCCGTCAGCACCTGACCGATCAGATCTGCTTCTATATCTTTTCTACTCTCTCTATATTAAAAATAAAAATTTAGCTCTGTACACTGTAGTAAGGCTTTGTGAGAGATGTCTTATTGCACTTATGCTTTTTGTTGTTCTAATGTTGACCCATTTGCTTCGATTGTTTACCCAACTTGTAAGTCGCTTTGGATAAAAGCATCTGCTAAATGACTAAATGTTAATGTTATGATTAATAAAAAATGTGGTTATCAGGCAAGGCAAGTTTATTTATATAGCACATTTCATACGCAAGGGCAATTCAAAGTGCTTTACATAAAATGATTGACAAAGAGAAATAAGACCTATCTTTAAAATGCAAATGATTTAAGATGACAAATACAACTTTAGATTTTAAGAAACATTTTAACAGCAGTAAAATGGATAGAAAATATTAATAATACAATGTAGTTCCTGAGAAGACGACATACCAAAGCGGTTGCCAGGCAACACAAACACAGCAGCATACACTGGTGCAGTGATACTTGTGTAATGTGTTCTGCTGTATGTTTTAACAGACACAACACAACCGATCAGAATCAAGCAACAGCCTGAGCTGTTCTCATGTTCTCAAGAGTCATTTCATGGTTAGTTATGTACAATAACATGTTTGTTGAATTACTGCACTTAGTGTCTATAAACCACTCAGAATGTGCCTGATCCGAGATCTGGTGAAGCCAGACTTCAACTCGACACGTCTCTCATGATAAGACATTTACTTCAAAGCCTTAAAATTAAATAAACTATTGGGTATTTCATGTGTTTATTCTGTTAAAGCTGTGATCTGTCGTTTCTGTCTATCTTCATCTATGTTTGAAACATAACATTGCAGGTTATTTTCTGTACTTCTCTTTACAGATTCTCCAGACAGCTCAATTTATAATTTATAAATCATTATTGTAAACTTAATGGTGTGAATCTGGGTAAGGTAAGAGACAGTTTTCAACACATTTTTTTTCATCGATTCATCGTACAGCTTACATTACAAAAACATTATAATTTACAGTTGGATAGTATTTCAACGTATTTAGATTACATCACTCGTCCTGAGGAACATCATGATTTTTCATCTTTTATTCTGTAATCTCTGTAGCAATATAATTTAATATTGATTTACATTATGACGTTAACTTCAGATTTGAATCACAGATGAGCTGAAAGATCATGAACTATGCAAAACAGCTATGAGGTCATTTAAAGACCTCAGTAACCAAATAAGACCAATACAAGACACCACTTTCCATCTCTGACCTCAAGATTCAAGATTCCAGAATTGATTCGACTGTCCTGAGATAATTTCAGGTCCCTCTTTCACAAATACTGGGCAGCAAATTTGTGTATCCAAAACATATAAACAAAGACTCGGAGATGAGCACAACAGGATTTTCCATTTAAAAACAAACACTGGAATTATTTCAGAACAAAAACAAAAGATTGTAATACTAGCTTTCAGGAATTATAGGTTCACAAAAGGCAGCAATGTTGAAAATATGAAGAAATCAATTGATCATTGAGATCTTGAAATCATTATATCACGACTAAAAATGACTTAAACTTGGGTTTTGGAGCCATAACAAAACAAAAGCCAGGCAACCAAATTTGGGTATCCAAATCATATAAGCGATGACGAGCACAGCAGGTGAAAACAAATACTAAAGATTCTGAACATAAACAAAAGATTGTAAAGCTAGTTTTTAAGAATTATAGATTTACAAAAGGCTCAATGTTGAAAAGATGAAAAAAGAACAACAATAATGAAAACATTATTTTCCAAGTAAATCATATAAAGAAAATGTGCCTTTTGGACCCATAACCCCACAAAATCTATATGATTAAAAATGTGAGATCACCAAGTTAAGTGAAGTTAAATATTCTCTACAGGAGTCTCTGAACAGTGTTAGTTAGTTATCAGTTAGATAACATTAGTCAGTTGAGTTCAGTGTTCAGTTCATCATCTCTGGGTTTAAATTGTCTGTATGAAAGTGTCTTTATTCTGAACTCATAGCACAAAACATGCTGAGAGTGATTATCAGGAATAGAAAACACTGCTGTGAGCTCAGAAGAAATAATACATTCTGTCAGTGTTTCTTTGAATAAATTAATCAAACGTTTGTCTTCCTTTGTTTATCTGCTGGTTTCCTAGTACCAACAAAAGTAAGACCCTTATTTTCAGACCCTTATTTTTTATATAACAGATAAAGTTGAATTAAGGTTTATCGGTCAGCACTTCTTAAATAGTTGGTTTGGACCCATACAGTGGGCATGATGTTGATCAGTAAAAATCATTTGACTGTAATAATGAATAATATAATAAACAGTTTATTGCAGTGCATAACTTTCAGTGACAATAGTTTTAATAACTCATCATTAAATATTTCTGTATTGCAGTTAAACGCTGGATGTAACCTCAGTTCCCTGATGGAGGGAAAGAGACGTTGTGTCGAACCGACAGATGGGGTTCCTCTTGAGAACCTATGAACTTAGTTTAGAAAATGAAATTTGCATGCCGCATTCATTCACCTATGGGCTGAGGAGCCTGAGAGCCTCTCTCGACACAACAGGAACATCATGGAACACAGGTTACATCTGTACAGGGAGTACTGTACTTTGGACAGGGAGAATGCTTGTAGGTCCCCTACCCTCTTGATGGAGTCGAGCGCCATCAGGAGAACCGTCTTTATCGTGAGGTGACAAAGAGCGTCATCTTCGAGGGGCTCAAAGGGGGGCCTCTTGAGGCCGGCCAGTACCACATCAAGGTCCCAAGATGGTACGGAGCGCGGATTAGGCGGATTCAGGCGTCTCGCACCCGTTAAGAACCTAATGACCAGGTTGTGCTGTCCCAGAGACTTACCAGCAACTGGGTCGTGATGAGCGGTTCAAGCTCCCTTTGGAGGTTATAAGGCCTTTGCATTCCGGCATGCAAATTTCATTGGCCTTTTATAAACTAGTCAGAAGTTGATTACCCCATCTGTCGGTTCGACACAACGTCGAGAGACCGACAGAAAGGGAACTTACATTTAATTCATATAATGACACAGAAAAATTTAACTACACTTGAGATGAATTTGTGTTTTCCCATTATATCTAGAACAATTACAATTACATGTATTTGTATTTATTTTGTATTGTTTCATTCTATATTAATGTAACAACATTTTTACAAAACATTTTGTGGGGTCTTGATGTAGATTATACCTGTCTACGTGAGTGCTGGAACAAAGAGGTTTGAGAAATATTTTACATATCCACAGATGTTCAGTGATGACGTCATGATGAGGGTGGAGTGTGACAGTCAAATGTCGACTCTTTTGCTATATTGCTGAAAGAGTGAAGAAGAGAGGAGGACTCTCACACTGAGTGAAATCTTCATCTGTAACCCCAGAGGGAAGTTCTGCTCATAACCCAGAAGAAACTAAATTCTCTTCTATTCTCATATTTCGTTTGTTCAGCAGTGACATGGACAAACTCATTCATCTGATTTTACTCTCTGGTGAGTACACTACACATCATCATCTTTACATTGTACATGCTGTCAGACATTCAAATCTTTAGCATAATGTGTTAATAGTTAGAAATAAAGACTTTGTATGTAATTGACAATGTTGATGTAATTGATTTAAAATCCTTGTTTTTGTTCAACAGGTCTTCTCTCCATTGCAGATAGTGTAGAAGGTAATTCATTCTTTTGATTCTTCACATGGAAATGTATGTGTATGTATATATTTTTTGATTGTTCACTCACTGTTGGAAGTTTCTGTTGGATGACAGTTTAATGAGAATCGGCCATGCATTCTGAAGGCCCTATACAAATATGTACTTTAGGAATGGGGTCACTCAAAATATTTTAGGGGTCTTTGGCATCATACGGTTGGAAACACCTGGTATAGCAAGGAGTCTGAAACGTGGCATTTCTTTGTTTGGAAAAACAGTGTGTGCAAAGTGAAAGAGTCATTAAATGTGTTTTGTATATATAAAACATTAAATATAGCGTTGAAACATCGTCACATAAATACAGCCACATTACACTGTATGTTAAATGTTTTTAATGGTTTAAATTGTCTCAAAGTTAGGATGGTCCCCTTCCTCCTCCTCCAATTTATGGTTTGAGTCAATAAAAAAGATCTGAGTGAAACATTCTTGTTATGAAATGATAAACATTAAACAGAGTTTTTAAGTATCAGAGAGATATTTCAATGTGAAAAGTTGTTTAGTTGTGAGTATGTGGTTATGTGTGTTGATGCACCGATGAATCGGCTGCCGATATTAATCGGCCGATACTGGATTATTTTAACACCATCTGCATATCGGCAATAGCATGAGAAAGGCCGATACCAATGGTTTATTTGGGCCCTTTGATTCCCCTGAAGCGGAAAACACAGATGGAAAGTAGCAAACACGCCAGAAAGTAGCACTAAACGGCTAATGAAATTCAAATTGTGCTATGAATAGCGCTAATAATTATTCAGCTGCTGTTTAAATATGCAATCTGCTTGTTCTACGTCTGAATGAGTGGCGTGGTTTTGTGTAACTTACTTACTTGGACTTTTTAGCATCTGGTGGACTCGAACACATAAACTGAATCAGCGCTGCTCTAACAGAGTTTACCTCAGGCGCATTTTACCGTTTCATTTGAGAGAAGCTGCTATCAAACTTTGTGGCAAGCTGTCAAAATTAAAGTCCGCCTTTAAAATAAAGTCCAGTTAACCATATGACAAAACTGCTACTAAAAATGTTCAAAACTAGTAATTAAATGTAAGTAGACTTACAACAGCAAAAAAAATATATAGATACTGATTCATATTAACATAGTTGTACACCACAAAAAAAAGAAGTCACAGAATCCAGATATATAAAAACAGAAAAATGTATTTATTAACTGCGTGGAGGCAATGAGTTGGATTTCTGAATATCCATTTTTTTGTCCGAGCAAAATAATTACTGTAAATAGCAAAAGCACAGACTTTACTTAAATATATTAAAGAAATTATAATTTTTTTGTCAAATTTGAGTTAATGTTTTTAATAAAAGAATTATTGGATAGCAAAAATAAACTTTGAAGATTGTCATGTTGTCTTATTGTATTTTTATCTTGACTAATATCTTCATTTAAACACATTTACAGTTGTGCCTCTCTTAAAATGTTAAATGGATCCAATTCATGTTCACTAAAATAAATTGAATGCAGAAAAATGTCTAGGTTACAAATGTAACCTCAGAGGGAACGAAACGTTGTGTCGAACCGACAGATGGGATTTGACATGAGAACCTATCATCTTTTGACTAGTTTGAAAAATACAATGAATTGGCAAATTAAATTTGCATGCCGGACTCCGCCCTCGGATATCCGGGTAAAAAAGGTAGAGTGCACTTCTATAATATAATAATAATCCACAGAGCGCAGTTCACTCGATAGAACAATAATAATCCACAGAGCGCACTTCACTCGATAGAACAATAAGAGATGGTGGTCTAGTGGGCTAAACCACTGAACTGGTAAATCAAAAGGTTGCTGGTTCGATCCCAGCAGCCACCACCAGTGTATCCTTGAGCAAGACACTTTACTCCACGTTGCTCCAGGGGGATTGTCCCTGTAATAAGTGCACTGTAAGTCGCTTTGGATAAAAGCGTCTGCCAAATGCCTAAATGTAAATGTAAATGTAAATAATAATCCACAGAGCGCAGTTCACTCGATAGAACAATAATAATCCACAGAGTGCACTTCACTCGATAGAACAATAATAATCCACAGAGCGCAGTTCACTCGATAGAACAATAATAATCCACAGAGTGCACATCGATAATATCCACAGAGCGTTCACTCGGATCAAGCGATAATAAATAGAACAATAATAATCTACAGAGCGCAGTTCACTCGATAGAACAATAATAATCCACAAGTTCACTCGATAGATCCACAGAACAATAATAATCTACAGAACAATAATAATTCGCAGTTCACTCGATAGAACAATAATAATCCACAGACACTCGCTAGAACAATAATAATCACAGAACAATAATAATCTACAGAGCCAGTTTCACTCGATAGAACAATAATAATCCACAGAGCGCAGTTCACTCGATAGAACAATAATAATCAGAGTGACTCGAACAATAATAATCCACAGAACAATAATAATCTACAGAGCGCAGTTCACTCGATAGAACAATAATAATCCACAGAATTTCACAATAATAATACAGAGAGGAACAATATAATCTACAGAGCGCAGCGAGATGAACAATAATAATCTCCAATAGAACAATAATAATACATAATAATCTACAGAGCGCAGTTCACTCGATAGAACAATAATAATCCACAGAGCGTAGTTCACGATAGAACAATAATCCACAGTCTACAGAACAATAATAATCTACAGAGCGACTCGATAGAACAATAATAATCCACAGAACAATAATCTCAATACACAGAGCGCAGTTCACTCGATAGAACAATAATAATCCACAGAATCAAATAATAATCTACAATAATAATCTAAGAGCGCAGTTCACTCGATAGAACAATAATAATAATCCACAGAACAATAATAATCTACAGAGCGCAGTTCACTCGATTAGAACAATAATAATCCACAGAACAATAATAATCCAGTTCACTAATAAATCTACAGAGCGCAGTTCACTCGATAGAACAATAATAATCATCTACAGAGCGCAGTTCACTCGATAGAACAATAAAATCCACAGAACAATAATAATCTACAGAGCGCTGTTCATTCGATAGAACAATAATAATCCACAGAGCGCAGTTCACTCGATAGAACATATAATCCACAGAACAATAATAATCTACAGAGAGCAGTTCACTCGATAGAACAATAAATAATGCACCACAGAACAATAATTAATCACAGAGCGGTTCCAAATAGAACAATAATAACCACAGAACAATAATAATCTACAGAGCGCAGTTCACTCGATAGAACAATAATAATCCACAGAACAATAATAATCTACAGAGCGCAGTTCACTCGATAGAACAATAATAATCCACAGAACAATAATAATCTACAGAGCGCAGTTCACTCGATAGAACAATAATAATCCACAGAACAATAATAATCCACAGAGCGAGTTCACTCGATAGAACATAATAATCCACAATAATAAATACAGAGCGCAGTTCACTAGAACATAATAATCCACAGAACAATAATAATCCACAGAGCGCAGTTCACTCGATAGAACAATAATAATCCACAGAACAATAATAATCTACAGAGCGCAGTTCACTCGATAGAACAATAATAATCCACAGAGCGCAGTTCACTCGATAGAACAATAATAATCCACAGAGCGCAGTTCACTCGATAGAACAATAATAATCCACAGAACAATAATAATCCACAGAGCGCAGTTCACTAATAGATAATAATCCACAGAACAATAATAATCCACAGAGCGCAGTTCACTCGATAGAACAATAATAATCCACAGAGCGCAGTTCACTCGATAGAACAATAATAATCCACAGAACAATAATAATCTACAGAGCGCAGTTCACTCGATAGAACAATAATAATCCACAGAACAATAATAATCTACAGAGCGCAGTTCACTCGATAGAACAATAATAATCCACAGAACAATAATAATCTACAGAGCGCAGTTCAATAGAACAATAATCAGTTCACTCGATAGAACAATAATAATCACAGAGAGCAGTCACTCGATAGAAAAATAATAATAATAATCAGCGATAGAACAATAATAATCTCACAGAGCGCAGTCACTCGATAGATAGAACCAAATAATAGTTCATCCAGAACAATAATAATAGCGCAGTTCACTCGATTAGAACAATAATAATCCACAGAACAATAATAATCCACAGAGCGCAGCGATAGAACAATATAATCACTCAGTTCACTCGATAGAACAATAATAATCCACAGTTCACTCGATAGAACAATAATAATCCACAGTTCACTCGATAGAACAATAATAATAGAAACAATAATAATCTACAGAGCGCAGTTCACTCGATAGAACAATAATAATCCACAGAACAATAATAATCCACAGAGCGCAGTTCACTCGATAGAACAATAATAATCCACAGAGCGCACTTCACTCGATAGAACAATAATAATCCACAGAGCGCAGTTCACTCGATAGAACAATAATAATACAGCAGAGTGCAGTTCACTCGATAGAACAATAATAATCCACAGAGCGCAGTTCACTCGATAGAACAATAATAATCCACAGAGCGCAGTTCATGCCGTGGCATGTAGAGATACGTCCCCAGTCGGTCTCTCTACACAACGTCGAGAGACCGACTGAAGGAGAACGTCTCGGTTACGTATGTAACCTCCGTTCCCTGATGGAGGGAACAAGACGTTGTGTCTTCATGCCAGGGAGATATCTCTCAGGTTCCTCAGTCCAATGGGTGAGTGAATGACCGCCGCCATCTTATTTTAAAAACGTATGCACGGGGGGGAGCGTGGGCTCTGGCGTGCCATTCGCCAATCCCATTGGCATTTAGAAATTCCTCTCGGAGATGATAGGTTCTCAAGATCAAACCCCATTCTGTCTCTCTACACAACTTCTCCTCTTTTAAAGTGACTCAAATGTCTAATGTAATCTCACTGACTAAAATGTAATTCTTGCTTTTATAGAGGGTCCTTTATGTGAAGAGGCTGCATTCATTTATAAGTATGTACTCTGATTTCAGGAGAGCGATTTAGGACCCGAGTGGAATTTTGTCATTTCCCAGTGCATTTAGTCCCGGTCTCTATGTTTCTCCTATTCTCCTCAGACATTTTGCTGGGTGTTTTGCCACCCTGGGGAGCGTGTCCCAGGGCGTGACCTGATACGTTTTTGTATCACGCAACGCAAAGTGCCCGTCTCCTATGCCACTGCCCATATAACCACAATGACAGGACCCCCCAGGTGCATAACACCTCTTTGAAGATTCCACTGTGAGACTGTTAGTCGAATCAGGCATCTCCTATCCAAGCATGGAATCTTCGACTATTTGGGGTTACCCCTATGACTTTCATGACTGTATATACAGTATCTGCAGACTGAATGATCAACTGTCTTTGAATATATCTTTTCTAGAGAATTTAGCATTGAAAGGAACAACTACACAGTCCTCCACATATTCTTCCTGGCCAGCTAAGAATGCCATAGATGGTGAAAGATACGGCCCATTGGATTCTACACACTGCACTTCTACATCATCTGAGAGTAACCCATGGTGGAGACTGGATCTCTTGGATGTTTATAATATTAAAACAGTGGTCATCACAGCTAGACCCTATGGATATTTTGCTGAAACCAATGGAGCAGAGATTCGTGTTGGAAACTCACTGGAGAACAATGGAAACAACAATCCCATGTAAAGTTATTCATGACATCACTTCAACACTTTTCATTGTTTGATTGAAACACCTCAATAGAGATTCATTGATTCTCTCTCTAGATGTGCTGTGATGCCTAATCCTCTACCTGGTCACACCATCACTTACTCTTGTGGTGAAATGATGGGACGTTATGTGAATGTGGTCAGATCTGGACGTACATCTCATCTCTCTCTGTGTGAAGTTGAAGTCTATGGAACAGGTAAATTCTGACACAATTCTGTACAGTTAGTTAGCGCTGAGAAATTAAATGGGCAATTCCATGCACATGTTAAGCTTCCCATGCAAAAATAGACTCGGTCAGGGGTCTCAAACTCGCGGCCCGTGAGCATATTTTGTGACCCTCTACTTGACATCAAAGTATAGTGTTAGTGCGGCCCGCAGGTTGTTCTCAAATGCACCCTTCTCTTGCCACGCTTAGCATATGCGCTGTTAATGCAGCGTTAGAAAACTACTTGAACTTAACAGTTTAATTTTTTTACTTTCACTTTCTATATGACTGAAGTCAGGGCGTCCGCAGAATATTATCTCAGGTATACGCACATAATCCCCACCCAATATAAAGCTCTCACACACGCAAAAAACAAATACTCAAGAAATGCCACAACTGTTTAAGCACCTCCTCGCAGTTCATTTTAATCTCAGGTTGAATGTTCCTTAGCGGAAGTCCAGTAAGCCTGGTGTCTTTCATCGTGTTGCGCCATGTACACACTGCAGTTTCGGAAGTGACAATCGCATTTATTGTGAATAATGGTGATAAATGATCCTTCCATGTGTGTACGGAACAGGTATAGTCACTCCTGCATTAAGTGATGATTGACACACTGGTAACGCTTTTCTAGCACTTTGCAGTAGTAAATAAATTAAAGTCTTTAGCCGAAAAATAGCAGGCTTATATTATAAAAGTAAATTACCGCTGACAGGCGTGCTTTGTTTTGTTTATGCTTGGAAGGCTGTATCACAGAGCATCCTTTGAAATGTTGCCATGTTCATTTATTTTTTAAGTGCTTTTTATGCTTTATATTTGGTCTTTAGCTCATAAATGTCAGCACTTTATTTGTATAAAAATTGCTCAGTTACGGATATTTGAGTTTTTGTGATCTTATAAAATATAACCTATTTATTTTTGTTAGTCTTTTTGTTGTTTTTATCTATGAAGATCTGGCAACATGTTACTTTTACAGATCGTGAGAACGGCTAACCATACACACACATTAGATTTTACAACATACGCTATTTATTTATTTACTCTTATTCTCTCTTGCTTTCTCAATATGTCATGAGTAGAAACATTCATGTTGAGGAACTGTTAATAATAACGCTTGAGAAAACTGTAAAGATTGAGAAGACTGGATAAGTTTTAATCCTCTTTTTTGGAATAATTGAAACGCTTTTTTGTGGAATACTTAATGCGGCCCAGCATGACCCAGACTCTTCCTCCAGCGGCCCCTAGGTAAATTGAGTTTGAGACCCCTGGACTTGGGGGTTCAGCATAGTGACGTGGTGGCTAGCACTGTTGCCTCACAGCAAGAAGGTCCTTTCTGTGTTGAGTGTGCATGTTCTCCCTGTGTCAGCAATGGTTCACTGCGGGTGTTCCGGTTTCTACCAAAGATATGCAGGTTAGGTTGATTGAAGAATCTAAATTGTCCCCCCAACTTGTGTATAGAACAGACTTGTGTATGCATCAACTTGTGTATAGACGGTTTCATTTTAACAACATAAACAAACATTACTGTGCACTTTTGTGACCCCAATTTAACTTCCGGCACACATTCACAAACAATAGAGTGCCTGTAGATTATCTCTGATTACAATCGAAAGAAACCGAGAAGAAGCGCTACTTGGCTAAATTTAACAAATACGTTCCCTGAGACCTGTGACACAATCCAGACAATATACTCACATTAGACTCTAAAGGTTTCTTCTGTTCAGCTCATCAAACATGAACATGATCAGTCATCTATTAATCTTCTGATATTATTCTGACTGTATATGTAGCTGCAGACTGACTGATCAACTGTCTTTCAATATATATTTTCTAGAGAATTTAGCATTCAGAGGAACAGCTACACAGTCCTCCGCATATTATGACTGGATAGCTCAACATACCATAGATGGGATCAGATACGGTCCAGATAATGCTTTTTTCTGCTCTGCTACACATGATACTAACCCATGGTGGAGGGTGGATCTCTTGGATGTTTATAACATTAGTACAGTCATCTTCACTGCTCGCTATTCTGATGAAGCCAGTGGAGCAGAGATCCGTATCGGGAACTCACTGGAGAACAATGGAAACAACAATCCCATGTAAAGTTATTCATGACATCACTTCAACACTTTTCATTGGTTGATTGAAACACCTCTGTAGAGATTCATTGATTCTCTCTCTAGATGTGTTGCGATGCCTAATCCTCTACCTGAACACACCATCACTTACTCGTGTGGTGTAATGATGGGACGTTATGTGAATGTGGTCAGATCTGGATATACAGGTTATCTCATTCTCTGTGAACTGGAGGTCTATGGAACAGGTGATTTCCACTATTCAGATAAAAGTATTTCAGCTGTTTAAAGAGGCTGTGGGTCTGTCATGAACATAAGAGTTGAGACGATTCAAATGATTCTGAGTTGATTCTCACAGATGTGTTTATATATCTCCAGACTGACTGATCAACTGTCTTTCAATATTTATTTTCTAGAGAATTTAGCAGTTAAAGGAACAGTGACACAGTCATCCACACGATCCACCTGGTTTAGTCAACATGCCATCGATGGTGTCAGACACGGACCAGATACTAGTTTATACTGCTCTGCTACAACCAATGAGAGTGACCCATGGTGGAGGATGGATCTGTTGAATTATTATGACATCAATACAGTCATCATCACTGCTCACAACAACCTGTTTTATCAAACCAATGGAGCAGAGATTCGTGTTGGAAACTCACTGGACAACAATGGAAACAACAATCCCATGTAAAGTTATTCATGACATCACTTCAACACTTTTCATTGGTTGATTGAAACACCTCTGTGGAGATTCATTGATTCTCTCTCTCTAGATGTGCTGTGACTTCTGGTCTTCTATCTGGTCAAACCATCAGTTACTCGTGTCATGGGATGGAGGGACGTTATGTGAATGTGGTCATGACTGGACGTACATCTAATCTCACTCTGTGTGAGGTGGAGGTCTATGGAGCAGGTCATTAAAAACAAACTACTGTTTGGTAGAACTGATGAATTTGAAACATGACTTGACTTGTTTATGTCTTGAGTCATTACTCAGAAAACGGCTTTGTGTGACACATTATATTCCACAATATTTTAAGGATATTTTATAAATATTGTTTTTATTTGATTTGTGCTGTTTATTTCAGTGTTTATATTTACTAATCAAAGTGTTTAGATTTGTGTTTTCTGTTTCAGTTCACAGAAGAAAAATCTTCCTGAGACTGAAGTTTTCCTCCAGTGTTGATGTAGCTGCTGAGAGCGACAAGATCCTCCATCAGGTGAGAAAAAGAAAATACAAAAGTAAATGTGATGATTGAAGAGAGAAGTGAGATATGAAAGTGTTTGATGTGTGTGAATATAAGAGATGAGTGATGAAATGACAGTGTGTTTCATGTGTGGATTGAAATATCTGATGGATTTCAGCTCCAGTCTGCTCTGGGATCACACATCTCTGATTTTAAACTGTCCTGGACACAACTGCCCAAGAAAGAAGAAGAAGAGGAGGAGGAACAGACGGACGGAGGCGAGTACACACACTTTATCTGATGTTTGTGTCCATGATAACACATGATGACAGGATCTATTATCATAGACTCCGCCCCGCGTGAATCACACAAGTTAATATCCTCCCTCGAGCAGATCATCATTCTTTTATTTATTGTGTACATGACTGCACATTAACAAAACATTGCTGTAGATTTAATTTACAAATTTGTTTTAAACCTAAACGTAACTAGTTCTTATATTTTCTCTCATTAAACAAGACTATATTTCGTAGATAACTTTTCTCTTTATGTAAATGTATCGTAATTTATGACGTTTTTACTAGAAAACGAAACAATAATGCTCAGGAAAAAAGTCAATCTTGCAGTGTAATGCCAGTAATGAGACCAGTCTCTTTTTGCTCATTTTGAAAAAAGTCAAAGTATTTAAATTTTGATTCAAGTAAAGTTTAACTCGATTTGAAAACAGGACTAAGAGAAAAATATGAAGTTATCAAATCTACAGTAAGCCACTGGCAAATCTGCTTCAAAATTACAGCAAAGTACAGTGTATAACTTAAAATATATCTGACTGTGTGCATGTGTGTGTGTTTTGATGTGCGTTAGTGTGTGTCAGTGCGTGTCTGTTATTAAATGTATTGCTTATAGTTAACATGTTTTCTTGCTGCTTTTAAACAATGAAAATTGCAAAAAGCGATATATAAATAAAAGTTGAGTTGCGTTAGGTCCCTAAGTATTTGGACAGAAGCCCTTTTTTATTTTAGCTGTGTACCAAAATGTATTGGCGTTACAGTTATAGAATAGATATGGTCTTAAAGTGCACACTCTCAGCTTTGTTTTCACATCCAGATTAGCCGATGGTGTGGGCTTGAATTCATTCAATTATTTCCTCATAAATGATGCTTTGTTGAAGGTCTGGAGTTGATACTACACGTGGTGTTGTAAGCTGTTGCTGTGAACCCACATGGTGTGGTTCAGGGAGATCTCCATGCCAGTGAAACAGACCATAGTCAGATTTCAGAAACACAACAAATCTATCAGAAAGACGCCAGGAACATTAAGAGTTCCCAAATAAAGAAATTGCTACAATCTGAGAAGAAAATAACACACTGGTGAGCTCAGCAAGAAACAAATCCTGGACATCTACATACAAGAAAAGTGATGGATGAGGACATTATATTATAACAGGCCTCTTCCGTAGTTTGTATTATTATTAGTAAGGTTGATGACATTTGTAGATCTAAAATTGCCGAAAAGCATTTTTTGGAGTGATCAAATTAAGAAGTCTAATCTCCCAAGGCATTTGCGCCTTGTTGTGCACCCTCTGTATTTTCCCTTGTATTCTCTTTATTGTTTTGATTGACAAACATCGACGTCTTTACCTCTTGGAGAGTGTTCTTCACTTGTCTGGAATGTGTTTTTCTTTATCATGGAGAGGATAATGTCATCATCCACCACTTTTCTCGCATAAAGACCTCCGGGGTTGTTTGTGGCTGAGCTCACCGGTGTGCTGTTTTCTTCTCAAATGGTTGATTTGGGAACTTTTAATGTTCCTGGCATCTTTCTGATGGATTTATTGTGTTCTTTTGTTTCACTGGCAAGGAGATTTTACATCTAAAATTTTTTACATTTGTATGCATTTAGCAGACGCTTTGATCCAAAGCAACATACATTGCATTACACTAGACATTGTTTCTGACGATGTGCAATCCCTGGGATCCAACCCATGACCTTGTCTTGCTAGTGCCATTCTCTAACCACTGAGATCTCCCTTAACCGCATGATGTGGGTTCTCATCAACAGCTTACAAATGCAAACACCACACATAGCATCAATATCCAGACCTTTAACATGCTTCATTTATGAAGAAATAATTGAATGAACTCAAGGCCACACCATCAGCTAATCTGGATGTCAAAACACTTTAAACAAAGCTGAGAGGGTGCACTTTAAAACAATGTCCATTATTTAACTGTAACTCCAGTACATTTTGGTAAACAGACAAAATAACGAAAACATTTGCTTCTGTCCAAATGTCTATGGACTTTGCAGCCTATATTTAATATTTTACTTTATATTTAACGGTCTCATTAACAAGACTATTACTTCTTGTAAAAGTTGGCACGATCGACTGTGAAAGGTATTTTATTGTTTCAAATACTCTTAAAAATAAAGGTTTCTAAAAGAGTTTTTGTTGGGCTGATGAATTGCAAGGAGCAGCTCTTCAACAAAACGCATTTATTAAAACAATGAAAACAAGACTGAAGAGTGAAATCCCTCGAGAGGAAAAACAAGACCAGACAATAAGATAAAATACAAAATCAACTTGAACTAAAGAACTGACGGGGCAAGGGCTTTTAATAGGGAAGAAACTAGGAGTCTATGAGGGCAACATGTGAGGGGTGTAAACTAATGATGGAGTAATGAATGAATGAATGAACCATTTCTGCTTCACAAACAGTGATTGGTGTCTGTACAAATAAATAATTATTTAATGAAACTGTTTTTTTGGGAACAGTGTGAAGAACTTGCACCTTTATTTTTAAGTGATCAGTATCTTTAATGTGAAACTATAAAACACATCTTCACACACTCATCTTAAACTGATGATAAGTATTTATCCAACTATTGATTTTCATACGTTATGTTTCATTTCCAGGTTCTTGTGATAAAACTCCTTGACCTGAAACTTTCAGATGGTCATTTAGTGTCTTCATGAATATCGTGGTGAATATGGAATAACCTAATTTAATTTAAGTTTAATTTAGTTTAAATTATTCTGTTATGTCCTCTTATGTCTTTTAAATTATTCTTTATGTCTATGTCTTTATTTCATTTAAGTTTATTTTTAAATTATTCTTATGTCTTTATTTCTTAAGTTTTATTAGTTATGTCTTTATTTCATTTAGTTTAATTACTATGTGTTTCGTTTAATTTAAGTTTTATTTAGTTTAAATTATTCTGTTATGTCTTTTTTTAATTTAAGTTTTATTTAGTTTAAATTATTCTATTATGTCTTTATTTAATTTAAGTTTTATTTAGTTTAAATTATTCTATTATGTCTTTTTTTAATTTAAGTTTTATTTAGTTTAATTAATTAAAATTATTCTAGTTTAAATTATCTCTTTTTTAATTTAAGTTTTATTTAGTTTAAATTATTCTATTATGTCTTTTTAATTTAAGTTTATTTAGTTTAAATTATTCTGTTATGTCTTTTTTTAATTTAAGTTTAATTTAGTTTAAATTATTCTATTATGTCTTTTTTTAATTTAAGTTTTATTTAGTTTAAATTATTCTATTATGTCTTTATTTCATTTAAGTTTCATTTAGTTTAAATTATTCTATTATGTCTTTATTTCATGTAGTTTAAATTATTCTATTGTGTCTTCGTTTAATTTAAGTTTTATTTAGTTTAAATTATTCTAGTGTGTCTTTATTTCATTTAAGTTTTATTTAGTTTAAATTATTCTATTATGTCTTTAATTAATTTAAGTTTTATTTTGTTTAAATTATTCTATTATGTCTTTATTTAATTTAAGTTTTATTTTGTTTAAATTATTCAATTGTGTCCATAAATTTAGTTTAAATTATTCTATTGTGTCTTTATTTAATTTAATTTAAGTTTCATTTTGTTTTTATAAATTATTCTATTGTTTCTCTATTTAATTTAAGTTTAATTTTGTTTGAATTATTCTATTGTGTCTTTGTTTAATTAAAGTTTAATTTTGTTTAAATTATTATATTGTGTCTTTATTTAATTTAATTTAAGTTTCATTTTGTTTAAATAATTATATTATGTCCTTAAGTTTAGTTTAAATTATTCTATAGTGTCTTTATTTTATAATTATGTTTTTTTTAAGTCATGTTAAATAAAAACAGTGCGCAATGCCACACTACGAAACGTCTTGGTTACGTATGTAACCTTGGTTCCCTGATGGAGGGAACGAGACGTTGTGTCGAAGACAACATATGGGGTTTGCCCTTGAGAACCTATCAACTCTGACTACTTTATAAAAAGGCCAATGAAATTGGCGAATGAAATTTGCATGCCGGGCTCCGCCTCCGGATGTCCGGTATAAAAGGATGCCGGGGTGCTTCATTCACTTACCTGTGTTCTGAGGAGCCTGAGAGCCTTTCACAGCTGCTGCAGAGGCGATAAGCGTTGTGACATAAGGGACACAACGTCTCGTTCCTTCCATCAGGGAACCGAGGTTACATATGTAACCGAGACGTTCCCTTTCTGTCGGTCTCTTGACGTTGTGTCGAAGACGACAGATGGGGTTCCCTCTGGTAAACGCCACAACGCCTATCATGTCACAATCTCTAGCGAAGCGACGGTAACAGGCCTGGGCGTGTTAACTCGAGGCTTTCACAAGACTGTAACCTTCCAGTGTGATGGGTCGGGGGTCCCAGAGCTTCCTGAAGGAAGATGGGTAGGCCCTGACCAGCTACCTTTCACGAACGGGGCCTTATCTCTCTTACTGGCGAGAGGCCGTCCGGATCGGGTACTACCAGGAAAGCGCAACTCCTTAATTAGGGATGCGCTGCAGAGGCCACTTCCTACCCGGGGGAAGGAATAAGTGGATATAGATATGGTCTCGCCCTTAGGGGAGATCGCATGGAACTTGCGGACTGAGTAGTGGAGGTCCACATGGGGGAGGTCATGGGTTACCAGGAGTGGGAACCATCTCATGAGTATACATCAGACGGAACAGCCCAGGGATGTTACATACGTCCCCAACCCTCTTGAAGTAAGCGAGCGCCAGCAAGAGGGCCCTCTTACTCGAGAGGTGAGGAAGATCGGAACCTCCGAGGGGCTCGAAGGGGGGCCGGGAAGGTCTGCCAGGACCACATTGAGGTCCCCAGAGGGTACGGAGCAGAGATAAGGCAGATTCCACCCTCTCGCGCCCCTTAGGAACCTGATGATCAGGTCATGCTGCCCTAGAGACTGTCCATCAACTGAATCGTGATGAGCGGCAATTGCGGCTACATACACTTTCAGCGTGGAGGGGGAGATGTTAGTCTCCAGTCTCTCCTGTAAGAAGGACAGCACGATCCCGATCGAGCACCTCCGTGGGTCTTCTCGTCTTGAGAGACACCAGGACGAGAAAAGGCGCCACTTGTAGGCCTAAAGCCGCCTAGTAGATGGAGCCCTAGCCTGAGTGATGGTTTCCACCACGGAGGGGGTAGCCCACTCAGGATCTCCTCGTCCCGTCCAGGGACCAGACATGGAGGTTCCAGAGGTCTGGCCTGGGATGCCAGAACGTGCCCTTCCCCTGAGAGAGCAGGTCTTCAGACATGGGAATCGGCCGGGGGGGGTCAGAAGCATAAGCTCTGAGAACCAAGTGCGGTTGGGCCAAAACGGCCCAACAAGCAACACTTGGTGCCCCTCTTGCCTGACCTTGCACAGTGTCTGTGCAATGAGGCTCACTGGGGGGAAAGTATCCCTCCGCTTGTCGCGCAGCCAGCTGTGCGCCAGGGCCTCTGTGCCGAGGGGGTCTCGGAGGGAGTGCCAAGGCATGAAATGGGTGGTGTTCAAAGAGGCCCCTGAGCCTGCCTGAACAGCACCCCAAGAGCTGGAGTGCGCAGAAGTGGATTCGTCACTCTCCACAAGCCGTCAACTGACGAGAGAGCCTTGGGCTGTCTGGTTCAGATTGCCTGGGATAAGTGTGTCCCGCAGGGAGCGGATCACCTGCGAGTCGTTCGTACGCGCAGCACGTGTACAACTCTAGGCACTGATATGCCAGCGCAGGGCCTCGTCCTATCTGTGTGCCGGAGCACCTAGTCCCTGTATGCACATAACAAATCTCACAAGCGCCTCGCCGAGATACAGTGAGGAAAATAAGTATTTGAACACCCTGCTATTTTGCATGTTCTCCCACTTAGAAATCATGGAGGGGTCTGAAATTGTCATCGTAGGTGCATGTCCACTTTGAGAGACATAATCCAAAAAAAAAATCCAGAAATCACAACGTATGATTTTTTAACTATTTATTTGTATGATACAGCTGCAAATAAGTATTTGAACACCTGAGAAAATCAATGTTAATATTTGGTACAGTAGCCTTTGTTTGCAATTACAGAGGTCAAACGTTTCCTGTAGTTTTTCACCAGGTTTGCACACACTGCAGGAGGGATTTTGGCCCACTCCTCCACACAGATCTTCTCTAGATCAGTCAGGTTTCTAGCCTGTCGCTGAGAAACACGGAGTTTGAGCTCCCTCCAAAGATTCTCTATTGGGTTTAGGTCTGGAGACTGGCTAGGCCACGCCAGAACCTTGATATGCTTCTTACAGAGCCACTCCTTGGTTATCCTGGCTGTGTGCTTCGGGTCATTGTCATGTTGGAAGACCCAGCCTCGACCCATCTTCAATGCTCTAACTGAGGGAAGGAGGTTGTTCCCCAAAATCTCGCAATACATGGCCCCGGTCATCCTCTCCTTAATACAGTGCAGTCGCCCTGTCCCATGTGCAGAAAAAACACCCCCAAAGCATGATGCTACCACCCCCATGCTTCACAGTAGGGATGGTGTTCTTGGGATGGTACTCATCATTCTTCTTCCTCAAAACACGTTTAGTGGAATTATGACCAAAAAGTTCTATTTTGGTCTCATCTGACCACATGACTTTCTCCCATGACTCCTCTGGATCATCCAAATGGTCATTGGCAAACTTAAGACGGGCCTGGACATGTGCTGGTTTAAGCAGGGGAACCTTCCGTGCCATGCATGATTTCAAACCATGACGTCTTAGTGTATTACCAACAGTTACCTTGGAAATGGTGGTCCCAGCTCTTTTCAGGTCATTGACCAGCTCCTCCCGTGTAGTTCTGGGCTGATTTCTCACCTTTCTTAGGATCATTGAGACCCCACAAGGTGATATCTTGCATGGAGCCCCAGTCCGAGGGACATTGACAGTCATGTTTAGCTTCTTCCATTTTCTAATGATTGCTCCAACAGTGGACCTTTTTTCACCAAGCTGCTTGGCAATTTCCCCGTAGCCCTTTCCAGCCTTGTGGAGGTGTACAATTTTGTCTCTAGTATCTTTGGACAGCTCTTTGGTCTTGGCCGTGTTAGTAGTTGGATTCTTACTGATTGTATAGGGTGGACAGGTGTCTTTATGCAGCTAACGACCTCAAACAGATGCATCTAATTTAGGATAATAAATGGAGTGGAGGTGGACATTTTAAAAGCAGACTAACAGGTCTTTGAGGGTCAGAATTCTAGCTGATAGACAGGTGTTCAAATACTTATTTGCAGCTGTATCATACAAATAAATAGTTAAAAAATCATACATTGTGATTTCTGGATTCTTTTTTAGATTATGTCTCTCACAGTGGACATGCATCTACGATGACAATTTCAGACCCCTCCATGATTTCTAAGTGGGAGAACATGCAAAATAGAAGGGTGTTCAAATACTTATTTTCCTCACTGTAGTTTAGTGACTGCACACCTCTCTCCCAAAGGGAAGTGAGGGCGGCTTCCACGATCTTCGTGAAGACTCGTGGGGAGGGGACAGACCGAAAGGGAGGACTCTGTACTGACATGCTCGACCTCCGAGATCGGGACATGAAAGTAAGTGTTGCTAGGTCACTTGCCATCAACTTATCTTGATATCCAGTAGACATCAAGCTGTGCTTCTGCGTAGACAGGCAGCTAGAGTAGGTGCCTGTTCAGGGTCTGCAGATCAAGCAACCCTCCTTTCTGAGAACAATGAAGTGCGGGTCACCACCTGTTGAACATCACGGCTAGAGGGACGAGGAAGCTGAAACGAATCATATCTCCTAGCCACGTGGCGCTTTGGGCAAGTCTTGTCAGACTCCCAGGGACCGGCCGGGGACTAGAGGTACAATCTACTTCATCGACCCTCCCGGGGGGTTCGATGGCTGGTAGAGCGGATCTTCCGCTGTGAGGGAGCCCCCGGGGGTGCGATCCGCTCTTCTTACCTGCCTGGCGATGATGTAGCAACGTGCACTGTCTGTGAGTGTGTAGAGGGTTGCTGTTTATCCTCGACACTGTGTCTCGCCATGACGCATTGTCGAGTTGCCGAACACCGTCCTGTAGAGGGTGAGAATGGCTGTGAAAACTCCCAGAGAGAGAGAGAGAAGCGGGCTGCTGGGACAGGGCATGGCCGTCCTTGAATGACCTCCAAACCTGGAGTCCAGCCTGAAGGTGTTCTCGGTCTCCCTGGGGTCTTCCCGTGAGGGCCGCATTGGCTCCTGCCGCGGCTGCTGACGGGGTGGTGGTCTCCTCCTTGACGTTTTCTTCCAGTGGGCCAGCTGAATGAGGGGGCCGCAGTCGGGGAACATCGAAGAGGACCAGGCTGCTGGGGAGCAGACGGTGTACGGAATCTCGACAGCCCGAAGGGGGGTCGAGTCCCGGCAGAGGAGGATATGCTTGATAACCGTGAGCGTTGGGGGGCAGTGCGTACAATGCCGCCCCATGCTCACGGCGGCCCGGGAAAGCATGGCCGGCATTTTTGACGTCCGAGAGTCAAAGATGCCAGTCAGTCACCCTCCAACGTTGCAAGGGACATCTCATTATCACGTGCCGTTTCCGATACGTGGTTGAGGAACAAGACAGTTGGACCGTCTTTTGGGGAACGATCAAACGAGCGAGGTACGAGCGGTCCGTGAGCCAGTGGCTGATGGATTAGCGCTTGCAATAGTCCTCATGTCACCCTCGGTGCTTGCCGGAGCGGACGGCAGGGCCGTAGTCCTGCGGTCATGAAATGGGGAGCAACACAAGGTGGCGGCTGGTTCCCGGGGGAAGACAGCCGCCTGTGACGCAACGTCTGAATCGTCATCGGCCCGCAGTGCGGGCAGGACGTATCCACAACGGCTGCCTCAACGTGCTGGAACCCCAACACCCGAGGCAGACATCGCGTCCGTCCCCCTCCTCGATGAGTGTGTTGCACCTGAGAGAACAGCGGGACATGCCACGCTGGAGAAATTAACTCTTTTAGAAGGAATTGCTTCCTCTAGAAAGATCTCGAACACTTCTGGCACCGCCGAGACGCCCAGGGGAAAGTCGCTGCAGGAAGTGACGATCCCCTGCACCACTTAGTGAGAATCCGGCGAAGTAGATACGAGCAGTCTTGTAGTCAGGAGCGTAGGCTCTGAAGAACAAAAGGTAAGTGAATGAAGCACGCCGGCTTCCTTTTATACCGGACATCCAGAGGCGGAGCCCGGCATGCAAATTTAATTCGCCAATTTCATTGGCCTTTTTTAAAAGTAGTCAGAGTTGATAGGTTCTCAAGGGCGAACCCCATCTGTCGTCTTCGACACAACATCGAGAGACCGACAGAAAGGGAACTCTGGGTTTGCCAAAGAAAACCTGCTCCTGACCAGGTTAGGTTCACAGAGTTAGTTACTATGGTTCCTGACTCTGAGTATAAGTGACCTTTCCTTTAGAAGCGGCCTTGAGTTACCCCACTTTCTCAGGTTTGACACACCTCACATTCTGAGACCCAGAGTTTCCCTCATTTCAGGGTTAATATACTCAGAGTTTTCACTAAACCTCCTTTGTGAAACGGGCCCCAGGTAGCATGGTCAGTAACAGCAAGCATGAATCGGTTACCTTTACGGCTTCTCTCAACCACCCCAACAATGTCCATTCCTAATCTTTCAAATGCCATACTTATCAAGGGAAGCGGTTGAAGAGGCGCCCGGTGAGGACCCTGTATAGAGATATTTTGACATTGTGGACAACTTTGACAGAATTGGGTTACCTCTGTTGTCAACCCAGGCCAATAAAAGTATCTCCTTATCCTGTCGATGGTTTTATATTTCCCCAGGTGGCCAGCCCAAGGAATTGAATGACCCAGAACAAGAATTACTTCACAGACACCGACTCTTCTTAGCTCAAGTCACAACCATATTACATGCATGGGTTGACCCTAACAGATCTTGCAGTACTGGCAGGTCCTGTCCCAAAACTACAGGAAATGGCAGATTGTGGGCTACACCCACCCAATTTATATTTAGTAATTTTTTATTCAAAGCGACTTACAGATTTGGTAAACAATCGAAGCAATTCGGGCAACATAAGTACAACAAAAAGCATAAGTGCAATCAATAAAACTGGCTTCATAAAGCCTACCACAGTATACAGTGCTAAGTTCCATTCCATTCCATTTTCTACCGCTTGTCCGAACTACCTCGGGTCACGGGGAGCCTGCGCCTATCTCAGGAGTCATCGGGCATCAAGGCAGGATACACCCTGGATGGAGTGCCAACCCATCGCAGGGCACACACACACACACTCACTCATTCACTCACTCATTCACTCACGCACTCACACCCTACGGACAATTTTTCCAGAGATGCCAATCAACCTACCATGCATGTCTTTGGACCAGGGGAGGAAACCGGAGTACCCGGAGGAAACCCCCGAGGCACGGGGAGAACATGCAAACTCCACACACACAAGTCGGAAGCGGGAATCGAACCCCCAACCCTGGAGGTGTGAGGCGAACGTGCTAACCACTAAGCCACCGTGCCCCCCAGTGCTAAGTTAAGTTAGTATTTTTTATTTTTTTTTGAAGAGTAGAAAAGAGTTAGAAGTCAGAACTGATCGGTAAGGTGTTGACGGAAGAGATGCGTTTTCAGACGATTCTTAAAGATGGCTACAGAATTTGCAGATCTTGTTGCCGCGGGCAGATCGTTCCACATAAGAGGAACCAATCCAGAGAAGGTTCGTGAGATCGATTTTTTACCTTTTTGGTGAACATAAGCTTCTGCAGAAGGAAGTAGTTCCCTTTCTGTCGGTCTCTCGACGTTGTGTCGAGAACGACAGATGGGGTTTGCCCTTGAGAACCAATCAACTCTGACTACTATAGAAAAGGCCAATGAAATTTGGCGAATGAAATTTGCATGCCAGTCTCCGCCCCCGGATGTCCGGTATAAAAGGAAGCCGGCGTGCAGCATTCACTTACCTTTTGTTCTTCAGAGCCCTCGCTCTGAATTCAACGAATTCTTCTTCTACTTCGCCGGATCTACGACGTAGAGCAGCGGATCGTCCCTTCCTGCAGCGACCTTCTCCTGGGCGTCTCGGCAGTTCCGGAGGTGATAGAGATTTTTTCTAAAAGGTCCTTTTTATGTCCCGCTGTTCTCTTGGGTGCGGCACCCTCATCGAGGAGGGGGATGGACACGATCGCTGCATTAGGTGTCTGGGCGTCCAGCACACTGAAGCAGCGTTCGTTGACACATCTGCCCGCACTGCGGGTGGATTGTCACTCAGAAATTGCGGTCACGGGTGGCTGTCTTCCTACGGGAACCAGCCACCATTTCGTCTGCTACCCGGGCTGTGACATCTGTGGCTACGGCCCCGATGACCACCCACGTAGCAGCGTTAGTGATATGGGGAACTCTGCGAACGTAAACCCGCCAGCCAAGTGCTCACGGGCCGATCGCACCCCGATTCGCTCTTCTGAACGTTCCCCAACCGGCGGTGGCATACCGTTCGGATCCTTAGGCACGCACTCGGAAACGATGTGTGACGTAGATGAGATGTCGTTCGCAGCATCGGAGGGAGACTGGCATCCGACTCTGACGAATCCGAGCTCCCCCCCCCAGGGGGGTCGAGCTCAGGAGGAAGCAGAAGTGATGTCAGCCATGCTAATCCGGGGATACGTGGTTCCTGGGGGCGGAGCGCGGTGCAAACCGCGCCCACCCCGGGTGCCATTTGTTTCCCGGAGGTGCATGAGGAGCTGTGTAAAACACAGGTCGAAACAGCTCCGGCTCCCTCACTTCCCTCGAGGGTGGGGCAGCCAAAGGCTACGTCGAGATCCCCCGGGTGGAACGTGCGGCTGTGGTGCATCTGTGCCGCAGACGGCTGCCGCCTGGGGAGAATCGGCCACGCCTACCGTCCAACGCGTGTAGGACTTCGACATCTATGGTGCCGAAGCCTTGCGCTGCCGCGGGCCGGGCTGCCTCCTCTCTCTACGCCATGGCCATCCTGCAGGTCCGCCAGGCCAGGGCGTTGAGAGAGCTCCACGAGGGTAAGGCCGACCCAGGTATAATGCAGGATTTCTGTGCCGCCACTGACAGCGCTCTACGGAGCGACCAAGGTGGCGGCACGGGACCTGGGTCGGACGATGTCCACGGGAGTGGTCCAGGAGAGTCACTCCCGGCTGAACCTTGCGCAGACGAGTGACACCGAGAAAGTCCGCTTTCTTGATACACCCGTCTCGCAGGGTGGGCTGTTGGTACACCGTCGAGGACTGCGCTCAGAAGTTTTTGACGGTGAAGAAGCAGACAGTGGCGATTAGCCACATTTTTACCACGCTGCGACTCGGCCGCCCTCAAGCCTCCGAGATCTCACGTGATGTCTGTTTCCCGGCAGCCCAGGACCCCTTCCACATCGGCTCCGGTTACTGTGCCCCCACAGGTGGCACCCCGGAAGTCGAGGTCGAGGGGGAAACCTCACCCCGTCAGCTAACTTCTCACGAGAAGTGACACTGACGGGAAGACCCCAGGGGGAACAACATCGGGCCCGACCTTCACAGCTACGGCTCTGATCAGTCGGTACGGGACGGCTCCTGCCTCGTCACCAAAGCCTCAGGGCCTGGCGCCCACTTACTCACAAAGAGTTTTCTGTTTCCCCTGGGAGTTCTTCCTGCCGATCGCACACCACTGGACTGGGCCCGGCAAACCCGACCCCACGCCCTGGCGAGGCGTAGGGTCGTACACACACGACAGCTGCTACCACTCTCAAAGACAGTGCGTGCAGCTGTCCCGCCAGGCAGGTAAGTAGGCAGAGCCAACCTTCCCTCCGGGGCCCCCTCCCCGCGACAGGGTTAGCTCCGCCAGCCATCGAACCACCCTCCATGGGAATGGTGAAGCAGACCGTCCCCTTGGTCCCCCTGTCACAGTCCCTGGGAGCTCGAGAGCTGCCCACACTGTCTCGGTGGCTAATGCAGACGGTCCGTCTTGGTTACTCGATCCAGTTCGCCAGAGACTCTCCAAAGTTTGGGGCATCATCTCTCCCTCTGTCTGAGGCTGGGACGCCTACATACTTCGGGTAGAGGTCACCACCCTTCTGGCAAACAGGCATCGAGTTCGTCCCTCAAACCAAGATGTTCGGTGGGTTACAACCCGCACTTCATCGTTCCCAAGAAAGACGGCGGGTTGCGCCCCGGAGGTCTGCGTACCCTGAACTAAGCACCTTCACAAGCTGCTGCTCAGGATGCTCACGCAGAGGCGCGTCCTGACATCTATCAGGTGTCAGGATTGGTTCGTGGCAATCGACCTGAAATCCCTTTCGGTCTGTCCCTGTCTCCACGGTCTTCACGAAGATCGTGGAAGCCGCCCTTTCTCCCTGAGGGGAGGAAGGTGTGCGGGTACTTAACTATCTCAACGACTGGCACACTCGTGAGATCTGTATGTATACAAGGGACCTGGTGCTCCGGCACCCAGATCGATTGGGAATCCAGGTCAACCGAGGAAAGGACAAGCTCTCCCCAGGGCAGAGCATCCTCTTTCTCGGTAGGGAACTCAACTCTGTCACCATGTCGGCGCAACTGTCCGCAGTACGCGCCCAGCCGGTGTTGAACTGCCTGGAACATTTCAGGCAGACAGCGGTCCCCCTGAAACGATTCAGAGGCTCCTGGGCATGGCGTCCTCGTCGGGTGAGACCCCTCGGGTTGATGCACATGAGACCGCTCCAACACTGGCTTCAGAGTCGAGTTCCGAGGAGAGCGTGGCACACCGGCAGCAGGCGCATGGTGATGACGCCCTGCGGCCGACGCACCAAAACCCCTGGTCTTCCATGACTTTTCGACGGACTAAGGTCCCTCAGGGCAGGTTATGAGGCAAGTCGTGGTGACGACGGACGCCTCCCTGCAGGGGTGCGGTGCAGTGTGTAACGGGCACGCAGGCGGGGCATTGGGCGAACCCCCACCTGCGCTGGCATATCAATTGCCAGGAGTTGTGGGCGGTGCTACTTGCACTGAGCAGGCTGCGGCCTCTCGTGCGGGACAAGCACGTGCTGGTCCGAGGACGGCACTACAGCTGTAGCGTACATCAGATCTTAGGGTGGCGTTCGCTCACAGCAGCTAACACAACTTGCTCGACGCCTCCTCCGGTGGAGTCAACAGGTGATCCGTTCCCTGTGGGCCACACTCACCCCGGCAAACTGAACTAGACAGCCACGCGCTCTCTTGTCAGTTTATGCCTCGTAGAGAGTGGCGACTCCACCCCCGCGCAGGCCGCTTGGTACTCCCTGTCCGAGGCTCTCGACACGGATTCCTTGCGCACAGCTGACCGCGGGACGGGCGGAAGCACACCTTCCCCCCCCCAGGAGCCTCCTTGCACAGACACTGTGCAAGGCCAGGGAAGAGGAGCACCAAGTGTTATTGGTTACACCATGGTCTAACCGCACTTGGCTTCAGAGCTGATGCTCTGGACAGCGACTCCCCCTGACCCATTCCCCTGACAGAGGACCTGCTCTCTCAGGGGAAGGACACGTTCTGGCATCCCAGATCAGACCTCTGGACACCATGTCTGGTCTCTAGACGGGACGAGAATATCCTGAGTTGGCTACTCCCCCTCTATGGCGGAGACCATCACCCCAGGGCCCCATCTACTAGGCGGTTACACGCCTCTAGACGGCGCCGCTTCTTGTCCTGGTGTCTCTCTCAACGAGAAAGACCCACTGAGGTGCTCGATCAGGATTGTGTTGTCCTTCTTACGAGACTGGAGACTAACATCTCCCCTCCACTGAGTGTGTATGTAGTCGCTGTCGCCACTCATCACGACTCAGTTGATGGAAGTTTCTAGGATGACACGACCTGGTCACCAGGTTCCTAAGGGGTGCGAGAGGGCGGCTCCCGCCTCATCTCCGCTCCATACCCTCTTGGGACCCTAAGGGGTCCTCAGGGGGCCTCTGGGCCCCCCATGAGCCCCTCGGAGGTTCCGATCTTCCTCACCGAGTAAGACGGCCCTCCTGATGGCGCTCGCTTCTTCAAGAGGGTAGGGCACCTCCGAGCATCCTCCGTGTCCCCGGATTGCCTTGAATTCGGCCCTGGTAGCTCTCACGTTATCTTGAGACCCAGGCCCGGATGCGTGCCCAAAAAGTTCCCACTACTCCCTTCCGGGAAGTGGTGAACTTGCAGGCGCTCCCCATCGGGGAGGAAGACCCAACCCCATCCGTGTTGTGTCCTGGACCGCACGCAGGGCCTCAGTAGCTCTGACCAGCTCCTTGTCTGTATTGGAGGACAGCAGAGGGGAAGGCTGTCTCCAAGCAGAGGTTGGCGCACTGAGTCGTGGATGCCGTTACGACGACATTCCAATCTCAGAATCTCCCATGCCCACTGAGGGGGGTATAGCCACCTCCTGGGCACTGGCAGAAGCGCCTCTCTAGCAGACATCTGTAGAGCTGGGCTACCCAAACACCTTCGCAAGGGTTAAACAACCTTCGCGTAAACCCGGTGTCAGCCCACGTCCTGCTGGCAACATGTAGGACTGGCATCCGGCGGGGCGTATGCCTGCGAAAGCATCACCCCACCCTCTAGGAGGCTGGGTCAGTGTGCTATCTACCTCTCTCCTTACCCTACTCTGGCTAAGGACAGGTACCCTATACGCTTCCCTTCTTACCCAACCACTTGGTTAAGAATAGGCATTCTATCCATCACTAAGCAAGCACCACCTGGGGGTTGGCTGGGCAGAGCCTTCCCCCTTAGGCCGGGATAACATGTGAGCCATCCCCTGGCTCTAACCGGACCTAGTGCTACCGGACGCCTGTAACACCCCCCCCCGTGGGCTGTTCCGTCTGATGTATCCTCATGATATGGTTCCCACTCCTGGTAACCCATGAGCTTCCCCAGGTGGACCTCCACCTCGTGGTTAACTACTCAGCCCGCACATTCCATGCGTTCTCCTCCAAGGACGAGATCATACCTTTCCACCATATTCCTCCCCACGGGTAGGAGGTGGCCTCTGCAGCGCATCCCTAATTAAGGAAGTTGCGCTTACCCGGTGTAAACCCGAGCCGGACGGCCTCTCGCCAGTAGAGAGCTAAGGCCTCCGTCCGTGAAAGGTTACCGGTCAGGGCTGTTCCCATCTTTCTCCAAGAAAGCTCTGGAACCCCCCGACCACCACACTGGAAGGTTACAGTTTCGAAAGCATCGAGCTGACACGCCCAGGCCTGTTACTGTCGCTTCGCTAGAGATTGTGACGCGATACAGCGTTGTGGCGTTTTCCATAGGCAACCCCATCTGTCGTTCTCGACACAACGTCGAGAGACCGACAGAAAGGGAACGTCTCGGTTACGTATGTAACCTCTGTTCCCTGATGGAGGGAACGAGACGTTGTGTCCCTTATGCCACTAACACGTATCGTATTCTGCTGCAGTCGTGAGAGGCTCTCAGGCTCTTCAGAACAAAAGGTAAGTGAATGCTGCACGCCGGCTTCCTTTTATACCGGACATCCGGGGGCGGAGACTGGCATGCAAATTTCATTCGCCAAATTTCATTGGCCTTTTCTATAGTAGTCAGAGTTGATTGGTTCTCAAGGGCGAACCCCATCTGTCGTTCTCGACACAACGTCTCGTTCCCTCCATCAGGGAACAGAGGTTACATACGTAACCGAGACGTTTTCCATCACCATGAACACACCGGATGAGTTTCTTCTCATTTAATTTAACTTGGGCTGGTGAAATATACTTTTCATCGATCAAAGTCGGATTACCTCCAGTATCCACCAAAGCCTGTAACTCTCTTCCATTCAACTCCTCTGTTGTCAGTGGTGATCCTTTTTGTTGGGGTGCTCATGCTACCCCTAGGCACATAACAGAAGTTATCGTTTTCACAGCATTTCGAAGGGCAACTCGGTTTGGTGTGTCCCTCTTGACTACACAGGTAACATATGGGAATTCTTTTCTCACGTTCTGAAGTCATACCCATCGCTCCTCTTCCAGGATTTTTTCCAGTATGCAGAACATTCCTCTGCAGCTGATGAGGTTGGTTAATTCGGCGGTGCTCTCGGCTTATCTTTCAACATCATGGTTGAGACCCTTTACGTGCCGCCACGAACACATCAGCCAATGTCGCCTTATTATCATGTTCCCGGACCCTAACCTGGAGCTCAGGAGAGAGCATTTGTAAGTACGTGCTCCAGAATAATGACCTCGCCCACTTCTTCCACAGCTTTACCCCTGGCTGCACCCCCTTAACATATTGCTCTTTCAACCACACATATCATTCTTTCTACTCTCAAAAGTTTCAACATCCAATAAACAGAACCGTTGTATATAAGTTTCCCGGTTGATATCATATTTCCTTAAAATAGCAGATTTAACTTCCTCATATATCAGAGAGTATTTCATATGCACGTAGGGTGCTCTAGTCTTACCTGTGAGAAGTGGAATTAAGCGGAAGGCCCAGTCTTTCTTTTGCCATGGACAGGCTGTTGGAATTCTCTCGAATGTTATTAAGAATTGTTCAACAACATCAAACTTAGCGAATTTTTCCAGTGTAGGTTCTTTAAAATTGGCACTCCTTCCATCCCAGAGAAATCTTTCTTCCATGCCGTAGACAGAGTCACTTGCTGGTAGAGACAGCATCTCCCTCATCCGGACACCCAATAGATCCTCAGCAATCAACAATGGATTAAGGTTGGGTGTTGTACATGCTTGAACCTCTAACTGTAATAGGCTGAATTGATGTTGAAGGCCTTTGGAGCGACGTTCTTGTTCCGCCGCTCGTGGTCCCTCTGTACTTCCCGAACATCCAATTTTTCCATGAATGCTCTTAACAATCCAGTCAAGTTATACAGTAACATATTAAAGACAAAACTCTTACAAAAACAGAAGTATTTTGTCTTTTATTGCTTACATTATTTATGCATTTTTTTTTAACACATTCAAGTGCAAAACGCGCCTCTCTCACTAACCATTTTAACGGGGGCTATGGTAAACCTCCCCTGCTGTCATATACATCGCTTTCACGAGCACGACGCACGCGCATCCATAGGCGCATTCTTTATTTCAGTAACTGTACATACTGCTACATTGCACAGAAATGTCTACCTATATGTCCATGTGATTCATTATGGATTTAGTGACACGCACCACTGAAATCATGAATAGTTAAGAGAGTGGTCTTGTGCTACCACTGGTCGCCAGAGGCTGCAGTGCAGCGTAACTTCCGGAGGACTAAAATGCGCTTTGTTCATAAAAATACTTGTTTTTTCGTTTTGGTTGTGTTGTATATTTATTTGATGCGTTTAAATAAACATTGAGGAAAACAAACCAATAATTTGTCTAGTATAAGGTAGAATATGTTAAAAATGAACGGTTAATTCGTTTTTCTGTTTTGAAAAAAACCCCGAATAAATGAATTATCCGAAGGTACACGGACATTAATGCTGTCCAGAGGGGTTGACATTATCTTTCAATCTACTTTATCCCCTCTGCATATACCAGTTAAAGTAACAAATATATGTATAAATTTCATCTGTACTGCCATGAATATGCCATAGCTGTATGAGAACAAAGATCACACATAAGAACCATCAATGAATCAGCACTGTTAGGAGCCTTCATGCAGATGTGTCAGTTAGTAAACTACAAAATGTCATCTGCAAAAACTTTATTTTACTCTCACAATATTTATTTATCACATGTAACCAAATGAAATGTGACCTGAAATGTTTCAGATTTTTTTAATTTATAAATTAACTTATCTATTCCAGCCAATGCCAAATTCACAACAGTGGCGTATAAGAGCACTTGAAACAGCTCCATGCTGACAACAAGCCCACACTGCGAGTCTGAATGTGTTCCAAATTAAATGTTTTAGAATTTGTTTACTAACAAATGTTTACATTTGCACCCTGCTTGAACCTGAACAAATGCAGGGTGTGGAAATATTGATAACTTTTTTTATACAGAACTAAAACCCTTGGTTATTTCAAGAACACTGGAAAGGCCTGCAACTTCAGTAATTACAATATCTCCAGCTCAACATTTTGGACATTGTCTCAAGTTCTCCATCCACTGTTGCATGCAAACCTTGCATGCAGATGAACACATCGTCACTGTCCTTTCAAAACCTAAAAATCTCCATTTTATTATTTTGGGGATAAATCATTATTATTAGTCACCCTTTATGTTTGTCAGTAGGTTTTCGTTGTCAACTTTGACAACTGTCACAAACTGCTCTGAGGCTTGACAGGTGCGGATCTCAATGCAGCTTTATTAAAGGAGATCAGGTACAAACAGGCAATGAGTTCAGGGCAGGCAGCAAACAATCAGAAACAGGGTCACGGGTAATGGTCGAGGCAGGCAGCGAAGGTTCACAAAAGATCGCAGCCACTCCAAGGTCCAAAACACAGGATAATGCTCAGAAATGCAATGACAGAGAGAATGAACCAGGCTTATATAGACAGGTTATTGCAAACAGGTGAGAATGATCAGTGTTCAATGAGTCCGGGTAATGGGATATGGGAAATGTAGTGTGCAATGACAGTCTGTGTGATGAGGGAAGTGCCCTCTAGTGGATTTGAGAGGACACTCCATCTGGTGACTGCGACAACAACACAGTATTTAATCATTTACGATATGATTTTCCTTTTCTTCTGAAAAACTGTTAATTTGGTCATATAATGTCTCAAAAGGACAGCGACGATATAAGTGTTTTTGAGAACAGCAAGTCAGCTGTCATCAATTATCAGCTTTAAAAATTTGCAATTATTTAAAGACCCTATTAAGCAAGAGCCACGCACTTGCCAAACAATGTACAGCATCATTGAATAGCTCAAACATGATTTTAGATGAGCAATATCCACAACGCTGTTTTAGCATCACATTTCTTCCTTGTAGTTTAGAGGGTTTTGGTTAGCACATTTTGAGACGCAATGTTTTGTGTACCTCTGCAAATCAGACAACTCAACTCAACTTTATTTATATAGCGCTTTTTACAATTTTCATTGTTACAAAGCAGCTGTACATGAGACGCATTGAATACAAGAAAAAACAACTAAAGTCATATACCTGTAAAAACAAGAAAAAGGTGAAAACAACAAAAGACAGACATACAAATGCTCCACACACACAATATGCATACACACTACACACATTGACATAGACGCACACACGCAAACACACTCGCACACACGCACAGTGAAAGCACACATTTGAGATAAAGGAGAGAAACTCAGGTCAAATATTAAACGGACTATAAATTCTTATATGCAATATTAATTATGTCTAACTTCTAAATTCTAAAGCAGCCCCCCCGGCCAGGCAAATAGTGCAAAACAATATGCAAACGGTGGCGAGGAACCCAAAACTCCAATCGAGAAAAAAAAACCTCAGGAGAACCCAGGCCCAACCAGGGGATTCCAGTTCCCCTCTGGCAAAAGCTGCTGCCTCTGCACAAGCTCAACAGTGCTTGCACAACAAGGCTACATACAAAATAAATAAACTTACTAATAAGGTAAATTATAGATTTAAGATTATCATTAACAATCTAATAGCATTTGAAGTGTTTGAAGTGTAAAAATCGTGTCAAGTTGCCGCGTCCTTTATCCAGCTCTGTCATCTCAGCTCTTGTCAGGTCCTGCGGTAACCTTAGAACAAAGAGACAAGACTGGCTGAGAGTAGAGTACTGTTCTGCACTCTTTGATGCAACAGGTACATCAGTTGTTGTTGGAAGTGTTTCTGGTTCCGGTTGATCTAAATAATGCAGCCTAAATCCTATGAGGATTAGTATTATGGAAGTGTAGTGTATGCAAGATTAAAAAGATGTGTCTTTAGTCTAGATTTAAACTGACAGAGTGTGTCTGCCTCCCGGACAGTGCAGGGAAGAATATTCCAAAGTTTAGGCGCTAGATAAGAAAAGGATCTTCCACCTGCACTTGATTTTGAAATTCTAGGTATTACCAACTGACAGGACGCCTGAGAGCGTAATGCACGTGGAGGATTGTAATACAATAGAAGTTCATTCAAATACTGCGGCGCTAGACCATGTAGGGCTTTATAGGTAATAAGCAAGATCTTAAAGTTAATGCGATGCTTTATAGGTAACCAGTGCAAGTTTGACAGAACCGGGGTTATATGCTCATACTTTTTTCTACGTGTAAGAACTCGAGCTGCCGCGTTTTGAACCAGTTGCAGTTTTTGTAATAGGCCTGCAGGGCAACCACCTAAAAGTGCATTACAGTAATCTAGTCTTGATGTCCTGAATGCATGAATTAATTTCTCTGCATCTGACAGTGACAGCATATGACGTAGTTTAGATATATTCTTATGATGGAAAAATGCAATTTTACTGGTGTTGGCGACATGGCTCTCAAATGACAGATTACTATCGAATACAACGCCAAGATTCTTAGCTGATGACGAGGATTTTATGGAGCATCCGTTAATAGTTAAGCAGTATTCTTGGTTGTTACGTATGGTAGTTTCTGGTCCAGTAAGTAGGCAAGGCAAGGCAAGGCAAGTTTATTTATATAGCACATTTCATACACAGAGCAAATCAAAGTGCTTAACATAAAATGATTGACAGAAAGAAATAAGACGTATCTTTAAAATGCAAATGATTTAAGATCACAAATACTTCAGATTTTAAGAAACATAAAAACAGCAATAAAATTGATTAAAAATGTGAGTGTATATATAAAAAGAATAAGAGCAGAATAAAAATAAATTAGAAATAAAAGTGCAGTTGATGTAAACCAGCACAGTGCTCAGGTTGTGAATGCAGCTAAACAAGTGTGTTTTTAATCTGGATTTAAAAGTAGCTACTGTTGGTGAACGTCTGATGTCTTCTGGAAGCAGATTCCAGCTACGGGCGGCGTAATGACTAAACGCTGACTCGCCATGTTTTGAATGAACCCTTGTTATCTCTAACTGACTTGATCCTGATGATCTGAGAAGTCTGTTTGGTTTATATTCAATGAGCATATCTGAGATGTATTTAGGTCCTTGACCATTAAGTGATTTATAGATAATTAATAATACTTTGAAGTTGATTCTAAAAGTGACTGGTAACCAGTGTAAGGACCTGAGGATTGGAGTGATATGCTCAGATTTTTTGGTTCTGGTCAGAATCCTGGCAGCAGCTTTCTGTATGAGCTGCAGCTGTCTGATGGTCTTTTTGGGAAGACCTGTAAGGAGTCCATTACAGTAATCCACCCTGCTGGTGATGAAAGCAGGGACTAGTTTCTCTAAATCTTGGCTTGAGACAAAACATCTGATTCTGGCTATGTTTCTGAGATGGTAGTAGGCTGATTTGCTTATTGCTTTGACATGACTGCTGAAACTAAGGTCAGACTCCAAAATGACCCCAAGATTTTTTACCTTGCTTTGTGTCTTTAGACCTCTTAAGTCAAGGTTTACCTTGTTAGTTTCATCCTTGTTACCAAAAACAATGACTTCAGTTTTGTTTTTATTTAACTGAAGGAAGTTTTGACACATCCAGCTATTAATTTCATCAATGCATTGGCAAAGAGAGTCAATAGGCCTGTAGTCATTGGGTGAGAGGGCTATGGGTAGATCTGAGTGTCGTCTGCATAGCTGTGGTAGGCAATTTGGTACTTTTTCATTATTTGGCCAAGTGGGAGCATGTACAAATTGAAGAGGAGCGGCGCAAGAATCGAGCCCTGTGGAACACCACAAGTCATGGGTGTCCAGTCAGATTTATGGTTGCCTATGTTCACATGGTAACCTCTCCCTTTAAGGTGACCCAAACCATTTAAGTACCAACCCAGAAAGCCCTACCCAGTTTTCCAGCCTATGTAGGAGTATGGTGTGATCTACCATGTCAAATGCAGCACTGAGATCTAGTAAAACCAGAACTGATATTTTGCCTGAATCAGAATTCAATCGAATATCATTCATTATCTTTATGAGCACTGTCTCTGTGCTATGATGCTGACGGAAACCTGACTGATAATTGTCCAGGTAGCCATTTGAGTTTAAGAATTTGGTCAGCTGATTGAAAACAACCTTTTCAATGATCTTCCCCATAAAAGGAAGATTTGATATTGGTCTGTAGTTAGATAGTAAGGTTTTGTCTAGATTGCCCTTTTTTAGAAGAGGTTTGACGACTGCATTTTTTAGGGACTCTGGGAAAGTTCCTGAGAGCAGTGAGGTATTAACTATTTTTAGGAGATCTGCTTCCAAACAGTTAAACACTCTTTTGAAAAAGGATGTGGGAAGTGTGTCAAGGCTGCAAGTTGACGCCTTAAGATGCTGTACCGTTTCCTCCAGGGTTTTGAGATCAATTGTCTGAAATTCAGACAAAGTTACTATTTTCTGATGTACTGGAGTCAGACTGACCTGACTGCCGCATGGAGCTTTGCTGATTTCCATTCTGATATTACTAATCTTTTGAAGGAAAAAAGGTAGAAAAAGAGTTGCAAACTCATTGCATTTGTCATCAGACAGCATTTCCCTCGGAACTTGACTAGGGGGATTTGTTAGTCTCTCTACAGTTGCAAAAAGAGTGCGAGTGTTATTTATGTTGCAGTTTATAATGTTAGAGAAAAAGTTCTGTCTAGCTTTGCCTAAGTCAACATTGAAGGCATGCAGACTGTCTTTATAGATGTTATAGTGAAATGTTATAGTAACACATAGTAACACATAGTATAGTATAGTTATAGTATAGTAACACATCTACACTATACATAGTATAGTTATAGTATAGTAACACATCTACACTATACATAGTATAGTTATAGTATAGTAACACATCTGTTTTGTCTAAGTTCAGTAGTAAAACATTTTTACACATCCAGTTTTTTAAATCAACTATGCATTCCTTTATTCGATGGAACTGCTGGGTTTCATGAGGCTTCGAGGAAATATAAAGTTGAGTATCATCAGCATAACAGTGAAAGCTAATTCTGTGTCGCTTTATTATATCTCCTAGAGGTAGCATATATAATGCAAAGAGCAGAGGCCCTAAGACTGAGCCCTGTGGTACACCGTACTGGACTTGCGATTTGCGGGACACCTCATTGTTTATTGCTACAAATTGAAAACGGTCAGATAAATTAGACTTAAACCATTTCAATGCTATTCCATTAATGCCGACGTACTTTTCGAGTCTGTGTAGGAGTGTGCTGTGGTCAATGGGGTCAAATGCAGCACTAAGCTCTAGCAGCACCAATAACGAAATACAGCCACGGTCAGACGCTAAAAGCAGATCATTTGTAACTCTGATCAAAGCAGTCTCTGTACTGTGACATGCTCGAAATCTAGACTGGAATTCTTCATTAATGTCATTCCTTTGGAGGGAGGAGCATAACTGAGTTGAAACTACTTTTTCAAGAACTTTAGATATAAAAGGTAAATTCGATATAGGCCTGTAATTCCAAATGTCTTTTAGGACTGTAACCAAATTTGCCCTTTGTGCTGCTCCCTGTTTGGTGGAGACAATCTCCTCAATTTGAAGCTTGAGAGTCTGCAGAGAAGAAGCTTCATGCAGGGACTCTGCGACTAAAAACAAAATGAAGACAATTTATCGCAAATCATTTTCTTTAAACAGCAACAATTTTATAGTACAAGTTTTTGAATTTTGCTGAACTAAAAACAGCATTCTTTAATGATGATTGGGAAAATTTGTCAAGGAGAAATAGTGCAAACTGTCTACAAAAGACATGAAGGTGTGGATTACTTAGCTCCACCTAGCTTCAGTTATATCCTTTTGTGTAGCTCTTATAAAAATGAATTGTTCTTCAGCATTATCTTCCAAAAATAAATAATTCAAATCAATATTTTTCTGCCCAATAATGATTGTGATCTGAGTAAATGATATTTGTATGTATTTGTATGTGATTAACAAAGTTATTTTGTTCTAATTCTCTGTTTAGGCATTGACTCTTTATCTCCAGTATAAAACAACTGCTTTATCTGGATGTGAGAATGTATAAGTTATCACTATAATTCGGAAAGTTTTGAGATTAAGCTAATATGGATTCAGGAAATCGAGTGCTTTACTTCAATGAATATTATCCGTATTTCGCCTCTTGTCCTTAAGATGGCACCATCACTTGTGTTGATCCGTTTGGGAAAACATGGTGTGGACGGCCGCAGCTCTGCACAGTTTGGCTCCAACACCAATCAAGCTCTTCAGGATTACTAAAAACTTCAAGGTGTGTTGGAGCTCAATTCTGCAGAGCTGAGCCCTCCAGGACCAGGATTGCCCACCCTTGATTTAAAACAAAATCAAGTGAAACATGTTTCAAGTTGTTCATGAACTTAACTGTTTATTAATTAGTAATTATGGTTTCTGGTTTGATAATTCAAAATAAGAAAAATAATTCAAAACATAATTGTGTGGCCTCTACTGTTCCTGTTCATGTGTTTCATTAATGTAGCCGAGTAGGAGGGTTTCAGTTACCAGTATATATGGAATTCATGTGTGCAAAACTATAATTTAAATTAGGTACTGTTAACTTATCGGTATTGAATCGAATCATAAATCGAAAATGAATCAAATTGAAACCTCTATTTGTTCCTTCTCTGTAGATCCTTAAAATATACATTTATTTGGTTTTATGAAATTGACTTTATTTGCAACATTTGCTGATGTAGTTATATTAATGGAGACTCTTTAAATTCTAGAAACTACCATTGGTCATAATTTAGGAAAGAATTGTGTAATGGTTTTCAGTACACCACACTATGTATGATAATTCATTTGCAGCAGAGGATGACGGTCTGCTGTGACAGAGGTAGAGGTTTAAAATGTTCGGCCCAGTCACATGTCCAACATATCATGTAGGCTATATATATCCCTTTCAAATACACATATTTTTTTTTCTTTTTGACTTTGTTTGCTAAAAGGCAATGGCTTTCTAAATGTTAAAAGAGGTGGAAACGGCCTATCCTGAAAAGCAAATTGTAATTGAGTGAGAGGCCTTTCAATACTAAACTGTAGGAGGAGGTTGAGGATCAGAAAGACATTTTTAAGGAAAACAGTCAGTATGAAAAACGTCTCGGTTACGTATGTAAACTCCGTTCCCTAATGGAGGGAACGAGACGTTGTGTAGAGAGACAGACTGGAGTTTGAACTTGAGAACCTATCATCTCTGAGAGGAATTTCTAAACGCCAATGGGATTGGCGAATGGCACGCCCACGGCAGTCTCCGCCCTGTGCATACAGGTTTAAAAGGAAGATGGCGGCGGTCATTCACTAACCTTTTGGGCTGAGGAACCTGAGAGATATCTCCCGGTTGCTGCGACGGATCGGCGTAGTGTTGTGGCATGAAGACAAAACGTCTCGTTCCCTCCATCAGGGAACGGAGGTTACATACGTAACCAAGACGTTCTCCTTCAGTTGGTCTCTCGACGTTGTGTTGAGAGACAGACTGGGGACGTATCTCTACATGCCACGGCACTACGCCGCATTACCACCTCCAGCGGAGCGACAGTGACTGGCCTAGCGAGTCAAACTGAGCGCTATCGCGAGATGTAATCTTCCAGTGGATTCAGTATCAGACATACTAAGAAGCTTCTACTGACGGTCATCACGGAGGTGGCGTTCGTTGTAACGAGGTCCCTTCCGGGCCGCACTGGGAAAAAACACTACTCTCCTTTTGAAGAGTGTGTTGCGGAGCCCACATCCTGCCACTTGGGGAGGTACATGTGGAGGTATTGAGCATGGTCTTCCCATAGGGAGAGCACATGCGGGAATGTGTCCACCCGACCAGGTCTATCTATACCAGGTGGAAGAGCCACCGGAGGGAAGGTCACAGATTCGCCTTCAGGGGAATCCTGAGTGAAGGAAATCTACATACGGGACTACCCTGCAGGGGAGTCACTACGTATGGGGCATTAGTCCAAGTATAGGGATCCACCTGAATAGGCGCGACTCTACCAGTACTGGACCTGGTTCTAACAGATCGCTCCGCCCGATCAATTTCCAAATACCAAGCTTAGTGATGGATGGAATGCCTATACTTCAACCTAAGGGGGAATAGTAGGGAGGCTGATAGCCCACTATACTCACCTGAAGAGGGGAGATGGCGCTTTCGAAAGCGTACATCCAGGCCAGATGTCGGCCCCTATCCTTGCCAGACGCGGGCTGATACCTGTTCCATTCAGAGGTTGCAAAACCTCATGAAGGTACTGGGTGTAGCCCAACCCGCAGCAGTACATATGTCTGCAAGAGTGGCGCCCTGGCCCAATGCCCACGAGGAGGACACGCTCCGTGAGGAGTGGGCTCTCACTACAAGTGGGCAAGGTTGACCCGTGGATTGGTACGCCAAATGGCATTCACAATTCACTGAGGCGTAACCGTCATCCGCCTAACGTCGAGATACCACGCTGTTCCCAGAACCCGACTCTAAGGCCAGTGCTGAGGCGGTCGCATGGACATCAACCCGAGCGGGATACCACAGCCGAGGATGCCAGATGCCCCAGGAGCCTCAAATGTGTTTCGATGGGACCGCTGGACCCTACCTGATCCGTGTCAGGTGCCATAACGGTCGGTGTCTAGGGAGGATGATGTATGCGTCCTTCAGGTCGCTTGCCAAGAACCTATCCTGGTGACGAATCAAAGCCAAGATGCGCATCTGCGTCAAGGTCCTGAACAGCAGCCGTAAGGTGCCTGTTTAGGAGATGCAGATCCAAGATGGGGCGCTGCCCCCCCCCGATTTTCCAGGCACTATGAAGTATGGGTATAACCCCAAGGACATCTCGGTTATCGGGACGGATTCGACCGCATGTTCGTCGGCGGAGCGGGGACCTCCTCCCGAAGTGCCCTCCTCGCACCGAGGTGAACGGAACTTCGGCGGGCGCATGGCGAACTGGATCGTATAACCAAGATGGATCGTCCTCTCTAGCCAAGACAACTCTCTTAACGAGCAGGTGGGTGTCGGGCCCGATGTTTCCCTCGGGTTGTCCCATCAGGGCCGCTTGGGGACCTCCCTTGCGGGCTGCTGACGGGAGGTCGCTCTCCTCCGCGTTGGTCTGCGTCTCGGGCAGGCTGTCCTCTGGGAGGGCCCTGGCGCCGGAGGCACCACTGCGGAGGGGGGGGCTTTCGGGAAGCAGGCTGTGCTCTGAGACGTGACGACCTGTGGGTGGTCACGCCGCGGCAATATCTGCTGTATTGCCTCCGTCTGCTTCTGCATCGCGGAGAACTGCTGTGCCACGTCCTCCACGGTGTCTCAAAACAGCCCAGCTAGCGAGATAGGCGCGTCCAGAAGGCGGGTCACTCATCTGCGCAAGGTTTAGCCATAGAGGCCTTTCTTAGGCCACATCGACCGACACAGTGCTCCTGCCGTGGCCTTCGTTGCACGGAGCGCGAGGTCTGTGGCAGTGCGCAGCTCACTCATGCGAGTGGGGTCAGGCTTCCCTTCATCCAGGTCCTTCAGGGCTTTAGCCTGAAAGACCTGGAGAATCGCCATGGCGTGGAGGGCGGAACCAGCCTGCCCAGCAGCGTTATAAGCCTTCAACACGAGTGTCGAGGAGAGCTTACACGCTCTGGACGGGAGTCAGGGCCGACGCCTCCAGGTTTACCGCTACAGCAAGCTCCACCTGTGGGTCGTTGACATAGCTCCGGGCTGCTCCGCCATCCAGGGGAAGTCACAGCTACCGAACTCCAGAGTGTGGAACGCGCTGAAGAGGGTGCATTCCACGACCTCGTGAGTTCCTAATGCACTGCCGGGAAGAACGGCACTGGGGTGGTTAGGTTTTTCACGGCCGCCCGGGCTAGCACGGCTAACATCTCTGCGTCAATCCCATCACGAGCGCTACCGCCTGTGGGCTCGTACTGTTTATGCAGTACGAGTCCAATTATACGCTGCTCTCTTATGAATGTTCTCTGCTCTGCTGTCGCTCAGTGAGTGTGTGCGCACTCAATCGCCTGCCGTGCGTTCACGCATCCTTTGGTACTCTTGCTCTCGAGCGTTTCACCTGTGTTTTCTGAGATTGTAAACTGTCAAAAGAAGTCAACCAATCAGGTATAGGCTTTGACTCGACGTACTCAATGATGCAAGATGGATCCACGCAGCAGTTGGGCAAGTGGCCACCGCCACCAAGACTTGAGGGGCACCAAATAAACCATCAATACAAAATGAAAATTTTATAAATGTTTTTTAAGATTTAATTCACTAAATAGGCGTGGCACCATGTGCGGGAATACCCCCCACAAAAATGCGGGGATTAGCAATGATGAATAAAGATATATAAACATGACATGCGTCAGAAATAAGATGGAATAGTATGTAATACATGCTCATAGTACATTGAGGTAAGGGCACTATTTAAGGTCCAACCCTGCGTTTGCTTTAGGGTCAATGCTATAGCAGTCAATACATATGTGTACTTTTAAGTGAAGTCATGTTATCACAGTACTTATGTGATCGTTAAGAAGTCTGTAAAAAGAATATACACATACTGTGCTTAAAAGCGTTTGAATAACCTGGCAATACATTGTAATCTGGTGAATGCCGCTTTGGTTAATTAAAGTCCCAATGTACTGAAAATCTGTACATTGTTCCATTGTCCTACAATGTGAATACATACATGCAAACTACACATAGGTTTTATATATAGAAATCTTCCTGTAACCCCCACTTTGTGGCACGCACAACATTTACACCTGTTAGAAAAAAATTGCCCTTTAACTACAGTAGGCCTAATTGTTCAAAATACTTGATGAAGAGTTGTTTTTTGTGTTCTTTTCTACAAAAGTATCATGTTTATGTGTAATTCTTGTATATTGTACATGGCTGAGTTTCATTCTTATAAATCTTTTAATATATAAATCTTTTAATGAGTGGATTCTTGCGTGTGGGTAGGTGAGTGGATAGGGGGCACTTCGGGGGCTGTTGCCCAGGGTCACCATGAGGTCTTAATACACCTCTGGATCGTCCATGTTCTCAGGTAAACATTTTAATATATTTGATCTAATATTATTAATCAAATGAAGAGGAAGGAAGCGTTTGTATTATTGCATAGAAGTTCAGTTTTATGCCCTGAACTTCTGGAACACTGAATGCAGAACACTTACAGAGTCTTTTTGCTAATGCTTTAATGCATAACTCAATAGATATAGAATATTATATGATATTTCCAAATCGGTTACTATATTTGAAAATAAAATGCTAAAATATTCTAAAATCGTCACTTTGATTATTTAAGAGTGTTAAGTTGACCTCATGCCCTATGTTGCGTTGCCATCTTGGGAGATTCATACTCCACTGCTATTATTGTTTTGATATGTACCGTAACTTGTTATAAATATTGTTTTAGAATAAAGCTAACTGAAGACAACAATCTACATTTTTCTGTTATCAATTTAGTACTATTTTGACCATACTATTTTTAGTGTACGACATGCATGAGGACCACATGAATTTGGTGGATGTTGGCCTGTTTCGTCTAAATAACGTGGTAGTTCAACTGACTAGGATGTTTATATGTACCCTACAAAGCATCCTAATGCTTCTTTCGAGTCGGCGTGAGAGTGGAGAGATTCGCACGCTCGTATTGCATAAATGCGCTCTCGCTTTGTAATAATGCGCTCGCGACATTTGTCATGAAAATAACACCATATCACACTGACTGAATCCATCTCCTCACACAGTGGATACGCTGGAGGACGGAACACGAGAAGAGTAGTACACATATGCTTTATTTGTACAGTTACGTAGCCAGTAACATGACCGTTGATTGCTTTGCATGATGTTTTTAATTCTGAAGTGATTCTTGAGTAAAATTTGTTTGGTAAATAGCTTTTTGAGTAAAAGTTATTTGGACGGAATGTCTTTATCTTTCTGGGAGGTGGGGGTGATTTAATCGGATTTTAATCCAATCCTGAGCGCATATTTTCTCCCCTTTCCAGTAAAATAGCAGGCGAGATAAAACAATGTTATGCCAAAGGTTAATCGCAACGTCACCTGTTTCTTTCCACTGAACTTCTGGTATAGAGTCTTTTGTTACAGTTTTAACATATATTCTCCACTGTTGTTTCAGATGATTATTTCATATCATATTAAGATACTGTGTGCGTGTGTACTGGTTTAGCTATATTTGTGAGGGCCAAATGTTCTCATTACAAAAGTGAACTACTTTTAACTGGTCCTCACTAAATAAAAAGGCACATCATTTGGACAAATGCCATTTTTCTTTAAAGCTAATAGAGGGCACATGTTTGCATGATTATTAGGTTAAGGGTTAGGGGATAGAATATATCATAATCCGAATATAAAATCAATGGAAGTCTATCTAATGTCTCCACTAGTATAACAATATGTCGCACACCACTGATCTGTTTTTGGAGTATTTCATCTTTTTTCATTTAAACAACTGAGAATTTTTTTATACAGTTTTAAACTTGATTATGCCAGCTATTTTGTCAAATATTAACAGTGCATCTTTTAACATGTAGTGAATATGCAAAATTCATATCACTTTTTGGGTTTATAACCCGCTTTGTGGTTTAAAAACCCACTTGTATCAGTAATCTTGTGTTGTGGTATACAAATAATTTCATGTCATATTAAGATGTTAAATCATAATATGATACTGCTTGTGCGTTCTGTTGCAGTTTACAGCTCATCCAAGTGCTACTGGTCTGTTTTTGGAGTATTTTATCTTCTTTTAACCCAAACAACAGAGAAAAGTAAGATTTTATAACGTTTCAAAGTTGATTTAGCCAGCTATTATGTCAAATACTAACATGTAATGAATATACAAATTCTAAAGATTCATACTAGGGATGCACCGAATGTTCGGCCACCGAATATATTGAATATGTGAAATGGCCGCATAAAGACTCGATAAACTAGCAACCAGCGCAGAGAGAGAGACACCTGTGCTTTATTATGACAGTTACACAGTTACACAGTACCCTGTAATAGACCACTTTACAAAGTGTGTCCTGTGCATCCCGGCCACGAGCGCACCTTCTGATAGGACAGTCAGCTTTTGTGGGCGGAGTTTGGAGGAGAGACGTGAACTGATGTGGTTGTCAGTCTGCATCAGTCAGCTTTTGTGGGCGGAGTTTGGAGGAGAGGCGTGAACTGATGTGGTTGTCAGTCAGCATCAGTCAGCTGTTGTGGGCGGAGTTTGGAGGAGAGGCGTGAACTGATGTGGTTGTCAGTCAGCATCAGTCAGAATTGCTTGCCTTGGATGTTTTTTCTTAAAATCATTTTGCAATGTAGCCTATAATAATCCAACAGTTTTCGTTTATTCGTATTTTTAGTTTATAGGCCTGATGTGAAATGACTAGGCCTGTCAAAAGATTAATCGCGATTAATCGCATCCAAAATAAAAGTTTGTGTTAATAATAATATATGTCTATTTACTGTGCATATTAATTATGTTTTTATAAATGCAAACACATACACATGTATACATATTTAGTAAATATTTACATGTATTTATTTATATTTACCTACAATTGAAATTATATATAAATGTTTAATAATTTTTACATTTTTCTTAAATATATGCATGGATGTGTATGTGATAATAAATACAAAATTATTATGCACAGCACACAGATATATATTATGTAAACACAAACTTTTATTCTGGATGCGATTAATCGCGATTAATCTTTTGACAGCCCTAGAAATGACTTTTAATGAAGTGTTTTGTTGTAGGGGTGCAGAGTAACTTACATTACATTCTTTAAGCAGTCAGTTATAGGCCTAATATATATAGGCTATTCATGAAGGGAGGGGGCTACATTTCTGTTCTAATGTACTTTGTTTTGCTCAATTTTATATTAAGTTGTATTTTATTTTATTGAAAAGCAAGACAAATTTTAAAAAGCAAATTTTGACTATTCAGTTTGTGCCATAGTGAAAAAATGGCTTAATTATTCGAAGAAATGCAAAAAAACATGTTTGGTGTTCGGAATAATTCGGCCAAGTGTTTCACATCATGTTCGGCTTCGCCCAAGAATGTTCGATTCGGTGCATCCCTAATTCATACCAATAATTTAACGTTAAAAGTTTAAAAACCTCAATTTTAGGTTTATAACCTACTTTGTGGTTTAAAAACCCACTTGTATCAGTAATCTTTAGTTGTGGTATATTGGTATAAAAGATGTTAAATCATAATATGATACTGCGTGTGTGTTCTGTTGCAGTTAACTGCTCATCCAAGTGCTACTGGTCTGTTTTTGGAGTATTTTATCTTCCCAGTTCATCGTTTTTCATACAAACAATGGAGTAAAGTAAGGTTTTATACCGTTTTAAACTTGATTTAGCCAGCTATTTTGTCAACTACTAACAATAAGCTCAGGAAGACGTGAAAGAGTATTTGTTTGCTTTGGATTTGTGTTGCTGCACCCACAACTTAACACACAGCACACGAATACCAAACTGAGAGAAGTGGGTACTTTCGTGTCTATGTGCACTTTCACACAGACCCTGGGACATCGGGCAGTCCTTATTGTCAAACCTGTTGTATATTTATTTTTGAAAACGCATTAAAAATTTTGTTTCTTCTCCACAACTCACTGTTTGCAATCTGTCTTTTGTGTTTCTGTAACATTTCCTTTAGATAAAATGAATAGAAAAACGGTGCCTGTCTCTAGCTCAACCTTAGGACGCAGGGCCCATGTAGACGTAGATAAATGACAAATTAGGGATGACTGCACAAATATGACTGACTTTTAGACGACAACAGAGAGGGACCTTGTAGAAGTCAGAGAGTTTCTTGAAAAAAGTACAGACAATCCAACTTGTTCAGACATTGCAACGGGTCTAGTCTTGAGTGAGGAGGAAGGTGGCATGGAGGTAGATGCAGACATTTACATTTAGACACTTAGCAGACGCTTTTATCCAAAGCGACTTACAAAGAGTATAGGAGCAATAAGCGATATGTCATACCGGGTTTCATGGTTGGCAGCTGTGACAGGCCAATTCAGACATCTGATTCAGAACATTCAGAAGATGAACTCTCTGAGACCTTTTCACTATCTGACAGGATTTCCAACTGGGCCATACAACTTGGCATTTCTTTGGTTGCTTTGACAGCACTACTGTGCATACTTCGCATTTGCCATCCTGATCTTCCAAAGGATGCTAGAACCCTCCTTAGGACTAAGACAAAATACTCTGTTCTAGAAAGGGCTGGGGGACAGTACCACTATTTTGGTATTCTGTCACTTCACTTAGGAATACGCTGTCTAGATATGTACACACACTGGCAAACAGTTTCAGTTTGAAGTTGCAAATAAACATAGATGGACTCAAGTCTGCAAGCTGTTCTTCGGTAAGTAACTCAGAACCGTGTGGACAGCTGGCTTACTGTTTCCTCTGGACGGCGGTGGGGCTCAGGATACTCAGACAGCAAGGATTCTTCGGTAAGTAACTCCGAACAGCACGAGTAGCTAGCTTTCTGCTTCCTCAGGACAGCGGTGAGGGCTCAGGATATGCAAACAGCGAGGATTCTTCGGTAAGTAACTCAGAACCGTGTGGACAGCTGGCTTACTGTTTCCTCTGGACGGCGGTGGGGCTCAGGATACTCAGACAGCAAGGATTCTTTGGTAAGCAACTCAGAACAGCACGAGTAGCTAGCTTTCTGCTTCCTCAGGACAGCGGTGAGGGCTCAGGATACGCAAACAGCGAGGATTCTTCGGTAAGTAACTCAGAACCGTGTGGACAGCTGGCTTACTGTTTCCTCTGGACGGCGGTGGGGCTCAGGATACTCAGACAGCAAGGATTCTTTGGTAAGCAACTCAGAACAGCACGAGTAGCTAGCTTTCTGCTTCCTCAGGACAGCGGTGAGGGCTCAGGATACGCAAACAGCGAGGATTCTTCGGTAAGTAACTCAGAATCGTGTGGACAGCTGGCTTACTGTTTCCTCTGGACGGCGGTGGGGCTCAGGATACTCAGACAGCAAGGATTCTTTGGTAAGCAACTCAGAACAGCACGAGTAGCTAGCTTTCTGCTTCCTCAGGACAGCGGTGAGGGCTCAGGATACGCAAACAGCGAGGATTCTTCGGTAAGTAACTCAGAATCGTGTGGACAGCTGGCTTACTGTTTCCTCTGGACGGCGGTGGGGCTCAGGATACTCAGACAGCAAGGATTCTTTGGTAAGCAACTCAGAACAGCGTGAGTAGCTAGATTTCTGCTTCCTCAGGACAGCGGTGAGGGCTCAGGATACGCAGACAGCGAGGATTTCTCGATGAGTAACTCAGAACAGTGTGAGCAGCTGGCTTACTAGGGGCGAATGGGCACCTGCACACAACGAATTATAAAGCACACTCCCCTCTGGAAGGCTGGATGTTCCCAGGAAGGATTTGGAGCGGTAGGGTATGTCAAACTTCCTCACACGGGTGCATAAATGAATCACTCCACAATTTCACACGTGAACACTTCAATTCGTAAGCACTGCAACACTACAAAATACCTCACAGTGAATTTAAGCCTTCACTCCATTCCGCCTGGGCCACTCCGTCAGCCGCTCGTATTCCGTCCGGAGATTCCGTTCAGATTGTGCAACACTTATCCAAGAAGACGAACGTATCCTCAAATCACCAACTTCAAACACACAAAGGAAAGGAATAGCATACCGCCACGGGTCTTCCGGTATATCATAATGACTCCATGAACACAGACGAAGTAATTCTGTAGTAAATTGAAATCAGGTACTTAACTCTCTTCCAGATGATAGTCTTTACACTCCCTTCAATCTTGTCCTTCGCGTCCTATTCCTTCCCCCGAACACGCTCTTTAGATCCTCTCGGCTCTGCTTTTATATCCACTCTAAAATGCCCGTCCTAATCGCCACCATGGTCAACTCTGATTTGATGCAGCTGCCGCAAATTCCCCTTGTTTACTTTTCAGATCGGCCATGACAGTGAACCGGAACCGGCCTGCCGTTCCCCCGGAAGTATGCCCCAAGGGGAAACACACACTGGTATTTTTTTGGTTCCGCCTTCGGCACCCGGTGACAAATTTGTGGCCAAACCCTTATTTCATACATTTTAGGATTGTCTCATGCTTTGATAAGAAACAACAAACAAATCCACAGATTAAAGGTTTAGTTCTGCCAAAAATAAAAAATATTTTACAAATTTTATCATCATTTACTCACCCTCATGTTGTTTTCCTTTTTTGGGTGAACTAACCCTTTGAGGTTACAGAGGCTTATCAGCTTTTTCTTTTTGTAATAGTTAGCAGTTAAAAGGCAAAGGATGACGCTTGTCGTATTTTTTCCTGGGGAGAATGATTGTGGATTGTGGTTGCATATTAGTTTTGACTGGACAGGTGTCCATGCAAAATTAGAATCAGACACGGTGACAAAAAATGACATCACCACGGATCACCACAAACACTGCAGTCTGAAACCGGATAACAATTCACTGTAAGTACTTTGTTTATTAAGTTGCTTGTTCACAGTCATTTTTGTTTATAAATCACTTTATGCAATACAGATTGTTTTAAAGCAACTTCACAGTTAGTTGACAGTTTATTGTTGATTCAATTGAGTTCAATAAGGCCACATTGACACTGCAGGTCTTGATGCCGATTTTGATTTGTTGACCATATCCGATTTTTTTGGACGACCAGTTTACATCTTATTTTAAAAGTGACCCATATCGATTACACTATGCACTTGGTGAAACAACCCAAGGTCAAAGTTATGACCCAGAAAACCTGAGGCTGAAAAGGAGGTAAAATCCGTATGATCAGCAAATCATTGGGTCTCTTTCACTAATAATTCTTCTCACAAAAACTGAAAATCTAATTTACAACACATGCATATGCCACAGCAATAACTGATTAACAATGATGGCTATAGAATGTATTTGACTAATAACTATTGTTTCAGAACTTCTTGAAACGGAAAGTTATATTTCTGTGGTGCTGTTTGCTTCTGTCCTTCTCTGTTAAGGATGTTCCACGTAATCGAGTTCCAGATCAACAAAACAGTAGCAGCGGAGCCACAAAACTGGTGCAGCGATGCCAAACTACAAAAACGATGAAAGAGTGAACAGGGCAGTGAAAAATTCAGAGGAGCCTGGACCTGACTGGAAAACATATGATGTCAGAGTTATCAAATCATGTGCTATGCTTTTGAAAAAAACATCTATTGTAAGCAAATATCAAAATATTAGTCATTTGAAGAAAATCCTTTTAATCAGTCTCATATGGTTCTGTTGTCTATCATTCTGTAATTTTTTGTTCTGTTTATTTGAAACTACTGAAGTTTAACACTTCATATTACATTTTTAGGTAACTATGTTGAGGCACAACGACTCCGAAGAAATCTCTGAATTGCAACACATCAGATCTACAGTCTGAAGAGGAGGAGATTCAAGCAAAGAGAAGGCCAAAGCCAATGTTAGGATATACGTATATTGTGCTTTATAGTCATTTTTGGCCTCTATATTTTCTTAAAAACCTAATTTAGTGTTATGATATGATAAACCTGACAGCCACCACACAGGTAAATCCAGCTGAAATGGAGTTAAATGGTCAGTCAGTTTATAATGCTTATCAGCCTCCAGACAAACCACAACAATTAGGTTCTACTTTTTTATTTACATTTTTTAACAATAGATAGTAAAACATACATTCTTTTGCATCTAGTCTGTAGTGATTATTTCTCATATGGTGTACCAGCATCATGGTAAAGAAACAGTCGCGGTTCTATCAGAGGTGCTCCAGGTAATGATAATGCACTTGTTAAGGCAGAGATCTGCATGCAGAATACTCCTAGCACAGGATTGCCATGACATTGTCAACCAATTACACTAAGCCAAACTCCTAACCCAACTAACAGCTCCTGTTATCTCACCACCACCTTTTATTCCAAGTGGCGGCACAGCTGCTCCTCCTCCACCCACTTCACCACCTGACTGTGCACAGAGACCAGCAGAAGAGCAAACCCCGTCTACAAGCCAGGTGTACAGACCTACTTGGCGCGGGGAAGATGTGGATCAGATGGTTTCGCCTGCTCTGGTAAGCAATAGCTCATCGAAATAAGACTCAAATAGTGTTTATTTTGTCAGCTATTTTTTATTGTAGTCTTAGTCCTGTGTCAAGTTGACATATTTAGTCAACATTATCCTGTTTTCGTTGAGTCCTTTTACTCACACTATATATAAGAAAAAAAAGTGCAATTTCAAACTAATGCCCCTATACTTAAAAGCGCTCTTATAAATATTAATTCTTGATCTTTTTATTTACCATGCTATTAATGTCAACGTAATTGATAGCAAACGAACAGTGACACAATAAGTTTCGGTAAATGTTGTAATTGTTTGTGTGATCACAATAGAAGGTTGTGACAGAACCAAATCATCTCCGGCACCGTGGCATTTCTGCGCTGTTTGGAGATGTCAGCGTGTCTCTGAGTTAATAAGACGCATCACATTAGATGTTTGTGACCAATCCTATTACTCTCATTCAATTCAATGTCATTTTTTATAGCGCTTTTACAATTTGCATTGCATCAAAGAAAAATTGGACACGCACACAAAACATAATAAAAATAAAAAATCTGATGATCTGATTGTCATGCATTGCAGCAGATTTCAACAGCTGCTGCTGAAGAAATTCTTAAGTCTCTCTTAAAAGTCCTCCTCGCTAATGTAGAGCTCTTGTAAGATCCTTTATGAATTACTTTTTTCTTTACTAGGATCTTTTCTGTAATTCTCAGAGGAAATGCCCATATTTCTAAGAATTTTCTTAGAATTTTGCCAATAGGAGCAACTTTTTGCTATCAGATTTTTCAAGAATACTTGCCCAGGGTATTTTAATCTACTTTAAGTCAATGACACTTAGACACATTTTTGGCAGACTGTATAATAGTGATACACTGCACTTCGACTTAAGATTTTTTCTCACGCATCAAGCAGGTTTCGGTTGAGCATTTGTTTATGTTCGCTGGTCAATGATTGTATGTGAATAAAGCCTAAATTCAATTCTTTGAGGCCTCTATTAAAAAAAGTTTGTAACAGTGTTAGCTGTTACCCAGGTAATGACTCTACACACTCCTAGGGGGCGCTTGAGCGCTAAAGCTCCTTTGATTTAAACTGGTGGTAGAGTAGAAGAAGAGAGTTTTTTTTTTTTTGGAGGAAGGAAGCAAGGTGGTGTGCTAAGGACCTCCAGCAAACACGCTTTGGGAGCCAGATTGAGAAACTTAGTTTCCAGGTCAATCTTATGGATTCTTTATAGGTGACTTTGTGTTATGGTGTGAGGAACCATGACAATTTATTAAAGCTCCACCTTTTGGATAGCAAGATTTACCAGAAGAAGAAGGTTTTTCATCCATTAATCCTTATGGATTAATGAACGTCCTGAGTATAAGGATTTGAGGCGGTGGATCGTAACTTTGTGGACTATTTGCGTTTTTGGAGATCAATGTGACTAGCCGTTGTGGAACTGGGACATCATCATTAACATCATTGACAATTGACTTTCAAAGTAGTGAGTCCAGACCATGTCCAAGTACAACCCTGAACTGATGATATAAGTTTCTTTATTGTTATTGTCATTTCATTATTCTTTTGTTTAAAGATTTACTTGGCAGAATTGCTATATTCTTTTTGACTTACTGTACTGGTTTAATTCAAAGTATTTTTCATTTTTTTTATATTCATGCTTTGTTCTGTTTATGATTTCTGATCTAACGAAGGAAAACATCTTATATAAGGATATAAACCTTTCATACTCGTTTTATTGTTTATGACAATAATCTGGGAAATATACTTAGGTGTTAGCAGCGTTAAGGAAATAGTTGGTGGGCCCCTCCTTTATCTCAGATATATATAGCTGTGGTCGTTTATGTGGACAAAAGGTTATAAGTTGAACTTTCTCTTCCCATCTGTTCAGTGAAATGTGCCTAATGAGTTGTTTAATGCAGAATTACAATTATTTATTTATTATATTGGAATTAATAAAACAGCAGTTGCCTCTTTGTGGTCATTGGTCTCCACTTTATCTACTTAATTTGTTGCTTTCGAATCTTCTTCGAAGTTCCTTTTCCTACACCTCACGTCCACCCTATCGTTTTCCTTTCCATCTCTTCCACCTCTGTCTCATGCCCACATCAACATATCAGCACCCCCACTGTCTTTTCTTGGCCTCGTCTTTTCTTCCTTCCGCAGGACACCAGTTATCCTTTGACTCTGTTCTTCGGTCCCCCCGTTTCCACGCCCTGCTCTCTACACCTCGTACTGGCCCGAACTCCAGACCTTCCCTTAATATTTCCTTCCTGTGCGTGTTCATAAACATCGTTTTCTGTTCTCTTCCCCGCAGTTTTATATGTTCCCGCTTTTGTTTACCTGAACCTGGTTTTCTTCTTTGTCAAACACCCGTGCCTTATGGACTCTTTTCTTATTCTCTCCATTGAGATTCTTGTTCTGCATGCGACCTCTTGCATGTTTAAGCTTTTCAGAACAATGTTGTTGACTCTTCCTGCCTTCTTCATTCTTCAGTCTCTGCAGCTCGTGCTCTCACAGTCAAATCCTTTCCGCTGACTTTCCCTCGTCTCTGCGCTCACCCCACATAATTTTCCTTCTTTCCCTCACCCACATTCCCATTACCCCCCCCTATTCCGCCCCAATATAACTCTCTACCCTGTTTCTTTCTATCGAAATTTACCTAGGATCTTGGTCTATCCTCCCCCATCCTTCCTTCCTTCTAACCCTCGGTCCCTTTCCCTCTTCGCCTCTCAAATATTCTTTCTCTTTCTGGTCCCCGATCCGTCCTTGCTCCTCCCCTCTCCCGCCTTTTCCTTTGCCATCGACTTTATTTCTTCTTTTTGTTCTTTCCCCTGTGTTTCTTATCACTGTCTCCCCAATTCCACCGCTTTTGTTGTATCTTTCATCTGTTCTCTTCCTACGTGATAGTCACTTACATCATATGCCCTCTTGACTTTTCGTTCGTATTTCAGTCTTCCCCGCGCTTACCGTCTCCTCTCGCGGTTTCCTTTTCCTCGTATCTTTCCCCTTCCCCTGACCCTAGATAATTCTGTCACTAATGCCGCAACCCCTGCTTTTCACTCTTACGAATCTACTCCGCTTTAATTTTCCCTTATCTACCTTTTGTCTTGCGTCTCGTTTGACTACGTAAACTATAGAGCTCCAATCACCTACTTTAGTCTATTAACCCGTGAAAGTAACCCTCGGCCCTCCCCTCGCTCCAACTTCCGCACTACTCTCGTTTATCCTACCTCTCCCCGTGCCGTGTATACCTTTTTCACTGGCTTTTTTTCGCTCCCCTTACATCACACGTTCATTGTCTTGGCCGTAAGCTCCTCGGTCCTTCTCTACCTTGCTCCTCTTTATGCCCCCGCACCTCACTCGCACCTTCTTCGCTACTTTTTCAAGACCTCACGTCTGGACGGCTCTTGACTCGAGACCATTGATTTCCCCCCCCACAACCCCACAGCCCTATTTACTATTGGGCACTAACTGAAGCTTCAACCTCTCTTGTCTATAGCGTTTTTTAGGCCTCCCTTCCATCCACAACAGCTATCTGTCTTTTATTGATCATTACACCCATCTTTTGTCTGATCGCTTCGCCACCCGTCGCTCTCCATATTTTTTTTAATGTCTGGTACCCCTTTGCTCTTCGCTCAAACCGTCTATGACATCTCTGGGCCAAACTCGACCTCTCATTCTTTCCAGTCCGCGTTACCTCTCGGGCGTCACCTCCCCTCTCCGTTTACGGTTTAAATTTCGTTCTCCTTTTCCTGCCCCTTATCTCTCTTCCCATATTTCCTTGTATCTGTCACTCCTCTGCACCTCTGATTGCTCCCCTTCCTGTTCTACCGTCCCCCAATTTTCCTCTGTGGCTGCCTTGTGGGGCTTGTACTCCCTGCTCCCCTTACCCTTCTCACTTTCTATTTTGGTTCTCATCTCGGTCCGTTTCTTCCCTCTGTTTCTTGCTCCATTCTCCTCAGTCCTTTCCCATTAAATTAGGTAAATGTGCCCTCTGTTATTATCTTGCTCTTTTTCGTTCGTTAGATGTGCTAGTGTCCCCGTGGTACTCCATTTCCTGTCCAAATCTGGGCTTCTTCTGTTTCCTTCTTCGCTTTACTTTTCTCTCCCCGGTACCATTACGGTAATTAGTTCCCGATTTTTGCAGGAGCGGTGAGGTTCTTGAGTATTGGTGCAGGGTGCCGGTTGGTGGTGGGAGGAGGCGCCTAAAAAAAGGGGTATTAGCTTACACGAAGGCCCATCCATCCACTCCAACGAATGTTAATCATTGTCCTTTTTGCCCCCCCATACACATCCTCCACTCACTCTTTTGAACCGGATAATTTCCGAATTCTTGTCCGTTGCTACCCTATACTTTCTACTGCCCCGCTCATTGTCGTCGGTCTGAACTTTTGCTAATTGGCTTTTTTCTCTACCCTCCCTTCCTGCACCCCTACCTTGTGCTCCGCCCGCCGCTCGCACTCTTTCATCACTTCTTAACTTTTTGGTTGATTCCAGTCCCTCACTGTCCTACGATGTTACTCCCTCTCTTCTTTTTATGGTCAGTGTTCCCATTTCCTTTTAGGTTCGTCTGTAGACCCTATGCGTTGCGTCCCACTCTTCCCCACCCTCGCTTTCTTATTACGCCCTGCTTCTCGCTGTCCCGGTGTACACCCCCCGCTTGCTCACCAGTTTTGTAATCATTTGCCGCAGCCTGGCCGCTACTGACTCTCTCTTTCCCTGTTAGGCCTCTTTTCTACCCTACACACTGAACTCGCGTAGGAGGAATTAGATATATTCGAAGTTTCCTCAAACTCTTGCGATTGCTGTTGTCTTGACGATTTACCGTCTATCACATTGCCTTTCCTAAACTTCTCATCTCCAGTTTTGTCTTTAAGATGTATCTCCGTCCCTATTCTCACCTTTGCTGCGGATGTTTTGCAAGTGAAGGCGACTTGTGAGTCTAACGGGTTTGATCATCTAGTAGCTTGCGGTGGGCTTCGGTCGCCCCCTTTGCCCCTTTCATCGGATCTGTCCGCTGGCTGTCGGGTGTATATCACACTAATTCGATTCTCCTCTCCTTTGTGTTAATTTTTTTCTGTCCTGGCTTCCTTCGCATTTCCTTTATTTTATTTCTTTTGATTTTGCTGTCTCTGTGTGTTGTATCTCTCCATCCCACTTTTTTTTTTCATCTATATCCTTATTGTTCATCTCAGCCGTCACCTTTTTCTCAGAGTTTCACGTGGTGTCCGTCAGCACATTTTTGCTGTTATGGATGTTATTAGGTTCCGATTTACTTGTTCAACGAATTCCGTCCTTTCTCGATTTCTGCCAGCCCCCCTCCACTATTCAGTCCCCTTCGTCAACCTTTTGGCTTAGAACCCCATTTTCGACTGTCGCGTCGTAATTCATTAACATTGGTTTCTGATTCTACGGCTTCCCCTACGTGTTTTGTTGCTTCCCCGGCTCCCATGTGTATCAACCACTTACTCGCCGTCAATAGTAATCCCCTTTTTTTCGTACCAATTATCTATTCTCGTAACGTCGTATTTTTACAGCCTCCATCGGCATTTTTTAGTTTGGCTCCATGGTTACTCAGCTTCAATTCCCGCGTCCAATTTTTTCCCGAACCTCCCGGCCTATTGCGTCCTTTCCAAAACTACCCTCCTCTAACACCCATCCGCTTCCGCCTTCCCCGTTTCTCTAATCACGACCGGCCCGGCCGCTGAGTTCAGATTCGCGTCCCCCCCAACTATTACCACAAGCTATTCCTTTACCTTTACATACACCTTGTTTTCTCCGTGTCCTCGTACTTCGAACCCATTCCCCCTCTGCATTCTTCCCGTGTCGGTTTCTCTTACTATATGCTTCCCGTCGCAGCCCCCCATTATTCCGGTCACATTGTCGGTTTAATATTCCTTCACTCACCACCCAGGACCTTTCTCTCTTGTTCTTTCCTCCGGGTTCAGGTTCTCCGCTATTATACCATCACCTGCTTGTCTTATACTAAATAAACGGGCGAACGCTTCCTCTTTTTCGATGCTGCATCGTAATGCTCTTCATGGTTGTCCGGTTCTCGGATTATGTGTACCTGTCTTCGACCTCCTTGTTGATCTATATCCTTGAGTTTTGTCAGCCGTTTCTCGCATCCTTTTATTCCTTCTTTTTTACGGACTGTGGCTTCTACTTACCACACTTGTCTCCCTTTCCTTCTCGCTTCTCATCCAGCTACCCCCATCCCGAGACGCCCACATCGTTCCGATTCCCTTCTAATCTTCTTCACTTTCTTTTGCCTCGATCTGTGCGCTTGTAATCCATATTGCTCACCCCCGTTTCCCAATATCGTTCTAACCCCGCTTTTGAATCCCGCCGGTTTGTTTTGTTCTTTTGTCCTCCTTCCTTTCCTGTTGGCTTTTCTTCTCAACCTCCCACTTTCTTTTTCAGACACCCCCTTACTCCCCCGTCACTCACAATCCTTCTTCGCTATCCTTGCCCCTAGTTTCATTTCGCGTGCTCTTGCCTGAATATCCTCCTATCGAGCACCTTTTATCTGCCCGCTGTGGCTTTTCCACCACTCACACTACCTCACCTGATCAGAATGCCTCCCACTAACCCCCATCTCCGGTCACTCTGCATTACTTTTCCCCAGCATTTTCGTCTTCTTCCCGTAGTCTTATAATCTTAATCTTTTTCTGTTTCTGTTCCGTATTCGATGTTGTCGCTTTCACTTATCGTGCGACTTTAAACTCCTTCGACGCTGCTCTTTTTTCTGTGTTCCCCCCCTTGTGTCGCGCATTCTTTGCCCTGGCCCTTGCCTTTCCTTCATGCTCTCTCAGCATAACGTAATCGTCTGTGCACGGTCCCCCATCGCGGACTTTTCATTAACCTTCGCCTCATTCGTTGTCTTTTTTTCTGCCCCCGCATAACCTAGCTTTTACCTCTCCTTTCGCGCCTATTTCCTAATTGGTGAACCTTTCTATGTCCGTTCTCTGATTTCTGCTTTCGCCTGGTAATGCCCTTTGTATTTACGCTCCTTTGCGGGCTCTCTTCTTCCGTTTGCTCTTCTGCGTTAATAAACAAAGTTCTTTCTCCTACAAACTCACATTATGTCCATTCGCAATTGTTGGTGTGCTGGCCCGGAAGTGGACCATATGTATGTATATAAAAGTGGAGTGGATTGAACTGGGGAAGTGGTAGACGAAACTGCGAGAAGATTATCTTATTCATAGATTTTTTTTGGCTCTGATTCACAATGCCCTCTCCAGATTTTTGCTGTCTTGGTCCGTTGCTTTCGTTCCCTTTTTGCTACAAAACATGTATAATTTCTTTGTTCTTATAACCACTAAATAAGACATTTTAAAGAATGTGTGAAAAGTTCTGGGGCGCCATTGATTTCCATAGTATTCTTTTCCAACTATGGAAGTCAATGGTGCGCCAAAGCAACCTGGTGCCACGGTCACCAGGTCGCTCAGCCCTACACTTCCCATATTCCTCTTTGCTCACCACCGGCACACATTTTTCCATACATTCTACATGTTGAATCGGCCCCCTAAAAACAGACGGTGTCTGACTAGAGCCAACGGTGCGGAACACTAGGAAAAAACGTCAGTGTGGCACTCAAAAACGACCCGACGTTGCATGACAGTCGATAGTCACCTTGGTATTTCCCGGGCTTAAGATTACAGATGATCAGATGGTCCCATTAAGCACTTGTTATATACTATATACACAAAAAATGAAATACATAGCACAGGGGAAACAGGTTCCTTGGTCATCAAGGTCTTTAGAATAAAAACAAATATTAACACAACACTTATTCAACCCCTGTCAATTATAAGAAATTGACAGGATTCTTGTTACATTTGAGATTTCTTCCCTGGCAACCTTTGGGGGCCATGACACAAAACGTGTCACATGGAACATCCTTTCCCGCATGTTCCATGATGATGTTGGGAGGAGGATCAAATGGAAGGGTATGAATGGGAAAAAATCATTTAATCAGATGGAGTCGAGGTTCCTCCTGTGTAAGTAAATGTAAAAAAAAAGCCTGTCTTAAAAATAGAACCACAAAATTGATGTTTATATAATGAATCCGTCTTCCGAAGTGTGTTTTATTCTAAATCACTAAAATATGCCTATAATAAGCCTTTATATTCAGACTATTTTAGACAGTCAACCACTGTGGAGTAGCCCAGTACCTGCATGACTCCTCATAGACATAAACAGAGAGAAGTAGCTCTGGCTACAGTGTTCTACCACAAGACCCACGCAGTTCTGTTTATTAACCGCTAGAGCACCAAAGGCTACATTGTGTACCTATAAATGTCCGATTGTACACTTTTGTTTTAAAGGCATTGGTTATGTGTATCCTTAAAAAAACGGGTAGCTCCTTTGTGATTTCATGAATTCGTTTAGTGAAAATCTGCTTGTGTATCACAGGTGTTGTGAGAAAGATCCATGTCTCCCGTGCCGCCACTGATGATGACATTACAAAACATGTAATACGGTGGTTCAACCTGGCAGCAGATAGGGAAAGCTCAAGAAGCCGTCCCACTGTCAGCACCCAACAGTAGCGTTTCAGTGTATTTTACTGTTAACTTCTGTGTTTTGAAGTGTTCATTTACTAGTTAAGTAGTAATAGTTGAGATAAATCAAAGGAGAAGTTTACTATTTTAAAAAGGTTTTATTTATTTATTTTTAGCCCCGTCCGATGAAGGAATCATGGAAAAATGATTCTGATGTTCCTGCCTGAAGATAAGGCAGGGGCGGAGCCTACCCCAAAAGAAAAGATAAAACAAAATCAAACCACCGGATGATGTATCTCCTTGCAGTTCCTAAAGGAGAAAGTAAGTGTCGTCAGCCATGGTTGAAACATGAACATGGGGTTACATAATACGTGACTACTATTGATGGTGGCATGAACAACATTTCTTAAGGGTAAGTAGTTGCAAATCACTATTTTACCAGAACCTCCAAAAGTGATTGGGCTTCGAAAAGCCTTCAAATTCTCCAGAAGTCTGCTCAGGCTGAATGGACTTGCACAAGCCAACAAAATTTTTCCAACAGAATTTCCAGAAGTCTGCTAAGGCTGAATGGGCTTGCACAAGCCAACAAAATTTTCCCAACAGAATTTCCAGAAGTCTGCTAAGGCTGAATGGGCTTGCACGAGCCAAAATGGTTTTCCCCAACAGAATTTCCAGAAGCCTGCACAGGCTGAAAGGGCTTGCGCAAGCCAACAGAATTTTACAGAAGCCTGCACAGGCCAACAGATTTCCCCCAACATAATTTACCAGGAGCCTGCACAGGCTGAATGGGCTTGCAAAAGCACAAAAAGAAATCATAAAATAAACGACAAATATAAAAACGACAGAGCCTGCACAGGCTGATTGGGCTTGCACAAGCCAACTGATTTCCGGAAGCCTGCACAGGCTGAATGGGCTTGCACGAGCCGACAGAATTAACTCAAATCTTACAGAGGCTTTTCCAAAAGGGCAGAAACCACTTCTGGTTCAGCTAAAGCTGACTGTACGTTTTTTGCAACGTAATAGAAGGACAAGGGGGATAAAACACCTACTCTAAACCCTTGGGCCAGCCCGATAATTAGATAATCTACAAATGATAGATCAGGGTGGGATGACAAGTAACTTGATAGCATGTGAATGTTAACTAGAGTGGAAGGGTGGCTTCTTAGAATTTTTTCCTGTAATACTTAATTATATACATACATAATAAAACTACAAAAATAGGTGAATACTGTCTGTAATGACTGTTTAATTGTTACTGGTCAAAACGGGTGGATTTAGATTTAGACGTTTTGAATGATTTCATCATGTTTTATCAATATTAATAAAGGCATTAATATTAAATGTTAGTGTGCATTACAGTCTATCCAATGTTGGTCCATTAGATTTGAAATATTTCTTGACCTAGTTTCCAGAATACTAGTTTTAAATGAGGGATCTGAAAGGTATCCGGACAGAATGACCAGATCGGATCCGTGGCGGATCAGCTGCTTTATCAGCGGATACAGGGTGGGTCTGCCCCAGATCTGGTCTGGATCAGCAATCCTTATTTGTTAAGGATCCGCTGCGCTGTGCAAGTGGACTTCGTTCCGGAGCTTGTGATACTTCCGTGGCGGATCCGCTCCAGAGTCCGTTTCCTATCTGGGGTGTGTTTCCCGAACACCAACATAACTGGTTAACCACCATAGTACGATACATTGTTAGGAAATTAACTATGTAGTTACGACTGTTTCCTAAAACCGTAGAAGCTCTGTCGGAGATCAATCGTTTGAACCAAGTTGGTCCAGCAATCTAGTTGATGACGCCACACAGGTTGAGGAGTAGTGACGTATACTAATAAATACGTTCAGATTTAATTGTAGTGGGTTGGACTCAGCCCTTGTCTGATGGGTGACGTCACTACAAAGCATGTCCTACGTGATGTCCGCCTGGAACGGGATAAAATGGCTGACGGCCGGTCGGATAGGAAGTGTGCGCATAGCTGCCTAGCGTGACGGTCGTGAGTACCTCTTTCCGGAGTTATGTAATTTTCTTTTCGTTTTGTTTAATATTCATTAATTTCTTTACTTTTCTTTGTGTGGATGCTCTGAGGTAAAGGCTGTGGTACGGGCTATAGAGCAGTCTTAACTCTGTGTGCCGTTTACCAGCTGCTCATCTAGCGTCGGTCTGTGAGGACAATAATGGTTCTGGTAGGTAGCGATACTACTATGAGCAGGGTGTTTAGCATTGTTGCTGACGGAACTTGATCGGGATTCTTTTATCCGCAGTAGACTGGTGAGGTTCTCAAGATTCAACGATCATCCGGCGGCAGCTGCTGCGCGATGACGGGATGTTCTGGAATGAGAGACTTGTAAAGGTAGTGAATGTTTGTTTTTATTGTAGCTATATACATTTCCTATTGGAATGGCTGTTGTATGTGTCACATGGTTTTAACAGTTTGTATTGTTTTAACAGAACCATAAGATATTCATTTCCTTTGCCACTGTTTTTCCCAGTACTTGAATTTGACACGTTTTGTTCTCCCTAAAATCACAGGTTGAGTTTGTTCTGTAGTATTTTCTGTATGTTCCTTTCATTTATTTCTTTTTGTTATTTGTTTGGGCTGTAGCCGCCATTAATGTGTAAAAATCTCCCTTGGCCGCTAGAAGGTGGTGTACTGCAGTGACAACACGGATTGTGGCTTGATTTGTGATGATTTGGGTGAGATGTGTGCTGTGATTTGAGGATTGGTCTGCACTAACACGTTCCAAGGGTGGTCGTTTCATCGAGTCAGCGATCTCATCTATCTGGCCCGGTTCGCTGGCTACAGCCTATTCATTATTTAAAATGTTTTTGTTTCTTTATTTCATGTATTATACTTTGTTATGTGTATTGCCACCTGAGACAGGTGTCAGTCTTATTTAATAAATTGAAGTCGTGTATCAACCCAAAGTCCTAGTGTTCATTCCAGTGACAAACTTGAGCGGGCATATTGCCTGGATTGGTATATAGGGTGAATGTGGACCTTATCACATAATTCATGTCAAATTCTTGCTGTAAATAACATACATTACATTTAAGGAGTACTTTTGTTATCCTATGTTTGTTATCTGTTGTTTTATTTCATGATATTTAATTTATTTATAAAAGCGTCCTTCTACGTGTTGTGCTCAGGAATTCCCCAGGGTCGTAGCTCACGCCACGCAGATCATGCGCACTTTTAAGAAACAACGCTTTATTTCCTTGACAAACTAAAAGATGTCCAATGAATTTTTTATATATTTCGAGTGATGGATATGGAATGCACTGTATGTATCTTGCTTTCTTTGATCAAAAGCTTGATGCATGTAACTCTAGATGTCATAATAATAAGGAACGATGCTTCTCACCACAGCTCTAGACCTTAAGTTACAACCACGCAACTTTGAGATGCTGCTTGCGATTGATCGTTGCGGGAAACACTTAAATCGTTGAACTATGCTGGACCGACGGAACTCGTGACCATAGTTGGCTAACGATGCTTTTGGGAAACGCACCCCTGATCACATAAAACTGTTGTTCAAGGCGGATGTTCGACTGGGCGTTCTTCTGCGCAACCCAATGCGTTTTAGAGAAACGTTAATGTTGAAAATATTAATCTAACAATATTAACACGGCAGTTTGGTTTGCTGCCCAGTGGTAAAGTTGTGTGGCAAAGCCCGGAGCGGATGAGAATCACAGACTATTTCTCCCCAAAATTGAAATATGACTATACATTTGAGTGTATAAGTTTCTTGGCTATACAGGTGCATGTCATATAATTGGAATATCATCAAAAAGTGGATTTATTTCTCTAATTCCATTCAAAAAGTGAAATTTGCATAATGTATACATTCATTCCATAAAGACTGATATATTTCAAGTGTTTATTTCTTTTAATTTTGATGATTATAACTGACAACTACTGAATGGAATTAGTGAGATAAATACACTTTTTGATGATATTCTAATTATATGACCAGCACCTGTTTATGAATAGACTGACTGAGCGCACAGCACATTAGACGGAGGTCTCGTGTCTTTACGTAATTTAGTCTAAGGGTGGCGCTCTGATGTTGATTAACAGGCTCTACAATCAAACTGTAGAGAGCACACATTACACAATGTGTTTAAATATGTGCATATAAGCTGCGGCCCTCCATACCAGGTTTTCCCAAATGGATCAACACAAGTGATGGTGCCATCTCATGAAATGAGATGTAATACGTATAATATTCATTGAAGTAAAGCACTTGATTTCCCAAATCGATATTGTTTCGTTGAATTGAAGATCAAAGAATCAATACTTTTTACCTAGCCCTATTATAATAATAAAAGCGGAAGCAGAAGCGGCCCTCAACGGAAGACCCCAGGGATATCGAGAATAGCTTCGGGCCAGACCCCAGCCATTCCATCGCTGGTTGGTCGATCCGGGACGGTTCCTGCACCGTCCCAACAGCCCACTTCTCACAAAAAGAGTTTCCTCTCTCTCTGGGTGATTATCACAGCTGCTCTTACCCTCTACACAATGGTGTACGGCAACTCAACGTAGCGTCATGGCGAGCCAAATGTCGAGGATAATCAGCAGCACTCTCAGTCGACAGTGCGTTGTGCTACATCATCAGCAGAGCCGTCTCCTCCCCAGGGGCTTCCCCACGGCAAGGGATCCACACTGCCAGCCATCGAACCATCCCCCGGGAGGTCGATGAAGCAGATCGTACCCCTAGCCCCCCTGTCTCCGTCCCTGGGAGCCTGACAGTATGGTCATTACGCCTCTCTGCCGACGCACCCTAAACCCTTACCTTTTTACGGACAGGGGTCCCTCTCGGGCACGCAGTGTCGGGGCGATGGACGGGCACCCCCTGCGCTGGCATATCAATTGCCTAGAGTTGTTGGTTGTGCTACTTGCTACATGCACTGACAAGGCTACAATTTCTTGTGCAGGACAAGCACGTGCTGCTCCGGTCGGACAGCACAAATGCTGTAGCCTATATCAACCTCAGGGTGGCATTCGCTCACAGCAGTTAACACGACTCGCCCGATGCCTCCTTCTGTGGATTCAACAGGAGATCAGCTCCCTTTGAGCCACACATATCCAAGGCGACTAAGGTCAAGGAAGAGGAGCATAGTTGTTGTGATGTGTTACTAGTTGCGCTGTACTGGCCCAATGCTCCTGACGACAACTCCCCCCTGGCCGATTCCACTGACAAAGGACCTGCTTTCTCAGGGGAAGGGCACATTTTGGCATCCCAGGCCAGACCTCTGGAACCTCCATTTTATCCAAAGCGACTTACAAAGAGTTTAGGGAGCAATAAGCGATATGTCATACAGGAGCCATAATACAGTAGGTGCCAATACAAAGTTACTGGTTCAACAAAAGCTAGACCACTACCTGTTGAGAGAAAGGGTTAGTGTTTTTTTTTTCATTTGTCTGTCAAGTATTCACAGAATAGATGGGGTTTAAGTAGTTTTCTTAATCTTTTGGAGGTCAACAGAAGGGGAGGGCTGTCTCCAAAAAGAGATTGGTGCACTGGATTGTGGACGCCGAGAGCAGCCCTGCCCCTTGGGCCGGGAACCAACTGAGTTATCCACATATAGCTCTAACCGGACCTAATGCTACCGGACGTTGTAACTCCCCCCATCGGATGGTTCATTCTGATGTATCCTCATGATTGGTTCCCACCTTGGTAACCCATGACCTTCCCTAGGTGGACCTCCACCTTGTGGTAAACTCCTTCAGTCCGCACATTTTCCCATGAGCTCTCCCCTGATGGCGAGACCATGTTGGTGTCTCTACTAAACTCCTCCCTAGGGTAGCAAGTGGATCCCTCATTTGAGAATGTAGCGCTTACTCAGTGGCCTTGTGGTACCGGGTGGCTTCTCACTGTTAGAGAAACAAGGCCGCCGCTTGTGAGGGCTGAAGGCAGTGGCTTTCTACCTTTTCAAAAAGCTCTGGGACCCCCTGCCTATCCACTGGTAAGGCAAGGCAAGGCAAGTTTATTTACATAGCACATTTCATACACAGAGCAATTCAAAGTGCTTAACATAAAATGATTGACAGAAAGAAATAAGACGTATCTTTAAAATGCAAATGATTTAAGATCACAAATACTTCAGATTTTAAGAAACAATACTCATCGACAATTTATTTTTTTGGTAGGTTACAATTTTGCGGTAGCGCTCACGTCTGACACGCCCAAGCCAGTCACAGTCGCTTCGCTAGAGATTGTGATACGGCACAATGCCCTGCCGTTATTCATAGGAATCCTATCTGTCGGTTTGACACAACGTTGAAAGACCGACAGAAAGGGAACGTCTTGGTTACGGATGTAACCTCAGTTCCCTGATGGAGGGAATGAGAAGTTGTATCCTTCTTGCCACAATGCATGCTGCCCTGCAGCAGTCTCAGGCTCCTCAGAACTAAAGGTGAATGAATGCAGCACGCCATCTCTCTTTTATACCCAGATATCTGGGGGCGGAGTCCGGCATGCAAATTGAATTGACCAATTTCATTGGCCTTTTCTAAACTAGTCAAAGTTGATAGGTTCTCAAGGGTGAACCCCATCTGTCAGTTCGACACAACGTCTCGTTCCCTCCATCAGGGAACTAAGGTTACATCCATTACCAAGACATTTTTATTATAATATTATTTTTTATATTTGCACATGTAAAACAACTCATCGACAATTAATTTTTAATAAATTAAAAAAATAAATTGTAGTGAAGTAGGCGGGACGAGACCGTGTGTCGTATCACGGAAGAGATCGGGAGCATAAGAGGACGAGCGCCCAGACCGTCAATGAGAGAGGACCAGGCCTGGGTTTTAGTTGTGGGTTGTATGTGTAGCCGGCAGTTGTCCGTGAGGGGCTGCCAGCTGTCTATTTGTGATTATTTTATTAAATGTTTGAATGGTTGCCGGTTCCCGTCTCCTTCCTTCCCTACTTTGAATTGTATAACAGGGATTCTTTCAGTTATTGTTATAAATATAATAGTCAGCATAGACCAAATCAGGGACTATAAAATACCAGGCAGTTTTATATTTTGGTTTGTTACCATTGTAAACCATTTTGTTATGTGCTACTTACATTTACATTACATTTACATTTAGTCATTTGGCAGACGCTTTTATCCAAAGCGACTTACAGATGGGGTAAACAATGGAAGCAATTCGGACAACGCAAGTACAACAAAAATATTAAGTGCAATCAATAAAAGTGGCCTCATAAAGCCTACTTCACTAAATACGTAATAGAATTTATTTTGACTTTGACTATAGGGTCCTCACACCACCTGGTAATAGCAGGAAACCCATTTGTAGAGAACAGCCTTGTGTTTTTCTTGTAAGGAAGGATTTGCTTGCTGGCAAATTACAAAATTACCATGGGTGTAGGCCTTGCTATGTTTGATGTTGGATGTTTATGCATTTTGGCAGACGCTTAGTGACTTACTATACATTATCGTATACATTTGTTTCTAACTATGTGCAATCCCCTGTGATCGAACCCATGACCTTGGCATTGATAGCGCCATGCTCTAAATACTGAGCCACAGAAAAGCTGCTGTGAGAGATTACTTTTGTCTAGGACTTATAAAGACTTTCCAGCAGAGACGAGTTAGGACCCGCGGTACTTAGGCTTTTAACAGAGATACTCATAGATATCTATGGACATACTTTTCAGCAGAGAGACATAGAAGAGAAAGATTGTCTTAACTGTGAAATGGTGCCTTGAAGCACCCAAGGCGGTTCCAGACCATTTTAATAAAAGGGTTCCTCGCCTTGAGTTGTAGCCGGTGTAGCAATGTGAAGAACCCCAAATGGTTCCTCAAAGAACTTTTACATTTGACAGTGTAGTCTGTGAGAATCTGCATGATGACCTTCTGATCAAGTTCACTGTTGGTTTCACAGACAACCAGGACTAGAACATTTAGGAAGTCTTTTCAAAGGTGCTTTATACAAAGAGTACTGGGGTGCATCCTGAAACGAAACAACGGTACTGATCCGAGATCTGATGAAGCCTCTAATGTTAAGACGTTTACTACAAACCCTTTAAAAAACATAGACTGATGGGTTTTCTTCACTTGTTTATACTATCAAAGCTGTGATCTGTTATTTCTGTTTATCTTCATCTGTACTTCTCTTTACAGGTTCTGCTGACAGCTCAACTCATAAATCATATTACAGTGTAAACTCACTGTTGTGAATCTGGGTAAGAGAGAGTTTTCAGCACAATTCAAACCTTGCTGTTTATGATGTTCTACCGTTCTTAGAACAAAGGTGGACAGAACCTCCTCGAATCGTTCTGTACAGAGCTTATAGCCTATATGTTATAAAGGTTAGTTACATGCAATTATGCATAATGTATAGTAAATACTTTAGTAAATACATGTGACGTGTAACAATGGCGTAAAAAAACGTAAAATAAAGTGTTAGCGGTTTTATATTTTCTTTCAAACATTTTTTGTTGTCCCACATTGTCAAATATGATTGAGAATATGCTTTGGGTAATGTGGGACAGCCTTCAATTGGGGGAAATATGCTTTTTGGGACTTTAGAAGTCTAATGACAGTGGCAAATATATGCCACAATGTGAAACGTGGAGGTTATAACATTAGGATACTTACACATTAGATCAATAATCCTGTGTAAAGATAGAAATGAGTTTGCCTGACATCCAAATAATCATTTTCTTATTGAGATTTCTGACCTTGTCTTTCTTTCATAATGCTTTTTTAAAATAGGGGATATTGTGTTTGGTAAGGTGAATATAGGCTAGGCTTTTTTAAGTCCCACATGATCAAATTCAGGCAGGATGTTTTTTTTGGCACAAAAACACTAATAGGTGTGCCATGTCTCCTCTGGGTATTACATCTACGTTGTTTCTTTTGGTGTGGTTAGAAGACATCTTAGGCATTTCAGAAAAGTCTTATGTGTTGATCTGCTGCGTTAGATAGATATCGAAATCGAAAACAAATCGCAGAAGTCGAAAGTGCAAAAAATGTCCCAGATTACCCAAATTCACTAAGCAAATATGTCTGTGACGTCAACTGCTCACATCGGAAACCAACCAAAACAAGACACCACTGTCGATCTCAAGATTCATTGTCATGAAATGATTTGAATGTTCTTCTGAGATCATTTCACTCGTACTCCAGGCAACCACATTTGCGTATCCAAAACATTTTGAACGGCCGCCAGGAAGGGAAAGCAAATAAAAGCAAGAATACATTACCTGTTTCCTTTAGTAGTTGGTAAAACGCGCGAGGGACGGTTTCCATCTCCCTGTGCTGCTCAGCTGTTCGGATGTAAACATGCGCTATACGCCAGACCATTTGTGATGCTGTTACATCAATGCTGAATTTAAACAAACAGACCAGCACACACGTTTAAATGCATAACACTCTCATACATGACAATTGCGTCTTATGCACGCTTCAAATCAAATCGAATTTGGTGGTAGCTTTTAAAATCTTTTGGTAATATTGTACATATTAACAGTAATGCTAATAAAGATGTGACCTTCAAAATCTTTTTTTATTTAAGACACAAACATCTGCAATGACACCAAGCTAAACAAGTGACTTGTTTGAATTAAGATACATACATGTATACAATATGTTAAAATTATACAAACATTTAAATATTTATTTTGGCTTTATTACTATGACAAATTAAAGTTGTAAGTTGGCGATACGACATGGAAACATACATTTTTTATAAATCTGTCTGATTTTATTCGTATGGTTTTCTGTTTTTGTGTGTTGTTTGTATGTGATGAGTGTGTGACACAATAAGTATATTTATTCATTTAGCACATGATACTTAGATCCGAAGCGAGTATTTTTACCTCAAGGGTCAACAATAAATGCAGTTTTAATACATTACCCTGCAACAAATAAAAACACCACCCAGCTAGCACACATACGTCTGTAAGACATCTGCTAAAGATCTGGAGGTCTAGAAAACATCTGCTGTTTAAATTCATCTTAGAAAGAGCAGTTTTACATCTATTTAAATCATAAACGGCTTGCAGACGTCTTCTAGGCGTCTATTTGAAATATTGAGAATCTATGAGAAGTATGTATGTGTGCTATCCTATCAGGGTACACGGTGGGTAATTCTAAATTTTTTAAAATGATGCTTTGTTTCACTTCCCAGGAAACGTTTGGACGAGATCGCAGGATTTTGACATATCGGGAGATTTGTTACAAAATTTTAGCTGCACAAGTTTGGGCAATCATCCACTTTAGATTGTATAAGGAAATATTAGTAAAATAATTTCAGATTGTAATACAGTTTAAAGTAGGGAAGGAAGGAGGCGGGAACCAGCGAACATTAGAACAGACTTTAATCAAAATAAACAAACAATAACACGGAAGTAAAAGGCCGGCAGCCACCTCACGGTCGACACATTAAGCCTGGTTAAGTCAGAAAAATATAACAATTTGCATCCATATTTGAGTATTTTGGACTCATTTTATTGTTTTCTGTTCTATTAGAGTTCTTGTGTTTTTTAAACGTGTACTCTTAAGTAGGCTAATACAATCTCATTTATTATGTACAAACTGTAGATCTAAGTTTACCGAACGTTATTCAGTTTCACACTTCTTGCTGAGTCTTAGCAGCACAGCCCAAACAAAGAAGTTGTAAAAGACATTTGGTCATTTTGGCTACTTTGAATGTTATGAAGATGTAAGTCCAGTAGGGGTCACTGTGGTTTACTTGATGGCAGAATAGAGGCTGTGACAGCTGTTGCTGGAGGAAGGGTGCACACAGTTTTTGAGCTATTCTGCCTGTGTCAGGTTTGTGTCTAGAAGGGATGCAGCGACGTCCACTGGGCATGTGCACTTAAATACCGCATTATTTTTGTCACACTGACAACAGTTAATATATATGTTTTTATTATTGTAAAGTTAGGTTTAGGGTTGGGGTAGGTGAAGGCGTTAAATAATGTAATTATGACGAGATTCTTCTCGCCACAACACTGTGTCAGTCTCTGCCACACAATGAGGAACTGTGCATTTTCTTGACTGTTTGTTTGGAATCGTGCCCACTCGAAGTGATGACCCGTCACGGTTAAATTAGTGATGGGAGAAACAAAACTTTTCAAAGCTTTGATCCAATTGCTGAACGTGCACTTTTTACATTTATATATATAAATATTAGATATAATGTAAAATTACATAATTTAAATACAACTATTTTTTAAAATAAAAATCAAGGTTAATATGTAGCACAAGTTAAATTAAACAAACAAATAATTATTAAATAAGTTGCATATAAGTTTATGTGTGTGGACTCTGAAGCGTCCTCTGGATATTTTACTCCCAGTTTCTTTTTTCTCCTATTGAAAGCAGCCATTATGCTGCATGTTTTATCACTCAAGCGTTTGTGTTCCAGTGTGTTCACGTGGGAAAGTGATGTCAGTGCATACCCTCTATAGCTATGGATTAATTAGGTAACAGGAAAACAGTGTGAACAAAGGAACAAAAGAATCAACACAGTTTCAAAATAGTAGCAGCAATAAACTAAGTAGTGCTTACAGATCACCTGAATTGTTTTTCGAGTGTGTCTTTAACCTCAAGGTTTATTTAAAAGAAATGATTTGACTGTCCTGAGATCATTTCAGTTTGCTCATGGCAAAATCCAGGAAACCAAATTTGGGTATCCAAAACGAAGACTCCCGGCATGAATTTACATCAGAAAACAAATTAGTTTTCTAGAATGATAGATTTACAAAAGCCATCGATGTTGAAACGATGAATGAAGGTCAACAATTGATCATCGAAATCATTGTCACGACTAAACATGACTCAAACGTGAGAGGTTTTTTTTGGGTGAATGACTCAAAACGTTATTTGGATAACAAATGATCAGTAATACTCATAAGCCCTTGCGCCTGAAGATTTGACTATATTATATTATTAAAGAATAAGAAGATTTTACGTCATATTATTAGTGATGTTGTTTTGTAGTAAATAAAAGTTGAACATATAATAATGTCGTTCAAATATGCTTTTCATGTGTATTTCTGTGGGCTATCAAGTTCATTCAACGGTTGACGACAAGAGTCGGTCATGAATTATTTCAATCATTTGTGTTATAATATCATTAAACACATTAAATAAACACAAAGTTAAGTTAACATACAAATTTAAGTTTAACATTCTGTCAGTCCTTCATCGACTTGTGTTCATGACTAAAATCAATCAAAGTGAATCAACACAAAAGTTGTTTTTTTTGTTCATCTGCTGGTTTCCAGGTAAGAGTAAAAGTTGTCCAAGAACAGTTGGTGATTCCTTCCATTTTCGAGACACCAGATTTGATTTGTAAATAAGTCTTGAGTTCAGAAAAAGTGTTTTAGACGTTTAAGACGTTCAGTGGTGACGTCATGATGAGGGTGGAGAGAGTCAAATGTCCCGAGGGATGTACTGATGTATTGCTAGAAGGGTAAAGAAGAGAGGAGGACTCTCACACTGAGTGAAATCTTCATCTGTAACCCCAGAGGGAAGTTCTGCTCAAAACCCAGAAGAAACTCAATTCTCCTCTCGTCTAATATCATATTCCTTTTGTTCAGCAGTAAGATGGAAAACTCATTCATCTGATTTTACTTTCTGGTGAGTAAACTTTACATCATCATATCAACATTATACATGCTGTCAGTCATTCGCCATTCAAATCTTTAAATTATTCTTCAAAGGTTAAGAATAAAAGACCTAACAGTTTTCTTAATGTAATTGATTTTCAGATAAATGTGTAACATTCTTGTTTTTGTTCAACAGGTCTTGTTTGTATTCCAGGTAGTTCAGCAGGTAATCAATTCTTAATCGATTCTTCACACAGAAATGTAGAATGATGTAAAACTGTGAATCTTGATGTTTTTATTCTTCATCTATTGTTGTAAGTTTGTGGTTAGATGACAGTTTAATTCTCATGAGAATGTGTTTGACTGTTCTCTAGTGCTTCATTCTGGTATGTTTAATGAATGTTCATGTGGGTTATAATCTGAGTCGTCAATCAAATAGATTTTTGTGTTTTCGACTTTCAAGTGAAACATTCTTGTTATCAAATAGTGGACATTAAACTTAGATGAGTTATATAGTATCAGAGAGATATTTTAATGTGAAGTGAACAGTTGTTTAGCTGTGAGTCTCTGGTTTATTTGCGTTGTGTGATTTAAACTGATACAACACACGTTCTTTTGACGTGTGAACATTGAAAAATCAGGACACAGTTGATCACTTCAAAACACCTGTGACACAATTCAAACAATAAACTCACATTAAACGTTTAAAGTGTTCTTCTGTTCAGCTCAGAATATGATCAAACAGACAATAAGAAAATCGGACATTCTGGACTCTTACCTCATATTCATCATTTAAAGTTAACTAGTTTCATTTATCTACACACTGACTGATCAACTGTCTATTTTCTAGAGAATTTAGCATTGAAAGGAACAGCTACACAGTCATCTACATATAGCACCATGGTAGCTCAACGTGCCATAGATGCTAAAAGATACGGTGACCCAGGTACATTCTACTCTGCTACAGGAGCTCAAACTGACCCATGGTGGAGGTTGGATCTTCTGGAAGTTGTTAACATTAGTACAGTCATCATCACTGCTCACAACCACCTGTTTTATCAACTCAGTGGAGCAGAGATCCGTATCGGGAACTCACTGGAGAACAATGGAAACAACAATCCCATGTAAAGTTATTCATGACATCACTTCAACACTTTTCATTGGTTGATTGATTGAAACACCTCTATAGAGATTCATTGATTCTCTCTCTAGATGTGCTGTAATGTCTGATCCTCTATCTGAGAATACTGTCAGTTACTCATGTCATGGGATGGAGGGACGTTATGTGAATGTGGTCAGGCCTGGACTTTCAAATTATCTTGCTCTGGCTGAGGTGGAGGTCTATGAAACAGGTAATTTCTGACACATAATTCTCTACTGTTAGACAGTCTTGGAAAAATAAGTTGATTTTGAAAGAAACATTTTCATGTGTTGCAGCCTTTTATCATTAGAAGTGTAACATTCTTGTTTATAATCAATTAACATTAATCTTAGAAGGGTCATATAGTATCAGACTTATATTTCAATGTCAGATGAAAGTTTTTCAGCTGTTTGAAGAGGCTGAGGGTCTATCATGAACACAAGAGTTGAGACGATTCAAATGGTTATTAGTTGATATATCTCCAGGCTCACTGATCAACTGTCTTTGAATGTATATTTTCTAGAGAATTTAGCAGTTAGAGGAACAGTGACACAGTCCTCGACTGTCTGGGAAGCTTCACTTTCCATAGATGGTGAAAGATACGGCCCAGATACTTATACATACTGCTCTGCCACAGCCAATGAGAGTAACCCATGGTGGAGGTTGGATCTTCCGGATTATTATGACATTGATACAGTCATCATCAGTGCTAGATCAGACTGCTGTCCTGAGGAAACTAATGGAGCAGAGATTCGTGTTGGAAACTCACTGGAGAACAATGGAAACAACAATCCCAGGTAAAGTTATTCATGACATCACTTCAACACTTTTCATTGGTTGATTGAAACACCTCCGTAGAGATTCATTGATTCTCTCTCTAGATGTGCTGTGACTTCTGGTCTTCTAGCTGGTCACACCATCAGTTACTCGTGTCATGGGATGGAGGGACGTTATGTGAATGTGGTCATGTCTGGACGTACATCTGCTCTGGCTCTGTGTGAAGTGGAGGTCTATGGAAAACGTAATTATTAATAGAAAATCATACTGTTTGATAGAGCTGGAAATTTAAAAATTGCTTAATAAATTAAACTTAATAATGAATTAATTGATTCATTAGTTAAAAATGTAGATTTGTATAATACTCTCTTTTTGTTTTGTTTTCCAAAACCTTTTAGTTACATCATATCAATTTTGTGTTTTAAGTGTTTCAAAGTGTATATTTTGGCAGATCCATGTGATTGAGGATCTGTAGTAACACTTTGCAATGTTAACCTCAAATATTAGTGTTTTATTGGTATATGGTGGTTTATTTTATTTTCTGTTTTAGATCGCATGAGAAAAACCTTCCTGAGACTGAAGTTTTCCTCCAGTGGTGATGTAGCTGCTGAGAGCGATGAAATCCTCCATCAGGTGAGAAAAAGAAAATACAAAGTAAATGTGATGATTTAAGAGAGAAGTGAGATATGAGAGTGTTTGATGCGTGTGAATATAAGAGATGAGTGATGAAATGACAGTGTGATTCATGTGTGGATTGAAATATCTGATGGATTTTAGCTCCAGTCTGCTCTGGGATCACACATCTCTGATTTTAAACTGTCCTGGACACAACTGCCCAAGAAAGAAGAGGAACAGAAGGAGGACGGAGGCGAGTACAATTCAGTTCAATTCCCCCTCTGCATTGTTTCAAAGAAAAACAGAAAGAGTAGAAAACAGTAGAGTACACAGTGTAATAGGAGGAGTAAGACCGGTATAATAAAGCAGTGCTCATGACATTTACAGAACCTCCTATTGAGCAAGCCAACAGGGCACAGAGGCAAGGAATCAAAACTCCAATGATGAATAAATGAAGAAACCAGATTTAGGAGGGCCAGTTCTCCTCTGACACGTTACAGATGCACTCAGTAACTTTGACTACTAGTTGCTAAGTACATGTTTTTGATCAGCGTGGAGAGCGTTGTTTCTAGTGATTTATTCATTTTACATTCATTGGAAGCTGTTTAAGTTTGATTATGTTGAGTCAGATCTTGTGAGCGATATCAGACAGCAGTGAATGTTTAGGCAGGGATAATAAAAGAGGAATAGTGTAACCGAGTGCAGCGTCTACTGTCAATAGAGAGGCCTATGTGCGTGTGCATATACATGTGTATGTTTATATCATGATATCAGGGGAAGTAAGACATATTTTACGAGGTGGCTGTAAGTCAACCCTCAAACATTTTATGAGCTGGCAAAGCAACGTTAAAGGCCCACCCTAACCCCGCCCCTAAAGACAAATCATAACAAATGAGATCGTAGGCACTCACACAAATGAGCCACCTCGTGAAATAGGAACACATTCCCATCAAATTGCGTTGATATATATTTATAAATGTGACACATACTGCGTCTTAAAATATGTTCGATTTAAAGTCGTGCTGGGTGACACGACAAAACCACGTACAACAGTGTTTGAAATGCACAACTGATCTCTACACAAGCATAATAATAATAAACATTATAGGAAACATCATGTATTTGCTGAATCTTTGTTTTATTTACAGGTTCTTGCGTCAAACATCTTTAATCTGGATGTACAGACTGAATCTTCAAGGCAAATGCTCTTTCATTTTATTCCTTTTTTAAACACACTGATTATATTGTTCTTCTCCTTTATTGATCCTGCGGGAATGTCTTAACTTGAGTGTCATTATAGTCCTCATCACTATAGTTGTGTAGTTTGTTAGTGTCATAGCCCAAGATGAAGTGTGTAACACAACAATAATTAGTAATAGCAATGTATAGTAAATGTTAAGAGTGCAAAAAAAAAAACATTTGACACAAAAATACTCAATCTAGCAATCTAAACAAATTATAAATTATACGTTAAACTAATAGAAGGATTTTAATTATTAAGTAAGATGAGAATTCAGCCAGTACAACACAACTGTGTACATCTTTATCATTTTATAATTAACAGTATAGTTTTCTTGTTTTAAACACACTTGTTGTTTGCATTATTGTCTTGCTGTATGAAGCTCAATACATTTGTTTGAACCAGCAGCTGTTTCTGTTCATTTCTGATTATATTTGGATATGAAGGATCTCACGATGTTTCATTGTTTCAAAGCATTTACACGAAGAAAGACAAAAATAAACAAAAATGAGTATGAGCATTTTTTTGCTCAGAAGCTGACACAGAGGCACTACTTGCATCATACTTGATGGGAGGAAGGGCTATGGAAGCCAGTCATTGGTGGTCCTACTTGAGCATCATTACTTCAGGATGGGTCTCTCAAGGCTATCGCCACTAGACAAGATATTAGATTCTCAACTCAACTTTTATATAGCGCTTTTTACAATTTTCATTGTTACAAAGCAGCTGTACATGAGACGCATTGAATACAAGAAAAACAACTAAAGTCATATACCTGTGAAAACAACAAAAGACAGACATACAGATGCTCCGCACACACAATATGCATACACACTACACACATTGACATAGACGCACACACACTAATAAGGTAAATTATAGATTTAAGATTATCATTAACAATCTAATAGCATTTGAAGTGTTGTAGAAAAATCGTGTCAAGTTGCCGCGTCCTTTATCCAGCTCTATCATCTCAGCTCTTGTCAGGTCCTGCGGTAACCTCAGAATAAAGAGACAAGACTGGCTGAGAGTAGAGTACTGTTCTGCACTCTTTGATGCAACAGGTACATCATTTGTTGTTGGAAGTGTTCCTGGTTCCGGTTGATCTAAATAATGCAGCCTAAATCCTATGAGGATTAGTATTATGGAAGTGTAGTGTATGCAAGATTAAAAAGATGCGTCTTTAGTCTAGATTTAAACTGACAGAGTGTGTCTGCCTCCCGGACAGTGCAGGGAAGAATATTCCAAAGTTTAGGCACTAGATAAGAAAAGGATCTTCCACCTGCACTTGATTTTGAAATTCTAGGTATTACCAACTGACAGGACGCCTGAGAGCGTAATGCACGTGGAGGATTGTAATACAAGAGAAGTTCATTCAAATACTGCGGCGCTAGACCATGTAGGGCTTTATAGGTAATAAGCAAGATCTTAAAGTTAATGCGATGCTTTATAGGTAACCAGTGCAAGGTTGACACAACCGGGGTTATATGCTCATACTTTTTTGTACGTGTAAGAACTCGAGCTGCCGCGTTTTGAACCAGTTGCAGTTTTTGTAATAGGCCTGCAGGGCAACCACCTAAAAGTGCATTACAGTAATCTAGTCTTGATGTCATGAATGCATGAATTAATTTCTCTGCATCTGACAGTAACAGCATATGACGTAGTTTAGATATATTCTTATGATGGAAAAATGCAATTTTACAGGTGTTGGCGACATGGCTCTCAAATGACAGATTACTATCGAATACAACGCCAAGATTCTTAGCTGACGACGAGGATTTTATGGAGCATCCGTCAATAGTTAAGCAGTATTCTTGGTTGTTACGTATGGCGGTTTTCGGTCCAGTAAGTAACACTTCTGTTTTGTCCGAGTTCAGTAGTAAAAAATTGTTTAAATTGTTGTGGAAAACACCAGCATATGTTTGTTAGGTAGGTTTTAAAGCAAGGTAGCTTCTGACTTTCAAAGTCATTTCAGACTTTCTAAAAGGCATGTGGAGGTATGTAGCCTACATGGTGTAAGAAGCAAGCAACACATCATGGTAAGATGCTGTACAGTGTAATATAATAAGAAAACCCTATAATAAGAAGGCCCTAAGAAACCATTGGTTTCGGCCTTTTTAAGGGGCAGTTGTGGCTTAATGGTTAGAGAGTGGGACTCGTGACCAGAAGGTTACCGGTTGGATTCTCAGTGCCGGCGGGTAATGACTGAGAGCAAGGCATCTTACCCCCACGTGCTCCCGGGCACTGCAGTGATAGCTGCCCACTGCTCCGGGTGTGTGTGTGTTCACTACTCTCTGGATGGGTTAAACGCAGAGGTCACATTTCAGGTGTGGGTCACCATATCTGACTAATAGGTCACTTTCACGTTTTTATGCTATTGCCGATGGTGTTAAATTAATCAAATATCGGCCAACATCGGTGCATCCCTAGTTGTTAGCCTCGCAAAGGGACTAAAAATGGCCCTGGACTTTTTCACCGGGTGCAACCCATCACAACACCCAGCTCGCAGCAGAACACAACACAACACACCAGTGAACACTTTGGACATCATCAGTGTGATAAGAGTGAACTAAAATGACAGAAAACACCTGTGGAAAGAAGGTGCTTAGTGTAATGGGATTTTTTTAGTTTGGCCCCGCTTGTTTACATGGAGAGGGCGGGGTTTATAACCTATACAGCAGCCAGTCACTAGGGGGCGATCTATTTACTTTGGCTTCTCTTCTCCTAGTGGCCACATGCATTTACATCATTTGAGGATTGCTTTTGACACCATTTCTCAACTCTTACTCAAGGTTGGAGAGGTTTCTAAAACTTTGAATCAGTATTTAATGTAGAGTTAATACAGCCAGTATTAGCCACGTTGAAAGCATACAAATTGTCAGACCAAAGCTAATGTGGGTTTATTTGGTTAATTTTCCTAAATCAGTGGGATAATAGTTCAAAAGCTCCCATGCATGTCAGAGCACATAAGAAGTGCATTGATTTATGCAACAATTGTTCATAATATCCTTGTTTATCCTGGGTGTGTGGGTAGTACGTAAATATTTCGTCTAAATGTGCTTTTGCACAAAATGAAAGGAAAATGAGATGTGAAAGCCGTGTGCATCTCACCCACTGAACACTAGAGGCCAGTGTTTCCTATTTCATGGTCAATATTCAAATGATTAATAGTCTCTATGACAACCCTCTGGATGCTGTTTTCACTCAATTCAGAGTTTTATAAAGTTGTTAACTATAGTAATAATACTGAAAATAATCATTAATAAAGGTTTGTTTTTATAATGAGTAGTATTCCTATTTATTAACTGATGAAGGATGTTGATGCAGTCAAATGTGTATTTAAACCCACGATCAGATTGCAATGAAGAATGATCAAATGTTTATATAAGGACAAGCAATGAAAAGCTTGTCTGGGGGGTTGCGACCCATAACTGTCTCCTTCAATTTGTACTTTTTATGCACTTTTGTTCTATCGCACGCATACGTGTCATGTGTGTATTCTTCACTGTAACTCTATGAAGTGTTTTTGCATGAGCAGTGTTATGGTGGGATGTGGCAGGTCTCTTGGGTTTGGCTCTGGCTCTGAACTGTCATGTCATGTCGTCCAACCAGTTTGTCCAGCTCCACCACAACAACAAAAATGAAACCGCACACTATTTTCAGAACACAAGTAACAGTGAATGATCGCAAAGACCGGGGCAACACAGGTAAGTACATTTCAGTCTTTTTCAAAAGCGCGCCTAAAGCTAAAGTAAAGTGTATACACGTCTATATTCATGTAGATTCACAAAGTCAACCTAATGAGTGTCTTTATACTTTACACGGTAAAAGAAATCATGTGATCCGGTCACATCACATCCACATCAGTGAACAGCAAACAAGTGATAAACTGTTTTAACAGGATGAAAACCAGAGATAAGCCAAATAATCTTGACTTTTGTGTCGATACGTGCCTCCTGATCTATTGTAATATTCTACATATAATAACATATTATAACACTGAATCAAACATCCTCTGTGAGTGGAATGATTTATGGATGACTGGTGCCGTATGTTTATTTTCAATGATGTGATATGATTTGTGATTCATTGCATCCATCACTTCAGCTCTTAATGTGATTTAAAATGGCCCCAAAAGACACTTCGACCAGACTTAATAAACGCACATATCTATATGAACGTGAGACCAATAGTCACGAATGTAAACAAGAGTATTGTTCTTTCATCAGTCAAACGAGGGTTTGTGGTTAATTCACTGTCAGGAGTAGCAGTTCGGTCAACAAAACCAGCTTCGATTTTACAAACCAGCAACGGGTTTACACTCTTACTCAAGAATCCTCCCGCTAAAAACAATCTTGAGGTTCTTGACCTTTGTTTGAAGTTGAACTTTTATGCAACTATTACCTCAGTCAGTGTATGTGAACAGACCAGAAGGGATTAGAAGCTGACAAGTGTTGACAACAAAAGAAGTTCAAAATACTTTAAATGCTGCGGTGTTGAAAAAGTAGACAGAAGTATTTCGACAGTTTTGTGTGTGTGAAATGTTAGTAGATGACGTCCATAGTTAATGTGCTGAACTTTCAAATCATCTTCACTGCAAAAAAAAAACAGTGGTGAGAAATGTTCTTAAGCATTGTAGTCCGTCGCTTTTTTTATTATTATTTGTATCGTTTATTTGTTATCCAGTGAAGGTTCATTCGTGGGCTTTATTAAAGAGTGAACAGATGTATCCCAAATTCATGAGGACCTTTCTGTTTGAACGTTTTTGAGAATAAAGGGAATTAAGAAATGTGTGTATGGCAAGCGTCATATGAAATATGTAAATCATATGTAAATAACCTAAAGCCCATAAAAAGACACTGACATGTCCAGAGAGAGACATGAGCCACACTCAAGACGTCCACAAAGATAGATCATCTAGCTAAATTTCATTTCAAACATCTTTCTGATGACGCTTGTGTTTGATCAGTTTATTCTGTGTGTGTGTGAGGACAGATACGGCGGGGTGGAACTTGCTCTCGTGTGTGTGTGGCGTGGGGTAGGTCTGTACCAGAACTTCTCTCTTGCATAAGATATGAAGCTGTTCACTTACAATAGACATAAAAGAGTCTTTTGTTAGATGTTGACTCACTTTCTATGATCACATGAGCTTTATTACTCACCGTTTCAAAAGACAAATCTGATCCGAGATCAGTGACAGGAAGAGCAAATAAAGCCCCGCTGGACTTTCCAGGGCTGACCCGAGGTCAGTTCAGTCAGCGAATAAGGAAGCAAAGAAACGCCGTGCTGACTGTCACGTTACCTGAAAAGGTGAAATAGTTTGTCAACATCACAATCATGTCTAAGTGAAACAAATTTAAAGATGGCGTATGACCGGCCGATCTCACATTCATCTTGAGTGCCTATACAGTAGCTTTGCGTACGTCATGTCTTCAATGAGTATTTAGTTTGATCAAATGTATAAATTAGAGATACGCTGTAGGATTATTTCCGGAAAAACACGAGCTGCTGGAGGCGGGACTAGTGGGGAGAGTGGGATGGAACTACAGCACGAGCACACAACACATCATCACATTAATCACTTCCTGTTGTTTACATTATGCACGTACACACCGATTGCCAACAGAACACAGAAGTATGACTTAGTTTGACTTACCGCGTCAGGTTCATGTCCGGCATCTTTTGCACTGGGACCGCTCCATCTATCAGCTTCAAACCATCTCCAAATCCAGCGTTATATCCAGCGTTTATATATCATCCATCACTGAAATGCCGTAAACAAACACAGCTGAACTTCGCAAGAGTAACCCATTCTTGCCCCAGCGCAGATCATCTTGATGGCATGCGGGTCTTGCTCGTGTGCGGGCTCTTTCGCCTTCGCCTTACCCAGAGCCATTGAGAGAGAGTTCTGCCAACGGAAGTCCAAAGCGTCACGTGATCCATGGAGCCTTCAGATAGTTCCAGGAAGTGATGTTTTCTCTATAAATGCTTTATTTCTTTCATTTTTGTATTCATTAAATGGCTTTCGTCTTTTAATGGGTTAAAAGTGTACCTCAGTTGGTCTGGTTAGACGCAGCTCCATGCGTAACTCGTGACTTCCGGGAACTATTGAGAGCCTCCATGAACGGCCATGGCTGTGGACAAAACTGTTCCATTGGAGTCAACAGAGTTGACGCGACTCTCTCTCTCAATGGCCAGGAAAATGAATGGAAACTTGTTTCCAGACTTATAAAAAACTTTCCCAAACAAGTTGGAGTGCTGGTGTATCAAGTACAGAAATACTACGTCATACGACTCGTTTTTTAACAAGTTGACCATGTGAAGCATGAGAAGCCAGCACGTTTAAAGTCACCATGAAACTGAAGTTGCGATTGACTTCTCCGTATCGTGACGTGTATCCGAGTTAAACGGCTTCTGAAATGTGAAAAAATGTGGGGCGGGGCTTTTTTATATCTTTGATTGTTTTGTTGTACGTTGGGCCTGGAGGGGAGGGCTAAAAATGCCTGGCCATTGGACAGTGAGTATAGTCCTTGCTCTTTCTTGGTTGCTGACGTCATGTGGTGAAGAGTTGTCGTCGAGAGGTGGAGAGGAGCTTAATGTTTTTGATGAAAGATTAAAATTGCAAATGAATTGTGAAAAAATAATGGTGTGAAAAGATCAATCATTTATAATAATCACTGCAACACTGTGTAAAACACATATATTTTTTCTGTTTGATTTCATGGTGACTTTATCCGTGTAAAGAAGTCAGAATGCATGACATAGCAGAAAAGCCCATCTTTAACCTTCAGCTTTATGCTTAAAACTAAAGTAGGCTAAAAAGCGTGCGTGCGTTACATCATGTTTGTCTGATACAGTCGAGGCTATTTGATTAGTGTTTGTGTCACAAATATTCAATATATGCAGTCTGTCCTGTTCACCTCAATTCACTTTGAATGGGACATAATAAGAAGGTTTGTGCCTTCCGACATAAATACTGAGCAAATGTACAGTGATAAATACTGCGTGAATATACAGTGGTGTGAAAAAGTATTTGCCCCCTTCCGGATTTTTTTTCTTCCATATTTGTCATGCTTAAATGATTCAGATCATCAAACAAATTGCTCATATTACACAAAGAAAACCAGAGTAAATACAAAATGCAGTTTTTAAATGATGGATTTATTTATTAAGGGAAAAAACAATCCAAACATTTCTGACCGTATGTGAACAAGTAATTGCTCCCCTTGGTAAATCCTGAATTAATGGTGATGAATAGAATAACTGAGTTAAATTTCACTAGCCAAACTCAAGCCTAACTACTGCCAGACCTGTTGAATCAAGATATCACTGAAGTAGAACCTGTCTGACAAACTGAAACTTGCTTCAGTTAAGGTCAGTGTTCATGATTCTACAATAAGAAAGAGACAAAAATGGCGTCCGTGGGAGAGATCCAAGGCCAAAACCACTGCTGACCAAAAAGAACTCAAAGGCTCGCCTCACATTTGCTAAAAACATCTTGATGATCCCCAAAACTTTTGGGCAAATAATCTGTAAAACTAACACAGTATTCATAAGAAGAACATCATAGCAACAGTCAAACATGGTGGAGGTAGTGTGATGGTCTTCAGGACCTGGACGACTGGTCATAATCGATGGAACCGTGAATTCTGAGCTCTAGCAGAGAATCCTCAAAGAGAATGTCCGGCCATGGGTTTGTGACCTCAAGCTTAAACGCACTTGGGTTCTGCAGCAGGACAATGATCCAAAACACACCAGCAGTTCCACCTCTGAATGGCCAAAATAATCTAAATGAAGGTTGTTGCCGCCAAGGGTGACACAACTGGTTATTAGGTTTAGGGGGCAATTACTTGTTCACTTAGGGTCAGAAATGTTTGGATTGTTTCTTCCCTTAATAAATAAAACCATCATTTGAAAACTGCATTTTGTATTTACTCTGGTTTTCTTTGTGTAATATAAAAATTTGTTTGATGATCTGGATCATTTAAGCATGACAACTATGCAAAAAACAAAAAATCAGGAAGGAGCAAATACAGTGTTACGGAGTTACTCACTTCATGTCATTTAAAGTGTGTTTTGAGTTGCAACTTCCTTTTTTAGTTTTTGCTTTTTATTGTTTTCAGTTGAGAATTTCCAAGTACCCGTTTTAAACCTATTTCATGTTCAGGCCTATAGTTAAAGGAGTAGTTCACTTTGAAAATATGTGTTCATGATCATTTACTCACACCCCTGTCATCCAAGATGTTTATGTTTTTGTTTCTTTAGTCGAAAAGAAATAAAGGTTTATGATGAGAACAGGATAATTACGTATTACGTGAAGTCATGAACGCGCATCGCAAAACATATATTGGGAATATATTTCTCAGTGTTACGGAGTTACTCACTTCATGTCATTTCAAGTGTGTTTTGAGTTGAAACAAAATCCTTTTTTAATTTGAGTTTTTCTTGTTTTCAGTTGAGACTTTCCATGCCTCGTTTTAAGCTATTGTTAATGCAACATTTCTAGGCATTTTCATATAGTTTAGGTTTTCAAATACTTAGGCCTAGATCTCAAACGACAGAAAGATGGTTGAACACTGAATGTTATCTGTTATACAGTCCTGTAGGGAAATGAGCGCGTTTGCATCGTTCTGTGTGTGTGTGACCGCTGAAGCTTTACATTTCTTATCGTGTCATCAGAATCTTTGTATGATGTCCTCATCTGCATTCACACTTTTTTCATTTGGCTTCATTTAAAGTAGACTATTTTGCATAAGCAACAACATGAAGTTGTGGTTTGGCTGTATTGCTGTTTCAAAATGTCTCTTTCTTGGGTTCCGTCCAGCCAAACCCGCGTGATGTCACATCGAGCTGTTGTTGTTTTACTGACATAAAAATAGCACAAACAGGTTTCCACCGTGGGCTTGACGATGTTCTTCTGGTTCTCCGAGTCGCACCTCTTGCATTGAAGCTGGCTGTTTTTCATTGTGTGGACAGCTGCGTGTTTCTCGCGTCTGATTCCCGTGTGGATGTTGACCTAATTGTCTTATTTACCGTTCTATTCTTCCAGTGCAAATAGAATGGCTCGCACATCTGCCACCTCTTGGTTCAGAGAGCTGGATTCACTTCAGGAGAACGACGCAGCCGACCTTCACATCGCGGACTGAGGAGCTTCAAACGCACAACGACATCATGCCCGGGTGTCGGACTTTCTACTAAGATGTCCTTTATTTATTTGCACGTGTCTTTTTATTTATTCAATCATCTTGCTGGAGCCCTACGGGAACAGAACACACTGAACTCATAAAAAACATAATGTTGGATAACTCCAAGGTTTACATCGAGCTCGGAGTCGCCAAGGCGCAGAGCGTTCCCGAGCCCCTTACACTCCAAACGTCGCCCGGAGATGAGAGCACCACGGATTTTACAGACTCTACCGTGATGAGTAACGGTCCTGACCCGAGACGCTCCAGGAGTTCCCCGAGGTCCGGCGGCGAAGCGTTGGATCAGAGCAGGTCCTCTGGAACCACAGCGGAACGGACGGAACGCGTCACCGACAGCAGGAAATACAGTGTGGGAACCATTTCTGGGACTTCCACGGATGTGTTCTCTCAAAGTTCAGACAGCAAATGTTTAGTGACCCCAGTGATCGATGGCAAGAGATCGGGCGTCAGGCCGGCGTGCAGCGCGTACTGCTGTTTCAGAGTGGCGCGCAGGGCGTTTCTGCGCTGTCTGGAGGAGACGCCATACATGGTGTCAGGATTAGTGCTGAGCATCCTCTTCTGCGTCACCATCATCATCATCATCCCATCCACAGGCAGAGTAAGAGCTCGCTCGCTCGCTTTCTCCTCTCCCACTAACTCATTCACACCCAAACAGAAAGATTCCGTCAGGAATTATTCACCCTCAAGTCGTTCCAAACCTTGGAAAATGTGAGAAAAAGTGGGAAATCATGTTCATCAGAACACAGAAATGCAAACAGGTTTGAAACAACTTGAGGGTCAGCAAATGATGACGAAATTGTCATTTTCGGCCGAACTATTCCTCGCTCATTTCGTAGTTTTCATAAATCTTTGAAATAAGAAGAAACGTTCAAATGGATGTGAGCAGATGTCTGATGGCGTGTGTTGTGTTATCTGTTGCAGAAGGTCAGTGATCATCTGGCAGCGCTGGTGGTTGTGTGTGTGGTGTTGTGCGTCTGTGTGTTTCTGCTCCTCTCGTTGCCGTGTCTGCCGGTGGTCCGGCGGTGCGAGAAGCTGCTGGCGCTCTTCGTCTGGTTCATGCTGCTCATCATCGCTGTCGTCTTCATCTTCACCGGAGGCGAGATCACGGCGTGGGAACAGGTGACATGCTGAGAACACACACACATGATCATCATCATCATTATTATATCAATCTAAAGCCATAATGCTGCTGCTTTGGAAAAGTTTCATGGAGAATCAGTGCAGTGGAGTTTCTCAAAACAATTAAAACCTTTCTGTTATTTGAAATCTAGGCCTAAATGTTGTTTGAAAACCTAAAGTACACGAAAATTTGACGTGTCGCGTTAACAATAAACTGAAATTCTGAACTGGAAAGAAAGCTACAACTAGATCTGAAATAAAACTAAATGAAACATAACATCATTCAAAACAAAAACATAACAAGCAACTAAACAAACGACACCAAATTGACATGAAAATAAAAGCTTATTTAGAATATAAACAAATGAATGCAATAAGATTGAATAACTGTGTATTTAAATTGCAGCGTCGCTTTCTGTTGACATGAATTACTTTAAAGTTTTGGCGTGAAAATCAAAAGACGATTGTGTCCGATCTTCTGGGTTTATCTAAAAACAGTTGCTGTGTGCTTCAGAAAGATTTCCTCTCAGAGAGCACGTGGCTTTGAAATGACGCGCGGTCGTGTTTGTTTTTCAGGTTGCTTTCTTTCTCTTTCTCTCATTGGCTGTTTACACGGTTCTTCCTCTCACGCTCTCGTGGGCTCTGGGTTTCGGCATTGGAGTGAGTGTTTGTCACATCATCATCATCAGCGTGTATGTGTCCGTCACCAGCTCTGACAAAAGCGATCTGGCCGTGCAGGTAACACACGCGACCGCACGTACACACATTTGTCACAGAGGAAATGTCATATGCAAACCTGAGCAACGGACGCCTCCGGCTCACACGGTTCTGCTGGAACAAATTTACCTGTCACCACATTTATTCAAAACTCTCTCTCTCTCTCTCTCTCTCTCTCTCACAGTTGGTGGCAAACGCAGTGTTGTTTGTGTGTGTTAACTGTGTTGGCATCTTTCACCTGTGGCACACTGAATGTGCCCGCAGAAAATCCAGCAAGAAGAGAGAGGATTTCAGCAAAAATCGCTCAACACAAGCCAAACAGAAACGTGATCAGGTACACACGCATTCTAGATGTCTGACTTGTTCAGTCCAGTTGGGTTTTAACCTCTTTGAAGCTTCTGTAGATCATCTTAACTCAAGGTTCTGTTCTGATAAGAAATCATATGGTGGTGACAAATGTTTGAGCTTGAAGCCCAAAGAAATCATTATTCATTTTCTTTACGGGACGAGCAAAGAACGATCATTTAAAACTGATAAAATAAAAAAATCTTTAAAGCACCTTCTCTTTCTTACTTTTTTCGCCTCAGAGAACCTTTTGCGAAACAGAAAGGTTCTTCAGATGTTGAAGGTTCTTTATGGAACCAAAAGGTTCTTCTGTGGCATCGAAGAATGCTAGTAATTTGAGTGTCACGGACGGTAACAAATACATTTTTCAATTGGCTCATTGTAATTGTCATAAATGTATCACTTGTGCATCAACAGTCCTTTCAACAGGCCTTTGGAACTTACTTTAAAGGGCTCATATGGCGTGAACACATGTTTTTCTGTGTCTTTGGTGTGTTATAAGTTCTCCATGCATGTATTAGACACGTACAATTGCACAAATGAAAGCGAATGCTCACCCAGACCTGCCTGAAACGCCTCATGTAGCCACGCCCCCACAAATCTACGTCAGTCGGTGGTCTGATTTAACTAAGACCGCCCAAATGTAAACGCAAGTAAGGTGGTGTACCTGTCAGTACAATTGAAGAGGAACCTGATGTTCCAAATATGGTCAGAGGCGTTACATCTCCCTCACACGCTTGCAGTATTCCACCAATCACTACACACTGGTGAACTGGCCAATCAGAGCACACCTCGCTTTTCAGAGCCATGAGCTTTGTCAAAAATCTGCGTGTTTCAGAGAGGCGGAGCAAAGAGGAGATACAAACAAAATACAGCGTTTATGAACCTTAAATACATCGCATTACATCTAAAACAAACCATAATATTCGTTTTAGCCGTGTCATATCACCCCTTTAACTAAACCAATAAATAAAAAAGACTGAACTTGTTGTAGTTTGCATGAACAACCAACATTTAAACCTGCAATGCAGAACATTTGTCCTCTGTCTTCATCTCTGTTTGAAACATGAAACTGCAGATTAATCTTTTATTTGCCCATTTATCTATATTAATGTTCAGAAACAAAATGATGTCGGGTGATGTTTTTTGGCGATGTACCGTTGACCGGTCAACTCTTTTGGACACACAGGAGCACCTCTTGCTCTCGGTGTTGCCGCGCTACATCGCCATGGAGCTGAAGACAGAAATCGTCATGCGTCTGACGGCAAAGGATGCTGAGGAGAACAGAGCCAATTTCCACAGTCTTTACATCAGACAACACAAAGACGTCAGGTGAGGGACACACGTTTACTCGGTCGCACACTACAGTGTCTTCATAATAATGCTTATTACATACGTGACATTTTCAACACGTGTGTGTGTGTGTGTGTGTGGGCAGTATTCTGTACGCTGATATCGTGGGCTTCACGCAGCTCTCCAGCACCTGCAAGCCCGAGGAACTGGTCGGCATTCTCAACAAACTTTTCGGCAGGTTTGACGACACCGCAAAGGTTCGATACACTTCCCGTTCATGACGTCATGTGTTTGTCTGTTGTCACACGCTGTGAGGTGTGTTTCTCTCTCTCTCTGTAGAAGAACGGCTGCTTGCGTATTAAGATTCTGGGTGACTGTTATTACTGCGTGTCGGGTCTTCCGTACCCCATCCCTCACCACGCTCGCAACTGTGTTCAGATGGGTCTGGACATGTGCACGGCCATAAAGTGAGTCCGACACCCATCCCATCCACATACAGATGTATAAACAGAATCATGATGTGATTCACGATTTCCCAGAATTCTCCAGTGAAGTTTTCTTCACTGCAATCTTTCATCTAAGATGTTTGTTTCTGTCATTTCAATTTCAACTGCACTTTAACGTCCCGTCGTTTCAAACTCTAACTGATGTGTAGAAATGTCGACCCCGGTAGGTCTGAGTTTGACGTTTAACCTTCACCTTTGACCTCTGCAGTAAACTGAGGGAAGCCACAGATGTGAACATCAACATGCGAGTCGGCGTTCACACTGGAAACGTTCTCTGCGGCGTCATCGGTCTTCAGAAATGGCAGTATGACGTCTGGTCAGATGACGTGACTCTAGCCAATCACATGGAGTCGGGGGGATTGCCAGGGTATGACATCGTTTGGCTTCCAATGTCCGGATATAATCCGTGCGTTAGCGGCATATTTCAAAGTCACTGATCTGACACCAGCAGTGTTGGGTGTAACTAGTTACGAAGTAATTCCTTAATGTAATTTCATTACTTTTCCTTTAAAAAAGTCAAGTAAGGGATTACTCTTATTTTTTCTGTTATTTAATTACAGTTAATTTGGATGTTATTTAACTAAATACTGTGTGATGTATACAATAGTGGAATTGACATTAAAATTCAAAGTTTAACTTTAAAATGCACAAATGAATGTATCATTCTCACATTTGTGATACTTCATGTTGTTTTATATGATTTATTTGAATGAATTAAAAGAGTCGTTTCACGTCTATCCTTGAATCACTGAACTCATCCAGCTTGATGTAGGATGTAGAAAGTAATTAGTAATAAGTAATGAAGTAATCTATCTTCACTATTGAATATGTCATTAGTAACTAGTAATTCATTGCTTTTTCAGAGTAACTTACCCAACACTGGACACCAGTAACTGATGTGTGCTTTAGGCTCATATGAGTTTAAATCAAGTTCAGGTTTGAAGAGCTGATATTGTTCTTCTAAAGTATTTATTTTGATCAGCCTCTGATGTTTATGTTCAAAGTTATTTTACTTTAATGGCAAAGAGGACGCATTCATTGCCTTTAGAGAGAAATCACTGAACATTAACGTGGGAGCCTGATAAAAGAGCCGTTTTAGACGTAAATGTCAAACGGCAAAAGTCTTAAAAGTCTTCACTTGTTATTTTGAGACTTTTATTTTGTGTCACAGGAGAGTTCACATCACGGAAGAGACGCTGGCTCATCTGGACGGGAAATATGCGATGGAGGACGGAAACGGGGGAAGTCGGGATTCACGATTGATGGGACGGAAAACCTACCTAGTGATTGATCCATATACACCAGCAAAGGTGATTAAGCATTTAGGCGTGAATACATATTGGATAATCTTCTGTTCACTCAATAAGTGAAGGATTATTACGTAACGGACAAGTAAATGTACACTTCTGGTCAAAAGTAAACTCTTCGAGACTATGGAATAGTATGGAAGTGTATCTTTGAGTGTTATGATGTGACTGAAAATCCTTAAAGGGACGGTTCACCCAAAAATGAACATTCTGTCATTATTTACTCGCCCTCAGGTTGTTCCAATCCTGGGTGCATTCATTTTTTCTGCTAAACACAAAGGAAGATATTTGGAAGAATGTCAGTAACCAGTCAGATCTAATCGCCCATTTACTGCCATGAAAGGGAAAATAAATACTGTGGGCGTCGATGGGGGGTGAGATCAGTTCGGTGACTGACATTCTTACAAATATCTTCCTTTGTGTTCAGCAAAACAAAGACATTTATACAGGTTTAAGATGATAAGAGGGCAAGTAAATGACGTTTTTGGGTGAACTGCCCCTTTAATAAATCAAAGCATTTTCTTGAGGCCCTTTCGACTGATCGTTCAGTCCAAGTCGTCCATTTTAAAAACAACTCTGTTAAATGAAATTGTTGCTTTGTTATAAAAGAAATGAATCTATTCCACCTGCAAACTAACTTTAAATCATTCAAAAACATTTTAGTCAAGTGACCTTGAACTTAGAAGAGGTAGAGATCTTTTATGTGAAAGTGAGTGGTTGAATGTTTTCTGCGGGGCAGACTAATGAACTGAAGGTGAAGAACAGACAGAAGCTCAGAGCGTCTGCGAGAATGTCTCAGTATCTGAAGAACTGGAAAACCGTCAACCCGTTTTCTGAGCTCAACCAATCAGACCCCTTGCTCACGGCTCCGCCCACGGCCGATGGTGGAATCAGCCAACCGCAGCCAGCCAGAGTAAGTGTCAATCATCATGACTGTACATTTGCCTTGAACCGAACGTTTCTACGGAATACTTACACATTCATTCTGCGTGTTGCCTGAACGACGTCTGTTGGCTTTTTTTATTTCTCGTGAACAGGAGACGGTGCCCGCAGATACCACCTCTCACAGGTGAAAACCAAACCTTTCTCACCTTAGTCTGGTAAGGCCTTCAGGTTTTGCAGCTGTCATCTGTTTCTTTCCTCAGACCTTTGCAAGACCTGGAACACAGACGCATGGAAACATTAGACGCTCTGGAAGACGAAGGGTGAGAGAAAAACATTCGCCACAATCACAATCATGAGCGCTTTCTCATCAACTCGGTGTTGTTTTCATGTTAGGAGACGAGAGAAAATCAACTGCCTCACGCTGCTGTTCAACAGTCTGACGCTGGAGAGACAGGTGTGTGTGTGTGCGCGCGTGTGGATGTGCTTTTAATACGTTGATGAAACGTTTCATTGGTGGATGTGAAGTCATGTGATTGGCGTGTTGTCAGTATTCTTTCAGCGAGGTCCGCGGTCTCCATCAGTCCATCGGCTGTTTGGCCGTCATCTTCATCTCGCTGTTCGTGGTTCAGATGTTGACCTCAGAAAAGTGAGTGTCGTCTGTGACAAGAACACTTTATTGTGTCGACGTGAATTTAAATGAGTGTGGATTTGTCATCGTATTCTCAAAACCTCCGGGTCACCAACCCGTCTTATTTCTCAAGCATTTCACCGCCCAATCAAAACTGATGATGACATCACTTCTTATTGATAAACATCCTCAAAACTCAAAGGCGCATCAACGAGAGAACATGTCACATTCACACGAGGAGGTGTTTCAGAAGTGAATCCCGCTAACCCGTCAAGCCCTTAGCGCTTGAATCATAAAGCCTCAGACATGTTCTCAGAACGTTCCCTTGAAATTGAGAGTTATTGCTGATCATTGAAATGCTATTCAGTCAAGCGGAGGTGTAGGAGCTGGATGTTTTGCAGAAATCTCTCTCTCTCATTGTCTCTGTACAGAAATTTTCTTCTGGCGGTGTCGTATGGAGTGACGTTCCCCGTCCAGATCCTCATCCTGCTGGTGGTCTGCACTAAATTCCTAAAGGTGACGTAATCGAGAATGAGTCTCAAATTCAGACGTCTAAACCTATACATACCTGTCCAAAAAAACCTTGAAACTTCTGTCATCATTTAATCGCCTTCGAGTAGTTGCAAATCTGTATAAATGTCTTTGTTCTGATGAACGCACAGGAAGATATTTGGAAGAATGATTATAACCAAACAGATTTTCCTCCCCATTGACTCCCATAGTAGCACAAATTTATTAAGAATTTGTTTTGTTCTGTTAAGCACAAAAGAAGACATTTTGAAGAATGTCACTTCTGACTAGGATTGTTTTTTTCCTACTATGGGAGTCAATGGGTGTCGAGATATGTTTGGCTATAATCATTCTTCCAAACATCTTTCTCTGTGTTCATCAGAAAAAAGACATTTATACACATTTGGAACAATTCAAAGGAGAGTTAATGATGACAGAATTTCATTTTTGTGTGAACTGTCCCTTAAAATAATTTCTGTTTAGGTGTTTTGTGTAAGAACTAATGTTGTCAGCCGGTTTATAAAACTTTGTATTTACATAATATATGTCTGTGTACTGTCCATATTTCTTTGGTATTTATAAACACACTAAAACATAGACAAACATGTACAGTGGTGTGAAAAAGTATTTGCTCCTTCCTGATTTTTTGTTTTTTTGCATAGTTGTCATGCTTAAATGATCCAGATCATCAAACAAATTTTTATATTACACAAAGAAAACCAGAGGAAATACAAAATGCAGTTTTTAAATGATGGATTTATTTATTAAGGGAAAAAACAATCCAAACATTTCTGACCCTAAGTGAACAAGTAATCGCCCCCTAAACCTAATAACCAGTTGTGTCACCAAAGTTCAACCTTTGTCTCATAAGTCCACAGAATATTTGCCATTTTTCAGAATATTATACATTTTTATATTTGTATTATGTGTGTATGTGTTATAAACACAATGTGAATATGCACAGTACATAGACATACATATATAAATTAAAAGCAAACCTTTATTCTGGATTTATCGTTACAGCCCTAGTAAGAACATGGTTTTAATTTTGGTGTGTAACATGTTGTACGTTTGTGTGCGTCAGCGCTGGAACTCGAAGATTCCTCCCAGCATGCACTGGGTGTCGTCGCTGTCAGATGGCGTGGCCACCAGGGCGGCGCTGCGGCTGCTGCTGGTTTTTCTCTGTGTGCTCATCACTCTTCTCATGGCATTTCTCAACATCGTGAGTCAACACACAAACACATCCACACACACACAGTTTTGTAGAAATCTAGTGTATAGTGTGTAGTCAATGTGTGTTGTTTTGTAGATTTCAAACCAGGGTGATAAGTGCTTAAATATATCCCACAGTGCAACAGAGCTGAACAATCTTCGTCTCTACACCTATCCGGTGAGTTTAAGCATTGTGCTGACGTCATTTACACACACACGCACACACACACGCACAAATACAAACAAATAGTTCATATTCAAAACACGAATAATAAATAACAACTTATAGTAATAAGTAACATGTTCCTTTTGTGTGTGTGTGTGTGTGTGTGTGCAGTATTATGTGTATTGTTGTCTGATGGCGATGTTGAGTGTGATTGTGTTTGTGCGAGTGTGTGTGTCTGTTAGAGTGTTTCTCTTGACTCTGGCTGTGGTCGTGTACCTCGCGCTCTTCCTTCACGTGTACGCACCGCTATCAGACTGCTATATGAAACAACTCTACACAAACACCACGTAAGAACACACAAACACACACACACACACACACACACACACACACACCGTCTACATGTGTGAAGTGACTCTGTGTTTTACTCTTCGATCAGTCCAGGAGTTCTTAAAGAGCCCAAGATCATGTCGGGCATCTGGCTGGTCATCTTCTACCTCACTTCTCTCATTCTCGTGCGTCAGGTAAGAGTTTGTGTGTGTGTGTGTGTGTGTGTCTCTCTGTTATAAGTGTTATATGTAAATGTGTGTTTGTATTGTGTGTCAGGATGAGTTAGGCAGCAGGACAGAGTTTCTGTTGGAGAAATGTTTTAAAAGAGAATCTGATGAAATGGAGACGACCAAGAATGTGAATAAACTCCTGCTGCAGAATTTACTGCCGGGTCACATCACAGATTTCTTCATAGGCAAAGACGTCCCCAACCAGGTAACACAACACACAAACATACACACAAATCAACTCAGAACACGGATGATGTGTGCTCATCTGTTATGTGTGTTGTGTGTGTTTCAGGATCTCTACGCCAAGTCGTGTGAGTGTGTGTGTGTTCTGTTTGCATCCGTGCCGCAGTTTTATAAAGAGTTTTATAATGAAAGCAGCGAAAACAACGGCGGACTCGAGTGTCTGCGCTTACTCAACGAGATCATCTCAGACTTTGATGAGGTACACAACTGCCAGTCTGTCTGTCTGTCTGTCTGTATCACTCTGTCTGTCTGTCTGTCTGGTCTGTCTGTCTGTCTGTCTGTCTGTATCACTCTGTCTGTCTGTCTGTCTGTATCACTCTGTCTGTCTGTCTGTCTGTATCACTCTGTCTGTCTGTCTGTCTGTATCACTCTGTCTGTATCACTCTGTCTGTCGTCTGTCTGTCTGTATCACTCTCTGTCTGTCTGTCTGTCTGTCTGTCTGTCTGTCTGTATCACTCTGTCTGTCTCACTGTCTGTCTGTCTGTCTGTCTGTCTGTTGTCTGTCTGTATCACTCTGTCTGTATCATTCTGTCTGTATCACTCTGTCTGTATCATTCTGTCTGTATCACTCTGTCTGTCTGTCTGTCTGTATCACTCTGTCTGTATCTGTCTGTCTGTCTGTCTGTCTTCTGTCTGTGTGTATCACTCTGTCTGTCTGTCTGTGTGTCTGTCTCTGTCTGTCTGTATCACTCTGTCTGTATCACTCTGTCTGTCTGTCTGTATCACTCTGTCTGTCTGTCTGTGTGTATCTGTCTGTCTCACTCTGTCTGTCTGTCTGTATCACTCTGTCTGTCTGTCTGTCTGTATCATTCTGTCTGTATCACTCTGTCTGTCTGTCTGTCTGTATCACTCTGTCTGTCTGTCTGTCAGTCTCTCTCTGTCTGTATGCCTGTATCACTCTGTCTGTCTCACTCTCTCTGTCTGTATGCCTGCATCACTCTGTCTGTCTCACTCTCTCTGTCTGTGTGTCTGTCTCACATTTTGTCTGTCTGTCCCACTCTGTCTGTCTGTCTCACTCTGTTTCTGTCTCACTCTGCCAATCTTTCTGTTCATTTGTCTCTCTCTGCATGTGTCTTTTTCTGTCTCTCTATGTATTCTAGATTTGTATATGTCTCTCTCTCTCTCTCTCTCTCTCTCCCTCTTTAATGTTAGTTTTGTGACATTTTTATTTTATGGCAATTTTTTGTTTTTATATTATTTTACTGTCCGTTCATCTTTTTGATCCTGTAGCTTCTTAACAAGCCAAAGTTCAGTGCTGTGGAAAAAATTAAAACCATTGGCAGCACTTACATGGCAGCAGCCGGACTGACCAATCCTGCGAATGCAGAGGAACGGCAGGTAAGACGGCTTCCCCAATCAGAGCGGATGTGTATAAAGGGGGCGTGTCAGGGAGGATTCTCATCAGTCTGATGTCTTACAGGCCAGTGAATCGTCCTCCAATCACATCCGCAGCATGCTGGACTTTGCTCTTGCTCTGATGGGACGTCTGGAGAACATTAACATGCACTCCTTTAACAACTTTAAATTGAGAATCGGTACTGCACACATCACACATCACAACACTGCCCTACATGATACATCCGCTAGTGACTAATGTCCCAACACACCTGATTGAATGTTGCTCTTTCATAGCTCAGGACATCTAATGCTGAGACCTCACTTATGTTTCATTTAAGTCTCAAATGTGTCTCCTTAAATTTCTCAGGAGAACTGATATCCGATTTCAATATAAGAAGTTTTCTGACTGATTGGACTCTGTGAATTGATTTGGTTTCATTCAGGTATAAACCACGGTCCAGTGATTGCAGGGGTTATTGGCGCACACAAACCTCAATACGACATCTGGGGAAACACTGTTAACGTGGCCAGCAGAATGGACAGCACCGGAGTCCTGGATAAAATTCAGGTACAGGATGAATAAAACCTCCCAAAGAGAAACATTACTATGGTTTCATAGCTGGCGTACCTTCGGTAGTATGACGAAACATGTATGGCCTCTGTATATTGTACGGTAGATGTGACAGTGAATGACCATGTGCTGCCCCCTTCAGGTGACGGCGGAAACAGCACAAGTGGCTCAAACTCATGGCTATGGAGTGACTTTGAGAGGAGTGATCAATGTGAAGGGAAAAGGAGAGCTGACCACATACTTCATCCACACTGACAGTTCAGTCCAGAATCAAACACTTTAGTCACACAAACATCGCTTTATCAAAGACTGCAGTCAACATATAGCAAACTGATGTATAGACCTGATGTACAAACGCTGTGTACTTGCAAAATAAGCATTGAAATGTGCAAATGCAATTTTCCACGCACATATCAAGATGTATAAAAATGAACTTAAAGCACTCGATGGGGTTGATCAAATCTACGCAAGGTGTAATACATGTAATTTGAACATGATTCTGACATTTAAACTTAAACTCAGATCAACTTAGATTGACTTGGTCTTGCTTTTAATTGACTTTAAAGTCAGCGTAGTCAACTTTTCTCAATTCCCAAGGTGCTTCATTTTTACAGTTTTAAATTAATTTAGGAATTAAAAATGAAGATTATTTTGCTACTTTTGCATCTATTTATTTATTAATATCTGTTCGTATTTATGTATTTAATATGTGGCATTGAATGTATGATGGCTTATATTAAAGTTTTGTATATAAAGCATTTTTTTGTTGTGTTTACACATTCATAACCTATATATATATATATATATCTGAAGTAAAAAGATAAAGTGTGGCAACCAGGCGCATATATGGGGGACCTGGGCCACCCCACCTGTCAGTCAGGCCCATCCAGTCAGCTGCCTTGGTGTATTCTGTGGCAATTATCACAAAACTTGACCTATAAAAATAAATAGTATTGTTTCTTGATTCTTGTTTGCCATATAATACTGATATAGATGAGCAAGCTTGGCATGTATTCCCGTTTTGTTAGCCTAAAACCTCTGGTCAGGTCAGTTCACGTTTTCCTTTTTTTCCAGTTATGCGCTTTTTGTTTTAGAAGTTATGCATGCATAGCCTGATAAAGGTTAAATTATTGGTAATGAAAACAAGATTTAAGAGAGTCATTTATTATTCGTAAAAGTAAAAAAATGATGTAGTCTAACGCTGTTAAGTCCCACCCAAACTGAAACGCCAGAGAGCGTGACGTCGTTTGCTTCTAAGTGCAGATTTAAAATTGAAATTACTGTAAACAAAATAATTAACACACAAATACAAAGCGTTTTGATCAATTTGATCGCTTATCAATCTTTAAAACATGCCGACTCAAGTGTTTAAATGTTCCCTGCATTATTATTATGGGCTGTCTGCTTTATGAACGGGTCTTTCGTGAGCTCAACGTGCTTTAGTTCTGAACCCTTGCACTCACACACGCACTGAATATTTTCGATTAAAAACCTCGGCTTAAGTAAATTTGCTGTGCATTTAGATTATTATAAATGTAAGTAATACAGGCTAATGTAATGGCAAACCTGCCCAGTGATTTTTGCATGTGATTATGTCTGCACAAATACCTGAGGCCTATATACGTATTTTATTTATTAATTTAAACTCCGCTGTGTTCATTGTAATTTGAGTTAAGAATCCAAATATTTGCTCTAAACATCCTAAACAATCAGCATTTATTTTCGTTTGACAATTATATTTAGCTTACGATGGATGTTTCCAAAAATAACGTTCCCTGATGGTTATTTTTTGGTTGTTTTTTAATGGTCAAAATGGTCAAAACTAAACGTAACTAGTAAACGTCGTAAACGTCGGTGACATGTGCAATACAGAAATTAAGATCACATTAACACATGTTGTGATGACCACATTAAATGAATAAATGTGCCCTTTAATGGCTGAAAATAATAAACTATTTTAGCTAAATGAAAACACAATCATAAATCTACGGGAATTTCTGTAGTGTGTTTGTCTGTTACTGTATGTGTGTGCGCTCGAGCACGTGCATTCTCCGCTTTGCCGCGCACTCCCGTCATTTAAAAATTAACGGTCATTTCTTTTTACCTCACTCACTTACACATTAGTTTAAGGGCTTATTTTTTTATTTAAAAACGTACAGATTTGAGAATAAACTTCGTGATTTTCGATTGATTTGACACATTTAAATTAACACTGTGCTGCTTAAATCGAAAATTAGGCGACTTCAGTAATGAAATAGGAATTATTGGCTAGAAGAATCTATGCATTGATTTCACCTCCACATTGTGTGGGATGATGTATTTTGTTTATTTTAATTAGATTCGGTAAGCGATGGATAAAAACACAGCATGGATGTTAAACTGACCATCGGACCCGAGAAAAGTACGCTAACGTTCTGGGAATGTTCCCCTAACGTAGTTTCTGGTTCCCAGGGAGTTTTTTAAGGTTTGTTTTGGTTATCTTTGCGAAAATAGAACGTAAGTTTCATGGTTTCTATAACGTTAGGGGAACGTTGCTTATAACGTTAGTTTTTGGTTCCCAGAACGTTATGGGAACCAGACGTTCGATTTCCGTAAAGAAAACTTTCCTGGGCAACAAAAAAAGAACCTTAGAAAATAACGTTTTGGGAACCAGAAACTAACGTTAGGGGGACGTTCTGGGATCCCAAAACTACCTGTACATGTTCCTACTGTGGTTGCCAGATGTTTATTTAACGTGTGGCAGCTCAGCCATGACCACGCACGTAGTTTTCAACATACTGTCCACATGTCCTGCTGATTTGTTGATGGTGTTGCGTCTGTCAGATGCGCGCGCGTGGTGTGGGCCATCACGTGGAAGCTGATCGTTCTTTGCGCTGTTTATAAGGACAGACAGGCTTATGCTCTGATTAAACGGAGGAATATTCAAGCAGGTGAAGTTGTGTATATTAGATGTATTTTAGGCGCGGCCCACCTGCATTGTGATTCCTGGTTACGCCACTGGGGGCGACTATGGTATTCTTTAATAATCGCTTTAGCATACTGAAATGTACAGTCGTAGATTAGTAGGCCCACACTTGTACTATTGTATTCTGTGGTATAAATAAACCACAGTGGATTGATAAACTGCAGTAATTGCATTCAAGTATTCACTACTATAGTAAGATTTCAAACACTCGGAAGTTTAGTAAAGTAGGCCGGACAGGACACAGTATTGTTTCATGTGGAACTGCTTAGTTTAGTTCAAAATCTTCAAGATCTTAAATTCTCGGAAACTGGCCGAATGAAGCAAAAGAGAGATTTGATCACAACCGAAATAAAAACCCCGGAGTTTCCCACACAACGAAGACCCGCCCACTCCTTAAACCCTCGCGTCTGATTGGCCCATTCATCAGTCAGTCACCGCACTTCCTAGTTTTGTGAAGTGAGGCTTTATTGCGTTTTTGATTCGGCGTGTTAACTTTTAAGGTATCGGACGGTGATGACACCGTCGGTGAGTTGAAATTACTCTGGGTTGTGTGTATTTCCGCATATGTTCTCATTTAAACGAATTAATACTGTAGAGCAAACGTCTACCTGTTGTTATTCAGGTTTATAAACAGGAGGAAATACCTTTGCTCGCTTTAAGCGTTTGTACATAATGTTCTGTTCAAAACAGTGTAAAGGGACTTTTAAACGTTGTTGTAGGGGGTTAGTCTCTTGTTTGTCATGGGAAATCCATTATATCGTGTTTCTTTGTCTGAAAAGAGTAAATGATCACGTTATGACTTTAAATGTGAGTTTTGTTGCGTGTTTGACGCAGGTCCGGACGTAATATCGTCATCATGTCCGGCGACGCGCATCACAAAAGGAGACGACGCCCCCCGAGAATGTACGTGGTCGAGTCCGACTATAAACTGCAAGACCACCTGGAAGGAACCATTCGCCTGCAGCGGGGGCAACTGTGTCAGGAGCAGGAGGGAGGGGAGCAAAAGAGCGCAAGAGGAGATTACCTGTGGGTCAAAGTAAGAAACAATACATCACGTGAACACTATGTACTGTTATATGAGTAAAAATCCAAATATTGTGCGAGACAGTTGACATTATGCAACAATATATATGATTATTTAGGAATTTGTGGCTATTTATATGTGATTGGGTTTAAAACGAGTTGTTTTTACTCTCACTGTTTTTTGATTTCTCTTAGTTTTCATCTCTCAAGTTAAAGTAAAATGGCAAATGTCACAATCTCACTTTGATTGAAACAGGTTATTGACAATGGCTCCATGGTAAAGATAGACACGCGTGTGCTCGCTGAGGTACGAGCTGATTTTGCCGGTCTGCTGGAACCCGTCCGTAACCTGGAGGAGCGTCTGAGACTTCTGGCCAAACCGCACCGCCTGCAGAGATTGGCATCATTAGCGCTGGGCTCAGAGGTTTGGGTTTACTGGAACCAGTCCAGAGAGTTCGCAGAAGCTGACCTTCGTTTCCGTGGCCCTCTGACCAGAGGAAGCTCGGCTGTTTATTTCGGGGTGCAGTTGAAGGTAAGATCACAGACACACAAGGTCAACGTTTCCCACATTTCATCGTGTTTCAACTCTGGGAATTTCTCCACACTTCTTCACACAACGGTGTTGCGATGTCCTATGCACAGATGATGATGTGCGCAGAAATAATATGACTACACAGTGTAACAAATGGAAGTTTCCAACTGTCACTGTCGGATAGTTCTAGAAATGTCTGTGGCAGAGGGAAGGTTGAAGTGGAACTTGGTTCATGAGGGCAGAATTAGTCATAAAAGACAAAAACCATCAAATGTACACTTGTGATGACTCATTTGTTACGTTAAACTGTTGTTTTGAGCTCAGTGTTGTGCCAGTGCCTTGTCATAATACCCAAATGTGTGGAAATATTTGTACGTTTTTTTTGTGAGTACAGTCAAAATTCAGCATGCTAAAAGCCATTGCACATTGAGTCTGAAATTTGCACACGTTAAAAAATAAACAGGACCTCATGTTGTGTCAATCACATGTACACACTGCCTCCAATATTTTTGTCTGGGTTCGATTTTCTGCGTTTTTCGCATCCGTAGCAAGCATTTTGAGAAGCGTTTTGACTATCCAGAGACACCGTACAAACGAGCGCCAAATACGGAAATTTCAGACTTTATGTGCAAAGACCTTAAACCTCATGAAGAAACGGTTAAAATGAAAGTGAAACACAACAAAAAAAAACTATTCACATGTGTTATCAACAGAAGACATACTAGTCTTCTGAATGCACATTTAGTTTGTTGTTGGGCGGTAAAGATATCTACGCATTAAAACAAGATCATACATATGAAGTGTACCTGCAATAGATTCAATCCTGCTATTAAGATTATATTAACACTGTCTATTGTTCTTTGTGTTATGTTTGTGCATTTGCCACGTTGATCAGAAAGAAATTTTGATATGCCATATGACATGTATAGGATTGAATGATTTTGAATTCAAACGAAGTGTGTTTCTTTAGTTGATGTGTGTGCGGTTGTTGTCTCAGGGTTGGGCAGCTGGCAAGGGCAAATCGAATGGAAACTATAAAGGTCATCAGTTGTTCACCTGTCCGGATGGCTGCGGTCTCATTCTATCAGCCAGTGAACTCACCGTCCCTCGATTATCACGCACGTCTAGTTCTGGCGACCACGATCGCCAAACACACCAAGCCAACCAGATTTCATCCAGCAACGGTCATCAGAGTCACGGCCCGAGTCCCGTCAGCATTCTGTCCCGGGCGGCAGAGTCCAGTCCTCCAGCGCTGTTCTCCGTCGGTCAGAGAGTGTGTTTCACACAGGGTGATGCCATCCGACGGGGAAGCGTGCGCTTCTGTGGACCCTTACCCGAGCGGCCCTCTTCTGAAGTGTTTGTGGGGGTTTTACTGGTGAGTAAAGCATAACCAGAATCTTGTAAGTGATTGTATACGGCAGAAATGGCTTGTAGTTTGCGTTGCTGGAATTTTATTTAAAATATTTGTTTCGTTCAAAAGTCATGCAGTAAAGATACAGTGATTTTGTACCTTTTAAAAACAGTATTTTAAATCTTGCATGATCGATTTCTTAATTTACACTCCAACAGATCGTAGCCAGACAGGCTCGTATTGAAATGTTGTTCCGCTGTGTGCAGATCATTGACATAAAACATCTATAATGTGTTTTTGTGTGGTCAGGATCACGCTGTTGGATCATGGGATGGAGTTTATAAAAATACTAAACTCTGCTCGATCCCGTCAGCCACGTTCGGGGCTTTACTCCCGCTTTCCCATGTAACTGCAGGTAACAGTCATTCACCATTAACTCTGTCAGTGTTTATACATCATACTCTTGTTTTAGTTCATTCCCTCTTCTTATACAAAATGCTCTTTCGCTTTGGATGAGCGTCCACTAGATGAACTTCCCCAAAAAAACTAAAGGCTAAATTTAGAAAACTTAAAGCATACAGTGACCTGTAGAGGTTGTTACGACCTCTTGTGTGACCTCCAATGCAGTCCGCAGCAGTATTACGTACAGCGGACAACAAGAGTGGAATGTCTTCGGCCCAATCTCTTGGTCGCTCTGTACCGAAAATTCTGAGCATGGTTTTTAATGTCTGGTGAAAGCGTTCGAGCGCCTTGTGACTGCGGGTGGTAGGCGCTAGAGACCTGATGCTTGATATTCAACTGTTTCATCACTTTGGCGAACACCCTGGACATGAAGTTCGTGCCTCGATCTGATTGGACGTATTTGGGAATGCCAAAGGTCGTACAGAATTTAATAAATGCCTTAACAATAGTAGGTGCCTTGAGTAAGCGCGAAAGAGTCGTTCATATGACGGCACGTTTAAAATGCATGTGCACAAATGATATCCGGTGTTTTTACGAAGACCTTCCCGTCTTCCGTCATACAGATTTGGAATAAGACCACAGACGGTTGTCAAAGAAACAGATAAATGCGTTTGTTTCTGAGTGACGTGTTTAAAGTTTGATTTCTTTCTTTTGTTGTTTTACAGAAGCTGGATCGGAGCGGTCTCCTCCTACGGCAGCCAATCGCAAAGCCCTTCCGAAACTGCCCCAGTTGCCCCCGTCCAATAAAACTGTCCTTCAGCCGCTGTCACCCACCCACGACAAAGAGCCCGCACCCACCGACAGACCTCTGATCCAACCAGCCATGCTAGTCACGGCTAAAAAAGCCCTGCAGCCTCCGTCCAGCTCCGTCCTCAAAGTGGCTTTGAAACCACCTCCTCTAACTGCACCCAAACCTCCCCTGAAACCCCCCGCCGTCCCGCCCAATAAGCCACAGGCCCTGCCCACGTCACCTCCCACCGACTCTTCGCGCTCCTTCGCTAACGGATTCCACAGTTTTCCCTCTCCACCTCCAGTTGTCGAGCGGAAGGCAGAGCCTGACTCGTGGTTGGAAGTGGGTTCTATGGTGGAGGTGAATGACCCGCCCCTTTTTGGAGTGATCCGCTGGATTGGACAGATCAGTGGAGTCCCGGAGCCCGTCGCTGGGATCGAGCTGGTAAACCGAACGAACTGAAGTGTGAAAATGGTTCTTTTGCACCTTTAGTCTCTACTGAAGTGTCGCTTAATGTTGATATACATAGCTTTGGCGTCTCGTTCGCCATCGCTGTTTCAAAGTTATTATAGTTTTTTTTTGTTGTTGTTGTGTGCTAGTGTTATTCATGCTTTCAGCTAGCTTTAATGTTTTTGGTTTCATTTTTCTAGCAATTTGTTTATGTGCATTTGTCATTATATAATTTCCCTATCGTTAAACCAGCAAAAGTGGATTCGGACACGCCCCGAGTGCACTTGTGCCCTGCGCTTCAGACCATGCCCTTAGATGGTTAAAATAGGGCCCATGACATCAAACTGACATTTCCTGTGAAAACAAACCCGACAGCTCACGTTATGCATCGTCATTATAAACGTACTGATGTGAATTCATGAGCGGTGTGTTTCAGGATCAGGAGATGTCCGCCGCCACAGATGGCAGTTATCTCGGCGAACGTCACTTCCGTTGTCCCGCAAACAAAGGGCTTTTCGTCAAACTGCGCAACTGCAGACGCGACTCCAGATTTCCTGCGCCGGAGACGCCCATCAACCAGGTGGACCGCTGCAACTCTATAGGTGTGAAGAGGAATCCTTCAGAAGAACATTAATGTGCGCGCGTGCGAATGACGACTGTGAGTGTGTTTCAGCGTTTGCTAACTGGAGCAGTCAGCGGGTGGATGAAAACACTCCTCCTGTGATGGGTCTGGACGCTCGGGTGCTGTACGAGGGCTTCAAGAAAGGCATTCAGGGTCATCTAAACTCCTGCTATCTGGACGCTTCTCTCTTCAGGTGTGAGGATAGTCACTTCTGGATTACGTGAATTCTTCTGGTTCGTATGTGAAAATGTTTCGTGTTTCTGTCTGGCAGTGTTTTCTCCTGCTGTAGCTCTTTGGATTGGGTTTTGTTCTGGCCCACTGAACCTCAGAAGAATCCTCACAGTAGGAATGCTCAGGATCTTCTGCGCTGTGAGATTGTCAACCCTTTGCGCAGGTACAGAGAAAACCCACTCTTCACATTTAGAGAAGCCAAACGTAAACACGCAGCTATCGTCATTTAATACACGTTTCCTTTCATGCAAGCAAACTACAAGTGCAGTTGTCATGAAAGTGAAAACCACATTCAGTAAACACAACATGAACATTTTGGGAATCAAGCGTTAAATCTTTAACTGGACAGGATGAAAAGGATTGACTTCATTGAACTGTTGTATGTTTTCTTGTCATCACAGAGGAGGAGAAAATGTAAAGTAGTGTGTTGAAATAATCCCCCATGATTCATTTGGGTTTGCAGGTTTGGTTATGTGTGTGCCAGTAAAACCATGACCCTGCGCAAACTTCTACAGGCAGAAACGGCAGATGCTGGATTTACCAACGAGGAGAAAGGTGTGTGTGTGAGTGAGTGAGTGCGTGCGTGTGTGTGTGTGTGTGTTCACGTGTCTGTTTGTTTGTGTACATGCGTTTTTGTGTGTGTGTTTGTTTGCCTGTCTGTATGACTGCGTTTGTGTGTATACTTGTTTGTGTGAGTGTGCACGTGTGCGTTTGTGTGTGTGTTTACCTCTCTGTGTGACTGCGTTTGTGTGTGTACTTGTTTGTGTGAGTGCGTGTGAGCACGTGTGCGTTTGTGTGTGTGTTTGCCTCTCTTTATGACTGCGTTTGTGTGTATACTTGTTTGTGTGAGTGCGTGTGTGCGTTTGTGTGTGTGTTGCCTCTCTGTATGACTGCTTTTGTGTGTGTACTTGTTTGTCTGAGTGCGTGTGTGTTTGTTTGTGTACATGCGTGTGTGTGGCTGTTTGTATGAGTGCGTTTGTGTGAGTGCGTGTGTGTGTTTGTTTGTGTACGTGCGTGTGTGTGTGCATGTCTGTGTATAAAGAAGGTTCATATATACAGCCGCGGAAAAAAATAAGATTCCATTTCAGAGAGCTGTATTTAAAATTGATCTAAGTTATTGGTCTGTGTTTAGGTAAAATTATCATTTTGTTTCATTCTGTGAACTACAAACAATATTTCTTTCAAATTTCAAATACAAATCTTGTTTCTATTTGCATTTATTTGCAGAAAACGGGTGTAAATAACTGTAAATATGCTCTGTACTTTTTAAGACCTCAAATACTGCAAAGAAAACAAGTTCAGATTCACATTTAAGCAACACAACAGTCATATATCTACATATATTTAGGGAAAAAAACTAAATGTGATAACCTGGATTTTGTTCATTTTTCATGTGTCTTGTCATGCTGTCAGTCTTTCACATTGCGTGTGTGTGTGTGTGTGTGTGTTCAGATCCAGAGGAATTTCTCAACCAGCTTTTCCTGCTTCTCCGGGTTGAACCGCTTCTGAAGATCAGGTCAACACCCTCATTCACCCGTCTCTCTGTCACTTCATAAAGATATTGGGCCTCATTCATGAAACAATCGTAAACATATGTGTTCATTTAGAGAAATTTGCATGTAAATCAGACCTTCCGAAAACTTTCCACCGGATTCACAAATACCTCGTCTCGTAAATCACTCGTAAACAGGGCGCATTTAAAAAAGGGCACATTTATTCATTTTAATTGATCAGTATAACATGTGTTAATGTGATCTTCATTTCTGTATTGCACATGTCACTGACGTTAACCAGTTTTGACCATTTTTACCATTAAAAAATAACCATTAGGGAACGTTATTTTCTGGTTATTTTTTTTTAAAACCAGCCTGTAACGTTCTGGGAACGTTAAAAAAAAAAAAAAACTAACGTTAGGGGGACGTGTGTTTGCTGGCTAGGAATTCTGGAATCCTCTGGACTTCATTCTCTGGTTTGGCAACATAATTGCATAACTGCATAATAGACTATATGCTAGGGTTGTCACGGTACCATAAACATGTCTTGTTACGATACTATACCAGCTGAAGTCTCACGATACCAAGTAGTATCACGATGCTGTGCCATGTTCATAATTCAAATCTATACAAAAAACTGATTTAGATGAAACATTTTCTATTTACTATAGTAAACTGTATTATACTTTGCACTAAAATATGTTGTTGTATTAACTGTTTTTATTCGTTAAATTGTAGCAAATACTGTAGTATACTTATATTTACTATGGTAAGACTCAAAAACACTAGTGTCTATGATTTATTTTAGTAGTTTACTGTAGTGAATACTTAAGTACACAAGATCATTTTTCACGTGGGAACTAATTCAAATGTGGCACAAATTTCAGTATACAGCAGTCTTTATAAAGGGAAATATTAGGCTTACTTTAAATGCAGAACTAAGACGGCCAGTAGGTGGCGTACATTTTTCAAAACGCCAATTTGAATAATTAACTTGTCCAAGTCATTCAAAACACATTCATTTAGGAGATAAATACAGCAAAAAGGCAGATGTAAATGTTCAAATGAATATTAATGCGCATATGCAACATTAACAACAGTTCTACGATACTATCGTTTCAAAAATAGAGAGGCATCGCAGGTATTTTGAAGCTTTAGCATCGCGATAGCACCAGTACACTGTGCCACCCTACTATATGCTTATTAGCCCATCCATCCATCCATCCATCTTCTTCCGCTTATCCGGGGCCGGGTCGCGGGGGCAGCAGTCTAAGCAGGGACGCCCAGACTTCCCTCTCCCTAGACACTTCCTCCAGCTCTTCCGGGGGGACACCGAGGCGTTCCCAGGCCAGCCGGGAGACATAGTCCCTCCAGCGTGTCCTAGGTCTTCCCCGGGGTCTCCTCCCGGTGGGACATGCCCGGAACACCTTCCCGGGAAGGCGTCCAGGGGGCATCCGGAAAAGATGCCCGAGCCACCTCAGCTGGCCCCTCTCGATGTGGAGGAGCAGCGGATCTACTCTGAGCTCCTCCCGAGTGACCGAGCTTCTCACCCTATCTTTAAGGGATCGCCCAGCCACCCTGCGGAAAAGCTCAATCCGGGATCTTGTCCTTTCGGTCATGACCCACAGCTCATGACCATAGGTGAGAGTAGGAACGTAGATCATTTGATCATCAGATTGACCGGTAAATCGAGAGCTTCGCCTTGCGGCTCAGCTCCTTCTTCACCACGACAGACCGGTACAGCGACCGCATTACTGCAGAAGATGCACCGATCCGTCTGTCAATCTCCCGTTCCATCCTTCCCTCACTCGTGAACAAGACCCCCAGATACTTGAACTCCTCCACTTGAGGAAGGAACTCTCCACCTACCTGAAGTGAGCAAGCCACCCTTTTCCGACTGAGAACCATGGCCTCAGATTTGGAGGTGCTGATTCTCATCCCAGCCGCTTCACACTCGGCTGCAAACCGTCCCAGTGCATGTTGAAGGTCCTGGTCTGATGGGGCCAACACGACGACATCATCCGCAAAGAGCAGAGATGATATCGTGTGGTCCCCAACCCGACGTCCGGCCCCCGCGACCCGGATATAGATATTCCAAATCACAGCAACCGTCGCCGGTTCTGTTCATAATTTTTATGGACAGAATTTCTAGGCGCAGCCAGGGGCCGGAGGGCGTCGGGTTTGGGGACCACACGATATCATCTCTGCTTATTAGCCATTTGAAATAATACCTGGTGCTCTTCTGAGAATGACCAGCTGGTGGCGCTTTGGAAGCACTGCGCGTTTTTTCGGAGACGCCTTGGTTGCTGTGATTTGGAATATCTATATCCGTGTTCTATAGTGTCTTATTTTAAAGGATATTACTGAATTGACCGTTATGAAAATGCTGTAACCATTAATATTAACTTCTCCATTGTTGTGTATGATGGTTGGTCAATGTAGTGTTTGTCCCGCCTCTCCTCCACTGTGGTTGGACAGCTGTGCAGAAAAGGACAGCGACGAGCTCCGCGTTTGACCTAAAGTTAGAGTAAAAAAAAAAAAAAGAACTCGTGAAATATCATTATGATACACACAGTGTTGGGTGTAACTAGTTACTAAGTAATCAGTTACTGTAATTGAATTACTTTTCCTTAGAATAAGTAAAGTTAGGGATTACTCTTCTTTTTTCTGTAATTTAATAGAACTAAATACTGTAATATATTCAATAGTGGAATTGACATCAAATTTATAAGTCTAACTTTAAAATGTGTGCTTTACTGAACCCTTGTCACATTTGTATACTTTGGTCAGTTAATAAGAATCATTTATGACGTTTTTTATTATTAATTTGAATGAATTAAAATGCCGTTTCATGTCTTTCCTTGAATCAATTGTAATCAAGGTTGATATAGGAAATAGAAAGTAATTAGTAATAAGTAGTAAAATACTTTTTGGAGAGAGTTTGTACACGAAGGTTTTATATCAAAGCAGTGCAGCTAATCGGATTGTTGTTGTTGTTGTAGGTCAGCGAGTCCGCAACCACAGGAGTGTTTCATCTATCAACTTTTTCCGCCGTCCGTCTCGGCGACTCCATCGTCTCCTGCGGTCTCTCCTCTGTCTCCGTCTCACTCACCTCTCGCTCTCTCGTCTCTCATGCGGGTGTCCAGCGTGCAGATGTTACTGGAGTCGTCCTTCATGCACTCCGGTCTCAAACTCACAGAGGTGAAGGTTCACACCGACACGAGGACAGACAAACAGCTGTCAATCACTGAATTGCTCAAACGCATACCTCATTCACAGGCCCCCTCCTGTCTGCCGCTCCTCATGCCCAGATTTGGCAAAGAGTTTAAGATGTTTGACGTGATTCTGCCGTCGCTGTCTCTGGACATCACAGATCTGCTGGACGAGAGTGAGAATGATATTCTTGCTTTGTTATTTTTGTATTGTTGTATTTGATAATGAATGCAAGGCAAATATTTACAGTCGCACTTTATTTTTATAGTAATAGAAATCCTTAATACTGCTTTTCCTCATTTTTTCAACTATGTTATATAATTATGTATTTATTACGTCATATCAGCTGATTTAAAGTTAATTGTCATGTTTTATTTCATTACATCATATCTTTTTCTCTGCAGCTGTGAGACAGTGCAGTATCTGTCAATCACTGGCTCAGTGGGAGTGTCTACAGTGTTATGAGGATGATGACATCACACCAGGCCAGTTGAAGCAGTATTGCGACACCTGTAACACACAGGTGAACCATCTACACACACACACACACACGCGCACGGCTTTAAACACACACACGTACACCTTGAACACACATCTGTGTCTGCGTCAGGTCCACACGCACCGGAAACGACAGGCACACGAACCCGCCGTCATCAGAGGGCCACAGGGCTCATGGGAGGGACCCGTGCACTGCGTCCGGCAGCTCATGGATCTGTTCGCCATCACGTGTATCGAGACCAGTCACTACGTCAGCTTCGTCAAGTACGGCCCGCAGACGACAGACTGGCTTTTCTTTGACAGCATGGCAGACAGAGAGGGTAACGTTTGATTTAGGTTTCTCATCACTAAAAGCACAATGACTCTGAACGTGTAGTAAGAAAGTAAGCAAATGTGATTTCATGGTGACATTGTGTGTTTTTGCAGGAGGAGAAAACGGTTTTAATGTGCCACAGGTGAGAGCGTGTCCTGAGGTGAGCCGGTACTTGAGTCTGTCAGTGGAGGAGATCGCTCGTCTGGATGCCTCGACGCTCAGAGACCCCGTCCGCCGCTTACTGTGTGATGCCTACATGTGTTTTTACCACTGTCCAGAACTGAGTCTTTACAAATGACACGAACGCACAGGTTAACACGCTCAAGAAGTTAGTTATTAAACAAATGCTATTATAAATGTTGTACATTCACCAGAGTCCCTAATGCTTTTGCAATATTGTGCACTATATACATAGGAATATGAAGAGCAATGATGTGTAAATAATTCGAAAAGATGTTTTAAACCAAATGCATTATACTGTTTGTTTACAAATGTAAATCTTAAGTGAATTAAACATTTTTTGTTGGTTTTTTGAAGTGCTCTGTCTGTCATACTCCTAAATTAACCCTTAGGTAATCAAAACCGTCATGTATACAATAGAATAAAAATAGCAGCTAAAATGTTTATTTAATTTAAAATTCATATTCTTATTCCAACGTCTTATTGTACATATTTATAGTTACTAAATATTATCTACGAATATATGTTTTTATTTGTATATCAATTAATATGCGTCACATCTTTATTATAAAAGTCGATCCTACAGAATAAGAGTCCGCAAAAACTCGGTAACTGCCAAGGCTTTGTTAGAGAACACATTATATTCGGAATAGTATTGGATGATAAAACTAATGATTTTTTTGTTGATAGAATCTTGATTATATTAAAAAATGTTATTCATAAATGGAAATGTATGAAGATGAAACCCTATTTATCAGTGTTTTTTATATAATTTCTTTCCATCAATGGAATATATTTCTTTATGTGCCTTGTTTAATAATTTTTTATGTACATTTATCTATTCCATATCAATAATAAAATAAAATAAAACTTAAAAAAAGAAGAAGAGTCCGCTTGACGTCATCTGCTGGGGACGGAAGTGACCAGGAATCGTCATCAGCTGGTGTCTGAGAGGAGAGTTGCCCGCCTGTTTATTACGGTGCATTATTTTATGAATAAAACTGAATTAACCGGATTATTTACCGTACTGAAACATCTGTCAGTTTTTTCACGCTCGAATTGATCTTTGAGAGGTGAGTAAATATGAGTTTTAATGAATCGAGAAAAACATTGACCTATGTGTTACAAGTGATGATTGGAATCTGACGGTGAACAGGGTGACAATGTGTTTGAAACAGTATGTGACAATGTTTTACTCTCATGAAATAATCGAACTGGACACGTTAAATGTAGTCACGTTATCAGACTCAGAAAGAGCTTTATTGCCAAGTGTGCTTGCACATACGAGGAATTTGTTTTGGTGTCAGGAGCATCCAGTTATTATAAATGATTAGGATAATGGTGTTCATATGACAAACGAAAGTAACGTCATCTTTATTTCTTGGCTCAGAGCAACAGATTTATAGTTTATATAGACTGAAAACATGATTGTTTTTTTTGCAGGTGTTTTAACAGGCAGTATGACATCACCAGGTAGTCAAGGGGGTGGAGCTGTGTCAACGAGAGGCGGAGCTGCAGCGAAGAGAATGAAATGGGCTTTGGAACTGAGTCTGGGCAACAGCAGGTAATTCATCACATCTGATGTTAAGACATTTCCGCATGATGGGACCTTCGCTTAAAGACTGTCACTCCAGGTTTGATCTCGGTCACATGACGCTTGAGAGCCAAACACATGCTTGAGATGCCAAAGCTGAAATGTGATGTGTACTTGAGCATCATTAACCACAGCTGCACACCGTCCATCCTCAACTACTATTTTTTATCCAGCTGTTTTCCACTTCACTTTGTGCAGAACCCGTGGGGACAGGCAGAGTAAAGAGGGCGATGTGATGTACCCTGTGGGATATTCTGATAAACCCGTCCCGGACACCAGTGTACAAGAAGCCGACCGCAACCTGGTGGAGAAGGTAAGGCCATTTATCTTCAGTAAATATCCAAACTCTTTGAGCCCTCGGCAGACGGCTGGGGGTGAGGAATAAAACCAGGTCTTATTGGAGATGTTTTGCTCTGTAGAGATGCTGGGACGTGGCTTTGGGACCGCTGAAGCAGATTCCCATGAACCTCTTCATCATGTACATGTCAGGAAACACCATCTCCATCTTCCCCATCATGATGGTGTGTATGATGGCGTGGAGACCCATCCAGGCGCTCATGTCCATGTCAGCCAGTGAGTATTTCCATTACCAGTACATGCTACCATTCAAGTTTAGGATCACTTTATATAACGTTACTTTAGAATATTAAAGTAAATATTACGTTGTTTTATAATAATAGTAAACTCTTTAAAACCATGGAGTGACACAAATGTAACTTTGGGAATTATGTTGTGACCAAAGAATCCAAATGATGGTCAATTTGATCCTCTTCAGTGAATTTACAGATTCGCTTCAAGGTGCTTTTTAAACTGACCTCTTACTGACTGATTTCTCTTTATTATTAAGTGCCAATCATTCTTTTAGAAACATTTTGGTTACACTTTACCATAAGGTGCTATTTGTTAACAAGGAGTTAATGCATTAGCTAACAATGAACAATACCTTTACAGCATTTATTAGTCTTAATTCATGTTCATTTCAGCATTTACTAATACATTTTTTAAATCAAACGTTGTCACTGTTAACATTAGTTAATGCACCATGAACTCACATGAATAACTGTATTGACATGAACTAACATTCATTTAAAATGCATTAATAGATGCTGAAAAACTCAATTGTTCATTGTTAGCTAATGTCACCTATACATTTATTAATGTTAAGTAATAACACCTTATTGTAAAGTGTTACTAACATTTTATTTTAAATAACATTTCAGTTCTGAAATGGTGAATGTGTTGAAACGTTTATTTTTGTCAACAAAAAAGAATATCGTACACCCTGGTCAAAAGTTTTGGACACTTACCCACTTATTATGTGTTCACATTTTTTCCATATTTTAGAATAATAATGAACTCATCAACATGATGAAATATGAAAGAATACAAAGGGAACTATGGGAATACGTTGTAACTACAAAAAAAAATGAAAAGTGTAATGTTTGATCCTCTTCAGTGTAGTCACCTTTTGACTAGAATTTGCAGAAATGTTTTCTTGTCATTTTCTCAAGCAGCTTCTTGAGGTCTCGCCCTAAGATGCTTTTTAAACAATATTAAAGGAGTTCCCATCTGTTCTGTGCTCTTATTGGCTGTTCTTTCTTCATCATTCAGTCAAAGTCATCCATTTAAAAAAAGAAAATATTAAGTAAAATGTTTGTTTTGTCATGAAAAAACATGTTTGTTTGCAAAATGATATTTTTGTTTGCAAAATTAAATAATTGTTTGCAAAATGATTTCAGATATTTAGGCATATGCCTTCAGATCAAAAGTTTTAAAACATAACGATCTGAATAATGATCTAATACCGCTGATCAGCATAACGCAATATGAATATTGCAATATTTTGCTATAACTGAATTATAAAAAAAAAAAAAGTTACGTATGGACCACTTTGGAAGACATTAACAAAGCTGGTCCAAAAGAGCTTCCTGTTTCAGTCTTTTTAAACACGCAATGGTTGTTAAACTAATATCTTAAAGTTTCAATTTTATATGTGAGATTTAAAAAAAAAAACTGAAACCGGAAGTGCTTCTGTTTACAAATAGCGAGGTGGTCTTAGTCTCTAAGTTTTAGGTTAATGGAGATAGAAAAAGGAATATCGCATTATTTAGCATGCTATCGCCCTATCGCATTTTTCTTTAATATCGCCCTACCCGAGAGTGGATTTATAAGAAAAAAGGAATATACATTTGAAATAATAATGCCTCAGAAATGTCTGTCAGGATCCAAAAGTACCAACTGTAAAAAAATAATATTAGTAGTAATATCAGTCTATATATATAAAAACACTTTCTGTGTTTAAATGTGTGACACTACTTACTAATGTTTACAGTAATTGTTTTACTCTCATGCGTGTGCTTGTTTGACAGCGTTTAAGTTGTTGGAGAGCTCGAGTCAGCAGTGGTTACAGGGTTTGGTTTATCTCGTCGGGAATCTGCTGGGTTCAGCACTGGCCATCTACAAGTGTCAATCAATGGGGCTCCTCCCAACACACTCATCTGATTGGCTGGCGTTTATAGAACCGCCCCAGGTACAAGAATAATCCATAAACCTGTTTCTGAGTGTCTGGAATCCAAACAGATGTGCTGTCTCACACCACTGCTTCTTTATTATGTCCACAGAGAATGGAGATTATGGGCGGAGGGATGATCATGTGAAGAACAAGATGTTTCTCTCACACACACACACACACAGATTAACATATTTAACACAATGCATTGATAAATTATAGTTTGTGATTCATGTTGTGATTTCTTTCTGTTCTGTTCTATTAAAACAAGTTAATAACGTTTTCTGTTGTGATCTGTAAAGTCGGATGTATTCATCCTATGAACTGAACACTTCAACATTTCTGTGTGACAGATATGACGAACCTAAATTGAGATTAAGACGAGTGAATTTATAAATGGGTGAGAATTTCATACATTTATCATCTTGTTCCTCCTAACAAAAGAATTCAGCTTGATTTTGATCCTATCACAGAGGTCTTTTCTGATTATTTCTCTGACACAAAGCTGAATAATGTTGTGTGCCGAAACACTGCCTCCAGAGAGCTCAAGAAACCAGTTCAACGACATGTTTATCATTGCAAAACAAACATCTTAAAGATCTCACACATGAGATCGTCGGTGTAGAGCGTCTATAAAAGATCCATCTAATCATATCTTGAAGACGATCAATATAAATCCAATTCTGAATCAAAATAATCCTGAAATGGAGTTTCTGTCATTAGAATTGAACAACAGTCCACATGTCAACGAGTCTCCACCCAGAAAAGAAAACGAATCTCCATGATAACAGTGAAAAACCTGCCGGACCAGCCCGAGACGTTTCGGTTTCTTCACCGAGCACTGAGCAGATATTTATATTCAAGTGAGAGCTTTAAGCCTTCGATTACTGGATGTGACTTTTCTTCAATCATTGAGAATACATTTATAGAAATACACCCACTGCTCATCAAGTCATTTAAAGAAACGTTTTGACTTTTCACACAATACATTTATTCATACTACAGATAAAGAAGCATTTCACTTTTAAAGTTTTACTGTACACAACCATAAAGACTAACATGCTTGCAACGGCTCTCTCTCCTCTCTCTCTCTCTCTCTCTCTGGGCGCTCGGCGCGCGCGCTCAAGTCATCGCGGCCGCGCGGCGCGCGCGCGCGCGCGCACACACACACACGCGCTCGCGCGCGCGCGCGCCGCGCGCACACACTCGCGCTCACTCTCTCGCTCGCGCGCGCGCTCGGCGCACGCTCGGCTTCTCGTCGCGCTCTCTCGGCGCGCGCGCGGCGAGCACGCGCGCGGGGGCGCGCGCGCGCGCGCGCGCGCGCACACGCACACACGCGCCGCTCGCGCTCTGCGCGCACACACACACACGCGCGCGCGCGCACACACGCGCGCGGCGCGAGCGCGCGCACACACGCGCGCGCGCGCGCACACACGCGCGCGCGAGGCGCGCCGCACGCGCGCGCGCGCGCGCGCGCGCGCGCGCGCACACACACGCGCGCGCGCGCGCGCTCACACACACACGCGCGCGCTCGCGCACACACACCGCGCGCGCGCTCAACACACACGCGCTCGCGCCACCACACACTCTCTCTCTCTCTCTCACACACACTCTCTCTCTCACACACACTCTCTCTCACACACACTCTCTCTCTCTCACACACACTCTCTCTCTCTCACACACACTCTCTCTCTCTCTCTCTCACACTCTCTCTCTCTCTCACACTCTCTCTCTCTCACACACTCTCTCTCTCTCTCTCTCTCACAGCAGGCCCTATAGCAAGTGAGCTGTGATTGAAGTGTTATTTTAATGGAGTTGTTATCTACATCTGTCAGAACGGGTGTGTGCAGTGATTAATGTGCGCGATGAGTTTCTGTGGAGCTTTCAGCGCTGCTCTTGAAGTGGTGTTTTGCAGGGGGCGTGGTCAGAGGGCGTTGAGGGGGGCGTGGTCTCATGGAGTGTAAATATCAGTTTGTTAGAGTTGTGCGAGCTCATTTGATGTCGGAGGTGAATCGCACGTCAGTGCTACTTTTACTGGTCCAAGCATCCCCGGCATTGAGTTGTATTGATGTGAGATCTTCGGCGCACTGGACCGTAGTCTCACCCGGAACTCCGCGTTGTTTGTGATTTGTGTGCGTGTGTTTCTCTCCGTGTGCTGTGATGACGTTGAGCTGCGATGATGGACACGCTCGTCACCCATTCATTCATTCCGTCGATATTACAACGGCTCGGAGGATTCGGGTAAGATTTCTATCTTCTGATTCAGTTTCACGTGTTCAGCGGCGCCATGTGTGTGTGTGTGTGTGTGTGTGTGTGTGTGTGTGCGTGTGCGATGGAGTGACGCACACAACAACTGGATGTCCTTTTAAAGACAAACCCGTCTCCGTCATCTCCTTCTGTACATCATCGGACAAATATGTACAAACGCCTAACTACAGTAAAACTTCGTGTTGACCATCATCATGAGTATTACCGTTTCTTACACGTCTCGCACGAAGACGTGCCGTGTTTACTCTTTACTGTAGTGTACCAAGTGTTGTTCATGACTACAGTTCTGTGTCGCGTCATCTGGAGCAAACACTGTAGGGTAATGTTTACTATGGTAAGGTCAAAACACTACAGCGTCTCAGGAATCTTACTCTTGTGTTTGACCAGTGTCGTGGAAGCTGTTACCATGGTGATAGTTTATGATCTTGTTGTCATTATAACATTAGTTCTGTACCCCAGCGAAGCCCCTTTTTGACATGTAAGTGACTGTTCGACAGACGTGAAAGTGAAAACACTGTAGAAACTGGTTTCCACCACAAAAACTATAATCCCAGCCAACACTGTTGCGTCATGACGACGTACATTGATATAGTATTTATTTACAATAAACGCTACAATAAAACTAGGCAAATGCGAGCGCGAGGCTCTTTGCACAACAGAGAACGCGCATGGTGGACAAGCGCGCGCATTAAATACATAGACACGCAGTTTTAATCGTTGTATTTTAGTTGTTTAACTCCAGTCCAATCGCTGTGAAAAGTCGGATTAATAGCACTCGTTTTGACAATATAACAGATTTTACTCTGATCATAAATTTGGAATAAATAGAAATGACCAGATTCATTCGTCAAACGACCAGTGTCCAGGCTCTCTGAAGACCAGAACATCACGTCGCTACAACGTTCTCCACGGGATTCATTCATGACGTTATTTGAAGACGTGACCCCGACGTTTCTGGAACTTTCGCAACATTTTTTAAGAAACGGAACGTTGGCGAGACGTCCTCAGAACGGGTCACAACTGATGACGTCGTCAGAACGTGAGTTTGCTGTATGACCCACCAGCTGTTTACCAGAAGAAAAGACCTGTGCGAAGTCTGCTGTGGATCTTATTCAGGGTGAACTTCAGAGAACATCTCGCCAACAGAACTCAACGCATTACCAGCAGAAATTAACCCACTGAGATCCTCATAGTTTACATGAAAAGCAATACAATTCCCATTATAACCATTACAAGCATGAGGATTTCCGTCATTGTTTGTTTGGGTAAACTTTTAGACTTTAAACATCATCATTAAATCTGATTTATGGATGATGTCAATTGAACTAAACACGAAACACTGTGATGGATTTTCAGATGAAACGGTGAGTTCGGATCCGCTTGTAAAATGAAATGTGTACCAAAAACCTGTCAAACTGTCATATTTTCCAGCAAAACTACATACATTTCACAAGATTTACATAAATAATATAAATGATAACAGTTAAATCATGTTTATTCCTTACTATATAAAATATTAAAGATACATTTAAATGTTTTATCTTAATCTAAATCATTCATCTTAATCCTGAATAATAATGTCACATTTAAATGTCAAATGCAAAAGTGAAATCTAAATCCTAAATATAAATGTAAATATTATATGTAAATCTTATTCTACATGCATAAATGTAAATACTATTTTATATGTATATAATCACATTATAATCTAAATCTAAAAGTGAGCTTAACATTTGGATTTAGATTTAATATTTAGATTTAAAAATTATATTTAGATTATAAATATAATATAGTATTTATATTCATGCATTTAAAACAAGATTTGTCTAAAATATTTATCTAATGTAAATCCGAAGAGAGCACACGTCACCCCTCTCTTCATTAAGCTACATTGGCTCCCTAAAGTCGCTCGCATCACATTCAATGCTCTGCTCCAGGCCTACAAGACCACCACTGGTTCGGCAGCCCCTCATCTTCACTCGCTAATGCAGACGTATGTACCTGCCAGACCCCTACACTCTGCAAACAAACAGCTTCTTGTGGTGCCGCCCAAACAGGTAAAAAATCTCTCACGTACCTTCTCCGGATCGGTTCCACTTATGTGTAATGATCTGCCCGCTGCTGCAAGATCTGCAGATTCTGTGGCCATCTTTAAGAATCCTCTGAAAACACATCTCTTCCGTCAACACCTGACTGATCAGTTCTGACTTCTATTTCTCTTCTATTCTTTTCTAAAAAAAAAACTGCTTCCATTGTTTACTCCACCTGTAAGTCGCTTTGGATAAAAGCGTCTGCTAAATGACTAAATGTAAATGTAAATATATATATATATAGGTTTTATATATATAGGTATATTTAGGTTTAACTTTTTCATTTAACATTTAGATTTAACTATAAAATTAAAATTGAGGATTTATATTTACATTAAAGATTTAGATAAAACATTTAGATTTAGCTTTATATCTGGTGAAATCTTGACAGGTTTTTGGTACACATTTCATTTTACAAGCGGCGCCCCATAGTAACCCACTGCCTCATAGGGCTTATTGCTTTAGTACATTCTGTCTAACAATCCTCCACATTGTCTGAGCAAACCGGTTCACACAGGCATGAGGTCAGACTGGAACAGGGTCGAAACGAACTCATTCACGATACTCCTTTAAAATGTGTGTTATTCACTGCTGTTTTGACTGCCAAACTCATCTGTTTAAACTCTAAACGTTATTCTAAATATGACCGATTGATCTAATAAGAAAAGTTTGATGTTGCTTATTTGTCATTTGTTTTGACCACCAATAATTGACTTTATCAAACGGTCAGTTCTGGTCCTTGATTCTGATTGGCTGATGCGATTTCTAAGCCGTTATAAAATACCCCGATTTATAACGGCTGACCGTTTAGATGGCCTAAATATCACTTTATTTTATGAAACCTTGCCATGCATATGAATAACCGTTTTATAAAAGCAATAACCCCAGAGAAGCAGTGGGTTACAGTGCATTTCATAACAGCTGAGGGGGTTTTAACGCCCTTAAGTCACACTTGACTTTTCCCTCCAATTGACTTCCAATCATACTCATGCGAATGCGACAGACCGGTGTCACGAGGTATTGAGTCCCCCCTCGAGTTCGGTCCGCTGCAGGACCCCGAGTGATTCTATTGGCTCATTTGCCTGAAAGAACGTCTAGTTGGGTACTCTTCCAGCGCCTGATTCCAATTCTTGCAAAATTACATTATGATTCATGTCACTAGAACTTTGCTAAAATTACCATTGACGTCTTTTACATGAAGTGCTTGCTATGCTTCAATGTATATGAGGCTATAGGTATTGAATTCAAACAAATCTCGTTCTTACTGTTTTAGTTAGCTTATGTATCAACTAGCATAGCATAGAACTACGTGGTTAGCTAGCGCTTGCGAAAAAAAGCTAGCCCTAGCACAAAAACAGAATTTTTGTACCAGTCAGGGTCCTAAAGGGAACCGAAATCGAGGGGGGACTCGATACCTCATGACACTGGACACGTGTAATGGTAAATAATGGAACATTTTTCTTATTCAAAATTGGACTTCACTTGGAAATGCGTCAAATACAGAAGTAAAAACAATCGCTACGTCCGGTTCATGGGGACTTTAAAGAATCCGTATGGTTAGCTGACATCAAGCGGTTGATCTTGGTATCGCAGTCTTAAATTCAAAATATTGGCAAGACGAGTTTAGCCAAGTAATGCTTCTTTAGATTTTTATCAGAAATAATCTACAGGCGCTCTACTGTTTGTGAATGTGAACCGGAAGTTCACAAAAGTAACGTTTCTTTATGTTGTTAAGATAAATCCGTCAATAAGCATGTTGTTGTTTGTTTGTTTTCTCAAGGGAATTCTGCTGGGCTGGATTCTGTTTCCCATCCGCGCCATGCTCACCACCATCTTCTTCCTGCTGATGTGGCCCATAGCTCGACTGCGATTGGCCGGTCTCTCGGAGGCGGAGCGGGCGGTGCCGGTGCAGGGCTGGCGTCAGTGGTTCTATCTTCCCATCATGGTGTTCCTCAGCCGGGCCGCCTACTTTTGCATGGGATTCCTGTGGATTAAAGTGAAGGGACGTCAGGCGGATCTGAAGGACGCTCCGGTGTTGGTCGTGGCTCCTCACAGCACGTTTCTGGACATGTTGGTGCTGCCCGTCACCGGCCTGCCCACCGTAGTGTCCCGCTCAGAGAACACCAGATTACCTGTGATAGGAGGTGAGAGACGGATGCCTGTGACATGTGACCGAAACAGCCAATCTGATGAGTGGGCGTGGCTTAACCAGGGTTTTTCTCTTTTAGTTAATGAGGTTGCTTGTTTATTGTCGTTTCACAACAGTAATCTCCATGCGTTGATGCACTCGTCATGTCTGTGTGTGTTTCAGCATTGTTGGAGTTTAATCAGTCAATCTTGGTGAACAGAAAAGATCCGGAATCCAGAAAGAAATGCGTTTCACAGATCCGTGAGAGAGTCACGTCTGACGGCCGCTGGCCCCAGGTACACACACACATTACACACGAGCGAGGTGTGTGTGTGTTGGATTGTGTTTCTGACCCTTCTGACCCTTCTGTCTCTGTGTAGATGTTGATGTTTCCAGAGGGAACGACGACTAACGGTCAAGTGCTGATCAAATTCAAGCCCGGTACGTGTGTGTGGAGCTCATGACCATCTGTGTCTCAACATGAAACAACCAATCAAATCTCACTGTAGAAAGCATGGGATTGGACAGAAATTGACCGATTTCATAACCATAAATCTGTCAGCCATGAACAGAACGTCAGCAGCGTTGTACTGTAACGAAGTCAAAATACTTCCCTTCCCCAAGCCGTCTTATTTACGTCATTTCAGGACGGAAGTGCGTTTTCAGATTATAACTGAAGATCATGAATTTTAAAGAGAGAATGACCCACATTGATAAACTATTTACTATAAACGCTTCAATATTTCAATCATT
>VCII01000491.1:995000-1042500 GCA_006030095.1 Triplophysa siluroides | reverse complement strand
GTTTTGTCTTTTTTCGCTCTTGTGCACTTCCTCTGTGTTTTACTTCAAACATGCTTCGCTTCTCTTGCTAAAAACATGATGAATAATCTTGTTATGGTGTTAAGTCGTCTTGTTTCGTGTCTGCTGCAGCGCTCTGGGTGTTCCAGCCACAGATTATGTGATGGAGGGTCGTTTTCCTGTTAGAAAGCTTGGGAGTCTCTCGCTGCCTCTGGAATCTCCGGCTCAGGAGACTCTCCGACTGCTCCGCCGGCACGGGTACCCCCCTAAAACACCACAGCATCAGCTCTGTGTGAAACCACAGTCAGGTATAATTAATCCATTGTCTCCTGCAGTTTCACCGACGCTCAAGTGGAGGTGCTGATGAGCACAATGATTGACAGCTGTCGCTCAGGCCACAGTACCATGGTAACGGCAGATCACCTGACCTCTCTTCTGGGACTGACGGACAGGAACACGGCAGTGAAGATCTGCTTGCTTTACTCAAAGGTAATGTGACGTGACCTTCTGTGGAACAAAACTGATGAAGGTTTGAGTTTGGAGGAATGCTGGCGATCTGCAGAAATGGCAAACATGCAGAAGTAAAGGAGACATGTGCTTGTGTGCGTTTACAGGATCACACAGTGGATCTGAAACACGTCTGTCTGAGCGTTTCCGCTGTTTCTGGTTTCACAAGTCTGGAGTCTCTCTTGCACACAGCGTTCACAGTAAGTTTGTGCGTGTGCATGTTTGGTTGTGTGTGCAGTGTGTGCGTGTGCATGCATTTTGCGTGTTTGTGTGTGTGCGCATGTTTGGTTGTGTGTGCATTTTTGGTTGTGTGTGCATTTTGCGTGTGTGTTGTTTGTTGTGTGCGCATGTTGGTTGTGTTTTTGGTGTGTGTGCGTGCATTTTTGCGTGTTTGTGTGTGTGCGCATGTTTGGTTGTGTGCGCATGTTTGGTTGTGTGCGCATGTTTGGTTGTGTGTGCATTTTTGTTTGTGTGCATGTTTGGTTGTGTGTGCATGTTTGGTTGTGTGTGCATTTTTGCGTGTTTGTGTGTGTGCGCATGTTTGGTTGTGTGTGCATGTTTGGTTGTGTGTGCATTTTTGCGTGTGTGTGCATTTTTGCGTGTTTGTGTGCATGTTTGGTTGTGTGTGCATGTTTGGTTGGTGTGCATTTTTGCGTGTGTGTGCATTTTTGGTTGTGTGTGCATTTTTTGTTTTTGTGTGTGTTGTTGTGCAGTTTGTGTGCATGTTGCATGTTTGGTTGTGTGTGCATTTTTGGTTGTGTGTGTCTGTTGTGTGTGTGTGTGTGTGCATGTTTGATTGTGTGTCTGTTCGTGTCTGTGTTTGTCCGAGTGTGTGCATGTTTGTTTGTGTGTCTGTTGTGTGTGTGTGTTCATGTTTGTTTGTGTGTGCTGTCGATCTGTGCGTGTGTGTGTTGTGTGTGTTCATGTTTGTTTGTGTGTGTGTGTGTGTTGTTTGTGTGTGCTGTCGATCTGTGCGTGTGCATGTTTGTGTCTGTTGTGTGTGTGTGTGTGTGTGTGTTCATGTTTGTTTGTGTGTCTGTTCGTGTCTGTGTTTGTTTGAGTGTGTGTGCGTGTTTGTCGACCTGACGCTTCATGTCATGAATGTGTGTACACAGTGGTACGACAGTGATGAGGACGGCTTGTTGAGCGCCGATGACCTGTCTGCTCTGATGGGGGTGCTGGTGGGCGTGCCTCAGTATGACATCACAGAGATGTACAGCGCACTGACCAGCAGGGGGCGACCAACAGAGGGTAACATTCCTTCAGTTCATTATCACAATAAATCAGTGTTTGTTGGATTCTAACTGTAATGTGTCTCCCAAAGCTTCTCTTCAAAACATATTGACGACGCATCCGGTGTATCGTGAACTCCTGACAGACTGTCTGCGCTTCAACGGACTCACCACAGCCGACGGAAACCACAACGGTATTTTGAAAGGAAAGAACAATAGCTTTTATAACGGCCATAAGACTAACAATCATCTCCTGAAGTGAGATGTCACGAAGTCTTTCATGAATGTTTGCACACGTGTGAGTTGTTAGTGTTGGTTGAGTCATGTATTTTCACATGACGATTAATGCAGGAGATACGAGTCTGTGTGTCATTTATTATTCGACTGGTTTTCCTGTTGAAGATATTGTGAACCTATCACTACTGTATGTGCCTTGAAGCATAAATCTGTATTTTTTAAAGTGGCGTTTGAAGGATTTGTATGTATATTTAATCGTTTTATTTTAAGCTATGTTCACTAGAAAACCAAGAAACTTTGTACCGCCAAAGAAATCAAGCGACATATAACATTTTATACTTTAATATATTAAAATTTCTAAATAATACTCTGTTGTCTCCTGTGTTCCTTTCATTTATTCAAACTATTGGCCGATAAACAATAAACAAACGCAACCATATTTGTATATCTAATACTTGAACCCCTTTATGCCGCCTTGGTCTACGTCTTGTTTTAAAGAAGACTTTTTATTTTAGAAGTGTCAGCAGTGGACAAATGTCATAAACAAGCAATAATAGTTTAAGTCTATAAAAAATATGAATAAAAACTTGTTTTATTTACCAAAATATTTTGAAAAGTTGCCAGAATATTCAAGCCACAGTTCTAACCAAGTTGTGTCTCAAATTCCAACCTGATATAATACATAAGAACGTTTCTTTGATACTTTAACCGCTATACCACCAGTGGCCAGCAGGTTGGTTTTCTGCATACTTCTTTACAAATGACTGAACGACTGCCACTACAGCAGGGTTTTGTGTCCAAGAGCTTTCCAAAGACATAGGTTGTTAGGATTTTCCTAGATTTACAATAAAATACTATTATACATTTGTTTATAAATATAACGCTATGAAATAGGTCCGCCAGTACGTATGTCAGTGACGATTAATAAAATTACTATTACTGCATCATTTCTGTCCCAAAGTTTGATCCTATACTTCAAGTTATATTATACATTGGCAACACATTACATTAAGGTACCCTTTATAAATGTGTTCATTAATGATTAATAAGTCGTTTACAAATCCATTATAAAGCAGTTATAACTGCGTGAACAAAAAGCGGGAATCTAACGAAATACCTGCCAAATAGTGAGGCATTTTTCACAGGTTATAAATGCTTAATAAATGTATTTATTCATTATATATTTGACTGATATAAGTATTGACTATGAACATCTTGAAATGAAAGAGCATCATTTGCATGTTTCTTCACATTTATTTCTTCATGGGGACATCTCTGATGTTGGTATGTCTTCTGTCACATGTGACCTGCTGCTGGCGCGTCCTCGCAGTCTGATGTGCGTCCGTGCGGTTAGTAAAGCTCTCGGCTGGGAGAACATCTGGATCCATTACGCTCACTCGAGGTGTACGTCTCGTGCGCTTGTTTGGCTCAGGCTTTCTCTTCACTCTTTTCAAGATCTTCTCTCCATCAGGTACGTTGGCGGTCACCTGACGCACTTTCTGTGTGAGATGTGAAACAACATTTTGTGAACTATTAACTATTCCTTTCGTACGCCGTGTGTTCTCAGAGCAACGATTGATATTCTGATGTAGACATGACAGAACATGCAGACAGACCTCTCTCTCGCGCGCTGTGTTTTGGCGTTTGGAGAACAGAGAGCTCATGTTCATCGTCTCTATCTCTCGTCCAACCTGAAAGAGCACACAGATCTTTAGACATACAGCAAGTGTAAAAACAGACTTTCTGATTATAGAGCGTTTCATTGGACGCGCGCGCGCCCGAGACCCAGTTAACTTCCGGTTTGTGTTTGGCTAGTGTCTAATAATGAACTATTTATATTAATTTATGTTCAATCCCACAGCCTTGGTGTTGTTAGCGCCACACTCTTACCACTGAGCTGAAGTAAACCTTCAAGCTAGTTATCATGTGCAGTGGTATTAACGCATTCTTTCCGTTTCTTATTGGTTGTTTGTAATCACGTGTTTCTGTTTCGTTCACTTTCTATCTGGTGTGTTGGTGTGGTAGATCTGTGGCAGGGGGTGAGCGACGGGATGGCCAACTCTCTGTTGACCGTACAGCTGAACGGTTTGTTTTGTCTGTTTGAAAATAAACGTGCTATGACGTGTACAGAAGTTTATGGGAAGCTGATACAATTAAGTCTCTCCGGCTGAAGAGCTGCCGCACACGTCCTTCAGTGTTCACCTCATTGACCCCTCACTGACCTCTGACCTGTCCTTGACCTCTGGATTCTCCCACAGCCCTGAATGCTGACCTCTGGGATTGTTAGTCTTGATGCGGTGCTGAATGAACCTCCTCTCCTCTTCTCCCAACTTGATAAACCTGAAATCACAAAGCGCACGAGTGACAGAGCTCACGTGAGGGGACACGTGCCCTTATGGCAACAGGTTTATGAGATTTCCGTCTTCTCACATCTTGGCAGACGTGTAATATTTTTCTCGTTCAGACATTGATGTTCTATCCCACTTTTGTACGGCCATATTCACAGCGGCATCAAACTGAGAGCCTGAATGAAGAACTGTGAGAGAGTCGATCTCATGCCTGCGGAGGAGAGACAACAAACACACACTTGACACCGCTGTGTCACAAGATATCATACACAAATGCCATTTTTACTATTAATATATGCCATGAAAGAACCCTTTATATCAGATGTAATAAGGGTCTTTTGAGAGAAGACGTCGGGGTTGTGTTCGCGTACTCACATGAAGAAACAAGTGAGAGCTTGGACATGAGGACTCTTGGAGTAAAACTCTTTGGCTTTTTCACAGAATCTCTGCCACACGCTGAAGTTCTCATGAAGTGATGCTGATGATGTCATCACGTGTGTGCGCCAGGACTGATCTCTGTCGAGGGATTCTGAAGGACGCTCGGCGCTGGTTGGTCGGTGGACGGCTGGATTTGAGTTCAGAACACACAGATGAGATGGAAGCACACATGAGGGACTGAAGGGGTGCGGCAGGATGGCTCCATGCATTGGACAGCAGTGATTGGCTCCTAGAGGAGTGTAGTTGAAGTTTAGTTGAGCTGATGTGTGGTTTGGTTGAGGTACACAGAAGAAGTGAGGGGTGTTGGCGCGGGTCACATCGAGCACCAGAGCGGGGCAGTGTGGGGTCAGATGATACGTGACGTACGGCTGATGAGGGGCAGGAAAGATCTCAGACGGGTGTTTTGGAAGACATGGATGGAGATCTCTGATGGACGGGAGACGTTGGCATAGATTGAACGAGTCCGTGCTTCGCCTCCTGATGTCTTGAGTTAAAGTCGGACGTGTTGACAGGTTTGATGTGACGTGTCTGATCAGAAGGCTGAAAGAACTCAGGGAAACACGCAGCCATAAGATCACCGAGCGTCTCTTTACATGTTGCTGACGGCCACAGGTCTGGCCACGGGACGGCCTCTTCAACCTCCGTGTGATGCGAGAGAGATGGAAAACACATCTCTGACGCCAGGTCTTCAAGTGACTGCTCCAGTAAAGATGATGGAGCTAAACCCTCTTCAGACGTCTGACTAATCTCCAGCGACGGAACGTTTGCCATCTAAAGACAGAAGGTTTAAACATTTAGAAAACCACCATGAAGTTAGGACACCTGAGAAGAAATCAATTCAAATCCATTGTGGTTACATTTTTTTCTCAATTGCAAAAATGATGGGTTTTAACTCGTGGTTGGATAAAACATGGACGAACTTTAAAGATTGATGTGCAAAGGAACAATTAAAAAGATGCAATTGGAAAGCCGAACATGTTCTTTACTATTAAAGCACTTTATTATAGCACCGACACTTAACCTTTTTGCTGAATACAGTGGGTTTGCGTACGCTAGTGTCTATGGCTGCGTCCACTTGCGGTCTTGGCCACTCGAGAGGGCGCGCAAGTGTGTCCAATGTCTTTAAGATGTCAAAGGGCAGTGCGCTTGACGCTTCGGAGGGGTATTAAGGCTAAGCGTATCCCATCATGCATCATGTTCTGGATATGAATCATGCGACTTTTTGCTCGGGTCTCGCGAGATGTTGCGGAACGCGTTCCGGTGTATGTTATACTACTACTTTTTAAGGTTATATCTTTATTTTATCTATGTTTGGCTAACATGTGTTTTTCTTTTGTTTTTTGGGTTCAGCTGCTTTGATACAGTACAAATAATGTGCTATAAAAATAAATCTGACTTGACAATATCATTAGATAGTACATATAATTTCCTAGTAAAACGTAGTGTTACATATTTTATTGGTGAACACTCCAGAGTTCAGTATTTTGTAAAACTGCCTTTTATCTCATAATTAGAAACACCAGAGTAATTGACGTTATGTTTGCACTTGCTAAGTGTGTCCCATCGGGTTAGAAATACATGCTCACTTGGGATCTTCACGAACACTTGAACACTTGGGCCAAAAACAGGAAATACGTCATGAAAGTAGTGAAGTAGTCGAGTTCAAAGACCGGAAGTGTGGTATTTGGACGCACTCTAATTATATTTTATTTCATTCATGTTAATATTCATTTGTATTATTATTTTACGTTATAATACTTTTATTAAATAAACGAGTTGTTTAATTTTGTTGTATGTTCATTTTATCAAATTAACAATTTGTCAAATGGGTCCTGCAGTTCGGTCGCATTTAAAGAAACCGTGTGGTACACTGACATCTAGCGGTTGAGCTCGGTATCGCAGTCTAAAAATATGTAGAGACAAGTTAAGCCAAGTAACGGTACTTCTCGGTTTCTTTTGCTTGTTATCAGAAATGATCTACAAGCGCTTGTGAACCGGAAGTTGAGTTGTTAACGTTTAAGTTGTTAAGATAAATTAAACCGTCTATAAAGTTTTATTTAATTGTACAGCATTTCAGTGGTGCGGCACTGTGCAAACTTAAGTATTATGAAGAGCAAGTAAAATGAAGATAAAAAACACCACTCGACTGCAGCATCAGCATCATGTCTGATCTTCGAGCCATTTACATCAAGTCAGACGCGCGACATTATATGAAATGATTATGCACAAAATAAAATGAATATGACGAACAGCTTCTCTTTAAAACAGAACGTTTCATTGTAAACGGTTTTGGATTGGACTCAAATAATCTGATGTGACATTGTTTGTTTTATAAATACAGCATTGGGCAATCTAGTAAATCATGCAGAAAGGATGTCAAATAATAAAACATGAGGGTTAAACGAACCTTTTTCAACGCGGACAGACAAGCTGCTCAGATCCAACACAAAACATGCGGATTTAAAACTGAAGAAGTTCAAAAACAAACAAACACAACAGAGCCCTCGTGACAATACAAAAAAAAGGACACTGATATTCAACAATTATTTATTATTAATAGTAGACATTATGTATAACATATGTTATTACGCACACATGTTTTTACATCATCATGTGTTTTTTTAACCGTACGGTAGGTGGCAGTCGTTCTTAACACTTGAGTGTTGAAAGGTTAAAAGAATCCATTTCCCACAATCCTCCGCGTCGTAGCCACACATCCGGTCAGCAGTGTGTTCGGCTGTACACGTGTGATTGTAAGTTGCTGTGGGATTTATTATAAGTTTGTTGTTGGTTCGGATATGTTCTAAGATATTATTTACATTATAATCTCGTGTGTGACAGTGAGAGCGACGCGATGTTTCTGCAGTTTTATCTGAATGAGAGCGGCGACAGAGTTTATACTCTGAAGGTGAGTCCGGATACGACTGCTGGTTTATCTACTGTAAACAAAGCTCTGTACGGTTATCTCAAACACTCATACCGTACAGGTACAATGATAATATCATGCACTACCAGAGTAGCCTACTGACCAATGACTACATTCACGTGCCATGGTATTTATATGGTACTTCAGAGATTATCACGGTACAGTGTTCTGCACACGCAGTACCGTGATATCAACACGTTGACCATTTTTATCGTGTTTCTCTTCTGTCCGTGCAGAAAGTGGACCCGTCCGGGCAGCCCACGAGTTCGGCCCACCCGGCCCGATTCTCCCCCGACGACAAGTTCTCCAGACATCGCGTGACCATCAAGAAACGCTTCGGGCTGCTGTTGACACAACAACCACGACCTGTGCTCTAAACAGAACGATGGATCATCCATTAACGATCTGTGTCTTCATGCTTATTGTTTAAAGTGTGCCATCACTTGTAGAAAGTCAAATGTGTGTTTTTTTCAGCGTACCACGAACCTTCATGTAAAATAAATGTCTTGTTTTGGGGCTTTTAACGCCACCGCTGCCTTTGAATTATTAAAGATAATAAAAACCATAAATAAAACGTGTCTGTTTTATGAAGGTTTTCCTGAATATCCTAAACTACAAAAGCTGAACTAGATTTCCCACAATGCACGTCGCTTAGCGCACGCTGTGACGTGACGGAACGCGCCTGGTCGGGTGCGCGTATACCTCCGCAGACAGTTAAACGTTTTGATTTGGCTCGAGACCGGAGCAGATAAACGGGCCGAACGGTCAAACCGGCAACCAGAGGACCGGCAACCGCAGTCTGGAGGTAAACACACTTCTGAACTCGTACAAATCTGACGATGACTGCGATCGCGTGTAAACGAGGAGGCTGGTTTATACTGGTTTACATAAACGCGCGCGCGCGCTTATTCACTGACAAACATCTGCATGTGCGCTGAGGAGACCCGGTTTATAGTTTATTCGCAAACGTGGCCCGTTTGGCTCGTTACCCAGTGTGCGCGTGTGTGGTTATAATTGGCTTAATGGAGACACTCAGGTGTGTGTTTGTGTTTTTGACAGAAAAGGTGCGTTGGATTTGACGCCGCGCAGCTCGATTGGCGTGTGACATCGAAATATCGCGAGAGTATTTCCAAAGCGCGTAGTTCTCGCGATGCTTTAAAGTAAAAGTGCATTCGGGCTGCGCAGCTCCGCGTGAACTCGAGCACGCTTCAAAGTGTCGCAGGATGATCTAGTGCGGTATTCTGGCCTTACAAAAGACAATACCGTGACGATATTATGCGGCTGTGTACGGTTTATGATACTGAGTAATGACCGTATTCGCGCGCTTGTGGTACTTTTATAACACTGTGTGGTATTAGAAGCTCGTGAGCCGGTTAGCCAATCATCATATAAGGGATTACGATCTCAAAACATTTCTGGTCACTATGGTCACCGACCTAGTCTGAAGGATGTTTATCATCACTCTCTAGAGATCTAGTTTCTCCACAGATCTGGATCTGTTCACACTTGATCTGCCTGTATGATTTTACGAAGTGGCGTGATTGACAGCTGTCAGAGAGTTGATTGGTAGCCTGTCTGTCATCAGTTAGCAGGTGTTATCTGTTTATTGTGCTCCAGTATACATGTTTGTCTAGAATTCATTCAAGCTGACCTAACCTATGATAATAGGTTTGCTTAAACCATCTTGACCAATGGGTCCTTCAGCCCGGTCACTGATGTGAACTGGTTTATAACCAGCCAGAACCATGTAAACCAGTCACCGTTAGAAGCCTGATATTTTTAATATATGTTCTCTGTGCGACTTTTTCTGTGTGTGTCTTTCGTCTTCTCTTCTTTCGATTGTTCCATATGTCATTGACCACAGTCTGTGTCCGTCAGGGTTGTTTCGCTTTGAATAAGAGGAGAAGGAACGTCTATTCTCATGAGTCAGATGGTTTCATTACGGCCAGATGGAGGGAATGTCCTGTTCTGCCAAAGCCTTTGCTGACTAGACAGAAACAAAGTTCATGACACACGAGATGGTTAAACTAACCGTTTTTGAGGAAATATTTGCTGTATAATTTGTCCTCAACAATTTGTCAAACTTATGCCAAAACCAACTCCAAGAATCCACATCTACCTCTATACAAGTTCCTCAGCATCAGCTTGCACTAAATTTCATTGAATCTTGACGAATCATGTCAACCTCGAACCAGACTTCCTTAGTTCGTTAACCACAGATTCATCCGAATCCTTTCCAGCTTCACTCTGCCGTCTCCATGGCGATGTGCCGGCCCGCATCCTCGCCGCCGCGCATCCTCAGCTGATCGTTGACAGGTCATCGCCTCGGGATCCTCGGACCTTCACGCTGGCGGAACCCCAGCAGCAGCCTGCGGCGCGGGAGGCCACGGCATCGTCCGTGCGCTTCACCGTAACGCCCATCAAAGCCGAGGATCTCCCAGACACGTCGCCGGACGTCAGCTCGCGCTCCAGCGGCAGGGTTCGATTCGGCTCCAGGGAGAGTGTGTATCGGAGCGAGGCGTACAGCGAAGCGTCCGGGGGGCACACCACATCCGCAGGGGCCGACACGTCGGACCGCAGCAGCGCGGAACACGGTGAGTTTTCACGGTGCTGTTTTTTTTCTGATCTCAGCCGACACACACTCATACACACAAAGAGCAGCTTCATAATGTAAAACGGGAAGTTCCTCTCAAGAGTAGTTGCAGCATTCTGACAACCACACACACACACACACACAGTTATTTGGAACGTAATTCTTGCCTGTGTGTGTAGGGAGACAAAGAGAGAGTTTGTAACTGTTTTGTAAAGGGCATGGGGGGGGGGCTGTGTTAATAGGTGTGGTGGTTTGAGGTTTGTGTGTCACAGGAAGTTGGCCCTGTGTGTTTGTGTTAAGGAAGTGAAATTGTGTGTGTTCAGGGTGTTACTGATGGTCATGTGACACTAGGGATATCATCAGCTTTACACTACACGACGGCCAGACGAAAACAATATTATTACAGTACCATCAAAATGTCTGTAGGAAATAATAAGACAATGTAATGTTTCGCTTTAATTTTGACCATATCTTTATGAAGTTTAAAATGCTGAAAAGTTCCAGACTGGTCATCCTTCATCGCTTCATCCCACCTTCCCTGTGCTACAGACATGTCTAGAATGTTCTGACCGTGACGATTGGAAAATACATTTTCAAAATTAGGACTATTTGTACAGTTTTCTTTATTTGCAATATGCATATATATTGTAATTCATAAAATGCTCAAAATGTACTTGAGCTAAATATACATGAAAACATTGATGCTACATGAAAATAAATATTTCAACAATAATTAGCACCGCACAATTGTACAAGAACTATAAAAAAGTTGGGCGAAACAACCATTTGTTACACTGTAATGCTGTCACATCCAATGACTCAGCCTCAAAATACGAGTGTACGGAGACAAAGAGAGAGTTTGAAACTGTTTGCACAAGGGATGTAAAAGTGCAAAACACAATATCAATGATCACAGTTCTTAAAGGTGCCGTTCCCCGTGATTCCATTTTTCAACCTTTAGTTAGAGTGTAATGTTGCTGTAGAGCATAAATAATATCTGCAAAATGATAAAGCTCAAAGTTCAGTGCCAAGCGAGAGATTGTCTTTAACAGAATTCACTTTTCAAGGACTACAGAGAACAGGTGGATCGGACTACAGCCCTCTACTTCCCATGTACATGATGTCACTATTCCGAGCGCTTTTAATAACATCCGCACACAGAAATACGCCAAAAAAGGGGCGAGGTCTTCCTCAGAGAGGAGGAAGAGCCGCTGGAGTAGTGTTTGGTTATCAGAGATCATGAACATTTGACTGAGCTGCGCGCTAAACAGCTGGTCATGAGAGTTCAGTGACACACATTCTGAGATAACCAACGGTCTAATAACAGCTTCACGACTTTAACATCGGCTGTGAAAGCTGTTCGGTGTAACACACTGATATTGTGTGTGTGTGCGCTTACCTCTAAAACACTTCTGTGAAACGTCCTCTGAAGTCCTGCTTGCAAATGTCTCCTGGTCAATCTGCTTGTTTTATTATCCAATAGAGAAAGACGAGACTTAAGCTAAACTAATGCTCAAACTAACGGTCTGGTTCACATCCCTCACCATAGTAGTTACACTTCGATGGATCCGCATGTGTTTAACTGATGAAGTGAAGTTGACGCCATCATTACATTACTAAAAGCCAAAGTTTATGAATACACGTGCACTGAGAGGGACACCGACCAATCACAACCGCCTGAGAAGCAGAAGCTCGCTGACATAGAGTGAGTGTGTGTGAAGATGTCCCACCCATACCAAGCGGGGAACCAATCACGACAGACCTGGTTTTCGAAAGGAGGGACAGGGATCTGATCGTTTTGTGAGAAGTGGGACGGCGGTGAAAATAAGACTTGAAATATGTGAAATTTAAAGCGTTTTTTTAAACTAGAAACATGAACATCCACTGTTAAACACCCCAAAAACATCATCAAACCTTCGAAAACAGCCAAAGAACGGCCCCTTGAATGTCACAATTATTGTCAATAATGACGTGTTGTGACACTTGACATGTAAACGCTCTTGTGTTTGTGTGTGTGTATCAGGTGACGTGAAGCTGTCCAGCGTTTACATCAATAACTCTCACGCCGTGGATGATGATGATGATTTCTACGACAGGAATCTCGCTCTCTTTGAGGTTTGCTCTTACACCTCTTGAATGTTTCTCGACTGAATCTCACCGAGAGCTCAGCTCACATATCAGCGCGACAGAGAAAGAACAAATGTGATGCGGCTCAAACTATCATCTGAATGTTCCCATGCACACCGTCATCTTTCTTTATCTTGTGATGTTTTTATGATGAAATATCAGCTGTATAGCGGTATATCAGCAGTTTCACTTTTCACCGCATCCGCATCTCTCTCTCTCTCTCTCTCTCTCTGTAGGAAGAGATGGACACTCGTCCCAAAGTGTCATCTCTGCTCAGTCGCCTGGCCAACTACACAAACCTCACGCAGGGCGCCAGAGAGCACGAGGAGGCAGAGAACATTGGCGAGAAACGCAAGGCCAGCAAGGTAACACAAACACACACAATGTCAGCTGGTACAATAACACACTGTGACACACGTCCAGAATATCCGTGGGACGTCAGGTGTGGTCTTCATTCAACGACTGAACGTATTCTTTACAAAACGGCAATCCCAGAATGCATTGCCACAATGTTGCCCTGTTGATTATAAACAAACTTATGAGCATAAATGCGTGAGGTCATAAGCTTGCTAACTCATGTCAAATTCCTTCACATGAGGTCGGCGTTGAGTGTGGTTTTGAAGGGTGGCTTGTGTTTGCTGTCAGTCTCCTCAGATGGGCACCTTTATGGGCGTCTATCTGCCCTGCCTGCAGAACATCTTTGGAGTGATTCTCTTCCTCAGGCTGACGTGGGTCGTGGGTACAGCCGGAGTCCTGCAGGCGCTGTGCATCGTCTTCATATGCTGCTGTTGTGTGAGTTGTTGAGTAAAGAGAGACAATAGAACACACTGGGCTCGTGACTCCATACAATGATACCAGCACCATATTGAAACGATTTTGTTGCACATAGAACCTGCTAGAGAATTGATCTCGTTCAAGAAGAAGTTAAGCTTTCTGTATGTATAATCGGATCAAAGGTCATGGTTTGTTAAAGTACTTGGCGCGTGTTTGTGTGTGAACAGACGATGCTGACAGCCATCTCAATGAGTGCCATAGCTACTAACGGAGTTGTGCCAGGTAACGCTTCACTCTCTATTTTCTCTTCTCTGATCACTTTACAACTGCTGTCTCAACCTGGAGAACTGTCACTTTGTGTTTAGTTTGTTAGCTGTGATATTTGAAGACCGCAGGTCTGTCCCAAACCCTCTTCTGAGAAGTTTAGTAAGAGTGGTTCTGCTGCGGTCATGTTAACATAGTGAGTGACTAACACTTTCTCTCTCTCTGTCTCCCGTCCTCCAGCGGGGGGGTCCTATTTTATGATCTCCCGTTCTCTGGGTCCGGAGTTTGGGGGGGCTGTGGGCTCATGTTTCTATTTGGGTACGACCTTCGCTGGGTCCATGTACATCCTCGGTGCCATCGAGATTTTACTGGTGCGAGTAACTTCATCTTCATCACCGTCATCTCGATCAGATTTCCTCTCTGTTAAAGCTCATGTCATAGACTGAACAATGTATTTACAGATTCTGCATGCTCACATTTGCTTTATGCAACAATTATTTATGCAACACTTTGACGTTTGTTCCCTTCGCTCTTTATAGTTGTACATCGCTCCTGGGGCCGCCATCTTTGATTCAAACGGTCAAGACGGTGGGGCGGCCATGTTGAATAACATGCGCATCTACGGCTCCATCTTCTTGGTGTTGATGTCGCTGCTGGTGTTCGTGGGAGTCAAATACGTCAACAAGCTGGCGTCGGTTTTTCTGGCGTGCGTCATTATTTCCATTCTGTCCATCTACACCGGAGCGCTGGTGTCCGCCTTCAAGACGCCGGATTTCCCGTGAGTGTTTTATTCCACGTTCACTTCGTGGTGGCCATTCTTGCAGGTTTCTGTGCTGTGTGGACACATTTCCTGTGAAAACGGGAAGTTAGGTCAGGACGGAGCTCATCTTTTTCTGTTTCCATCAGTCTAGATCAGGGGTTCTCAACCTTTTTGGGGCCAAGGACCCCTTACAGGGGAGAATTATTTCCAAGGACCCCCTTATAATCATCATGCCGATTAAACATATGTATACTGACATTTGTACTACTAGATGCCGTAGAAATTATTTATATCTTAAACTTTTCAACTTAATACTTAAGGCGAGTTTCATAGAAATGAATTGAATTTGAATAAACAAATGTTAATACCATTTTTAAACACGGGTTGATCCGTTGAGCCACCAAATATGAAGCCCTCTGTGCTTTTTCTGAAGTTGTGGCGAGGTTCACCAGTTGTGTTATCTGAAGCATGTATTCCTCACTCTTTCAGCAGGAAAAATACATTGTTTTGTCCTTAAGCCATCAGTTCTTCGTCATCAGATGCCGCTTTAGCTTGGCGGGCTTCATGGCTTCATTAGCTAGCACCAGGGGCCGTTCAAGCAGGTTCAAGCAACTCCAGGTTAAAACTTGAACTCAGAGTTGGTTTACCTAGAAATGAGAAACTTTGAGTTTTTGGTTTCAGAACAGCTGATTTGAGTTAGTTCAACTTACCCTGCGTTAAGCACTTGCACCACGACTATAAAAAGCCATCATCAATGGATTACGATTCACCATGGCAACGGCACAAAAAAAGCAACATGGCGGCAGGAAGCACTTGAGAGTGAGGCACACTATCCGCTCTGCATGCAGGCGATTTACTGATGTGCTGAAAGCGACTTACGTTTAAATTAATAAATAGATAAATGTACCAATAAACAAATAAATTAATCATTGAATGAATGAAACAACAGAAATAAGACAGAAAAAATGGTATGTTCTCACTCGCCATGAGTGCTCTAGTTATGCGAGTGCGATGTTATGGTGTACGATACAGAAGACGTGTAGGGCGTCAGACTCTCGTGATCGCCGGTTGGAATCCTGCTCAGAGCAGATTTGAGGTGGAACGGCTGCACGTCAAAATGAATTGTTTCTTACCTTTATCGCTTCATTTCTGCATGTATGTCTGTATTTATTCACTAATATTCATGCACTATACTTACACACTTTATGAAGTCATTTCTCATCGTCCATAGAAAATTCTGCTCTGATGTAAATACACGTACAGTGGCTGATGTTATTGATGTAAGGATGGGCGAGATATATTTTGAAAGAAAAACGGTACAGTTTTAATATAAATGCACAGGGAAATGACAAAACTCCACTCGGGTCCTAAATCGCTCTTCTGAAATCAAAGTACATCCCTATGAATGAATGCAGCTCTTCACATACAGGATCATGAGGACCTTCATTTAGAAAGATATTCGAGAGAGTGTTTGCAATTTTCAGTTCTGGCCTGGGACATCGTTCACTATCATCATTCATTTGCACTTGTAATCGCGGGGCTGCAATGACTGACAGATTGCAAACTGGCGTTCGAATCTTTCACCTTTTAACGATCCAATCAGCTGTCTGGTACTAAAATCAAGTCCCGCCCTCATTTCAGAATTCGTTTCGCTCGGGTATACGTCATGATACGGAAAAAGGACAATCGCTACTTCCGTTTCAATGAAGTCTATAGTAATGAAGGTTTTGTGTTTCACTTTTATAAGCTGTATTTCCGTCTCTTTGAACGTGTGACGTATGCTTCACTTGCAGTGTTTGTATGTTGGGGGAACGAAGCATCTCTCAGCTCAAACTGAACAACAGCCCGTGTGCTAAAACGCATCGAGTTCCGACGGTGCCTGTTAACATGTCAACCAGCGACACGTTCAACGTCAGCGAGGCTCCGCCCGTTTCCCCGTCGGCGGAGCAGACGACGGAGCTCTGGTCGCAGTTCTGTTCGGGCTGGGAGTTCAACGCCACGTGTGATGAGTATTTCGTCCATAATAACTTCACACAGATACAGGGAATCCCTGGACTGGCTAGCGGCAGGATGGCAGGTAAACACATTCTGCACGCGTTCCTGCTCAGACAGCTGCGTCCAGACGTGACGTGACTGGTGTTTGCTCTGTCCGTGTGTTCAGAGAACATTTGGAGTTCGTACTCCAGTAAAGGTGACGTCACAGAGCGAGCCTCTCATCCCAGCACCCACGGTCTTGCGGAGTCCAGTAGGCATCCGTACGTGTTTGCTGACATCACCACCTCCTTCACGCTGTTGGTGGGAATATTCTTTCCTTCTGTGACTGGTAATCCTCACTCTCTGTCATTTTTATTGATCAGTAATGTGTACGAGGTACTAGATTAGATTAGATTCAACTTTATTGTCATTACACATATACAAGTACAGTGTAACGAAATGTAGTAATAATCTACTACATCCCAGAATGCAATGCACTCGAGAAGGTTGAACCGGGAGCAAAGTGAATCACGAGTGGTTATTTGATCAGAACGTGTTTTGTTTCCGTGCGTCAGGAATCATGGCCGGCTCCAACAGGTCCGGAGATCTGAAGGACGCTCAGCGGTCTATTCCCATCGGGACCATTCTGGCCATCCTCACCACGTCCGTGGTCTGTATCCTTACACACTGCTTCTGCAAAGCATCTGTGAGCTTCTCTGTTTGTGCGATGGCGTTTCCTGAATGTGAGCGTCATCAGATCTCAGCTGTGTGGTGTTGTTCGGAGCCTGCGTGGAGGGAGTCGTGCTCCGGGACAAGTGAGTCTCGTCCTTCCGTTTGCTCTGTTCTTTCGTGGCGAGGTCTGACGGTTTCTCTCTCTGTGAACGCGTCTGTCAGGTTTGGCGACTCCGTGAAAGGAAATCTTGTGGTGGGCACGCTGTCATGGCCGTCGCCGTGGGTCATCGTCATCGGTTCTTTCTTCTCGACGTGCGGCGCGGGGCTGCAGTCGCTGACCGGAGCTCCTCGGCTGCTGCAGGCCATCGCTAAAGACAACATCATTCCCTTCCTGCGGGTGAGAGCGCGCAGACAACTTCCAGTTAGTGTTTGTGATCTAACAGCAGCTGTGTCGCTCAGACGGCTGTTACTCTTCTTCAAAAGATCAAAATCTTTCATTGGAATAAAACAGAAAAAGAAACGTATTAATGGTGTACGTGTCCTGTATCTGTTGTAAATGTGGTGTTGTGATGTGTTTGTCTCTGCAGGTGTTTGGTCACGGTAAGGCGAATGGTGAACCCACATGGGCTCTGTTACTCACCGCTGTACTGGCTGAACTGGGAATTCTCATCGCTTCACTGGATCTGGTTGCTCCAATACTCTCAATGTAAGTGTGTGCGTGCGTGCGTGCGCGTTTGTGTGTGTGATGTCTATAGTGTATATTGTGTGGAAGAGAATGTGAACAATCAGTCTGTGTTGAATTCAGTTCACCCTAAAATGAAAGTTCGCTCATCCTCAAGTTGTTCCAAATCTGTATAAATGTCATTGTTGTGTTGAACACAAAGAAAGATATTTGAGAAAGTGTTTGCAATTTTCAGTTCTGGCCTGGGACATCGTTCACTACCGTAGTAGAAAAAAATCATTGTATTTATTTTTTGTTCTGTTAAACGCAAAATGAGATATTTAGGAAAAGGAAACTTTTGACTACCATTTTAATTTGAGCTACTATGCTAGTCAATAATGTCCCAGAAATGTCAGTTGCTAACATTCTTCCAAAAATCTTTCGTTGGACTACACAATCCATGTTGATGTTATTGTAACAACATGCTCATGGTTTAAAAAACTGAAGGTTTATAAGATTGTTTTTGTTAATCTGCCGTTTTTTAAAGAAATGACTGACTGATGAATGTGCACATGATTAAAACGCCACATACACAAACAACATGAAACATTCTTCACAGGGGGTTTCATGTTATCGTCTGCATGTGTCTCGATAGTAAAGTAGGTTACGACACAGCTGGTGTCACATTATAAACATGAATCAAGTACAGATTGAGTGATGAGCTCATTATAAAGTGTGCGTGCGTGCGTGCGCGCGTGTGTGTGTGTGTTGTCACTCATCATCAGTGTTTCTCTCTGGCTGTAGGTTTTTCTTGATGTGTTACCTGTTTGTGAATTTGGCTTGTGCTCTCCAGACGCTCCTCAGAACTCCAAACTGGAGACCGCGGTTTTCATATTACCACTGGTAAAACACACACACACACACGTTTGCCACTATCATGGAAAGATCTACATTGAATTAACTCGTATCTCTTCTGCTGTGGAATATTGAAATGACTGCAATTTCTCTAAAACCTCTGTGTTTGTCTGATGATGATGTTATTATTTCCTTTCGCTCTCAGGGCTTTGTCATTTCTAGGAATGACCATCTGCCTGGCTCTCATGTTCATATCGTCATGGTACTACGCTATCGTTGCCATCCTGATCGCCGGAATGATCTACAAGTACATCGAGTATCACGGGTATGTTGCCATGGGTCCCTGAACACTGAGGTTATTCGTATGAGTGATTAAACATCATACACGTGTAGTGCTCATCCTGCAACACTCTGACCGATGAAACATCATATAAGGGATTTGGGACACTATTGTTTTTTTTCAGAGAATTTTTGGGTAGATATGTTATCCTAAAGGGTTTTCTGTGTGTGTGTTTTAGAGCAGAGAAGGAGTGGGGCGACGGCATCAGGGGTCTCTCTCTCAGCGCGGCTCGATTCGCTCTGCTGAGACTGGAGGAAGGACCACCACACACCAAAAACTGGAGGTACACAAACACACACGGGCAGACATCACGTTGAGCTCCAGGAATCTCACGCGATACGCTCCGCTCTCCTCACAGGCCTCAGCTGTTGGTTCTGCTGAAGTTGGATGAAGACGCTCACGTCAAATCTCCACGTTTACTGACGTTCGCCTCACAGCTGAAAGCGGGAAAAGGTTTAACCATCGTGGGAACGGTCATAACGGGAAACTTTCTGCAGACGTACGGCGAGGCCCTCGCTGCCGAGCAGGTCTCTTCTTCCGCACACACTGTCATCAGCTGGTGGCAGCTTTTCACGACGTATACATACAGTAGAAATATATCCAGAGTAATGATGTTTCAAAGATCACAGATGAAAAACCACAGCTGCAGTATGCTCAGTGTTATCCCTCCTCGTGTCTGTGTTATCCTCGGCTTTACTGTGAGAGCAGCTTTATGCTGTAGATCTGTGTGTGTGTAGACTCTGAAGCATCTGATGGAGAAGGAGCGCGTGAAGGGTTTCGTTCAGTGTATCGTGGCACAGAAGCATCGCGAGGGCATCAGTCACATGATTCAGTCCAGTGGACTGGGCGGCATGCGTCAGAACACTGTGGTTATGGGCTGGCCTCTCGCCTGGAGACAGAGCGAAGATCCACAGAGCTGGAAAACCTTCATCAGTGAGTTTCCACATTCAAGTCGACATCATTGTTCTTATATCATTCAAACACACTGTGTATGATACATCTCCATTAGAATCCAGATCTTGTTTTTATTAATGACGATTGACTGTTCTCACCCTTCTCTTGTCGTGAAGTCAAGCGTGTTCATATGTTGTAAGGAATCTGGGTTTGGCTTGCGTTCTAGTTTCACATGAAACGATAAGGTAGGATTAGTCATGAAACTCGCAGGAGTTTGAGTAAAACGTGAACATTTGTTTCCCCAGACACGGTACGAGTCACCACCACCGCTCATTTGGCTCTGCTCGTGCCGAAAAACATCTCCCTGTTTCCCAGCAACAGCGAGGTGTGGACGGAGGGCTACATCGACGTGTGGTGGATCGTTCACGACGGCGGCATGCTCATGCTCCTGCCCTTTCTGCTCAGACAACACAAGGTGCGCGTTAAAGACCCGTCTCGCTCTCCCGCCGTCTGTCATGTCGCCGTGCTAATGAGGTTGTTTGTGTCAGGTGTGGCGCAAGTGCGGTATGCGTATCTTCACCGTGGCCCAGATGGAGGACAACTCGATTCAGATGAAGAAGGACCTGGCCACCTTCCTCTATCATCTGCGTATAGATGCCGAGGTGGAGGTGGTGGAGATGGTAAACATCTGATTCAATGCACGCACACGTACTGTCGAGCGTCAGATCTTGTGACATGTGACCGTCAATCTCTCCAGCACAACAGCGATATCAGCGCCTACACGTACGAGAGAACGCTGATGATGGAGCAGAGATCTCAAATGCTTCGCCAGATGCGTCTGTCCAAATCCGATCGTGAAAAAGAGGTGAGCGACGTGATGTTGATGTAACGGTGAATGCTCTGAACTTCACGACCTCACGTGTCTTTTTATCTCGACTTTAAAGCGAGTTCGCTGGAGTTTTGACGACGTGAGTCCAAGCATTCATTCATTCATTCGTTGTAGCTTCTGGAATGTCCTGTTATAGAGAGAGAGTTTGTGTTTTGTGTATAGTGAGTTTTTGCGTCTGCTTGTAGGCGTCACTGTATCTAAAACCACAGGTTTAGACGCTAGCGGTCAGTAGCATGTGTGTAAACTGCAGCAGAGAACGCATTTAACATTCTGCTCAACTACATTCTCCACCTGTACACGTCTGAGCCCAACACTTTCTTCACACCAAGATGAGCGGGAGATTCTCGTCCAGTCTTGAGTTGAACATCAGATGTAGTTTTCGTGAAGGTTTTGTGTTTGTGTGCGTAGGCGCAGCTGGTTAAAGACAGGAACTCTATGCTGCGTCTGACAAGCATCGGCTCAGATGATGACGATGACACAGACGGTGCTGAGAAATGCGTGGATCACAAGCGGGTTCACATGACCTGGACGAAAGACAAAGCCCTTCAGATGCTGAGCAACACTCAAACCAACACGGCTTCATGCTGCAGCACGCCAGAGGGCTTCAGAGACATGCTGAACATACGACCGTGAGTTACACCCCTCATGTGCGCTTTTTACTTCTGCCGTAGCCTGACGCGCACCTCTCCAAGGATGCGATGCGGCCGGAAGCACTGTGATTGGTCTGCTCCGAACCCCTCCCTTCCGGTCAAAAAACCCTGCGATAGCATCGCATTCCTACGGCGTCTCAAACATCGTACACAACGAACCGCTTCTCTTTCGGCTCTTGTCTTGGTTACACAAGCAACACGCCTGTGAACACTGACACCTAGTGGCCATGGCTTGTCGACGCGTTCAACGACGCACAAGTATAAACAAAAAATGGTGCGTTGCCTACGGCGCAGAAGTAAATCCGCCTTGACACAGCAAAATAATAATTTCAGACCTTCAACTACTGCTTCTAAAAAAAATTACAAAACAAGTTTGATTTTTTTTTCTGTGTCGTTAGTTACTATTTACTTTTGTTATTAAATGGAATCTACCATTGTTGGTTTTCGAGTGAAGTCTAACCCTTATTTATTCATGCTTTCAAAGTGACTGATTGATTTAACACACAAGTTTGTTTGTCTCGGTCAGTTCAGGATGGGATTTATTGCGTGATTTGTGTGTTTCAGAGATCATTCTAATGTACGCCGCATGCACACCGCTGTAAAACTCAATGAGGTTATAGTCAATAAATCCCATGATGCTCGGCTGGTCCTCCTCAACATGCCCGGACCTCCCAAGAACCCGGATGGAGATGAGAACTGTATCCTTTGACATTGACTTGATTTAAAGAGGTCCTGAATAGACTTCTCATGTTAAACGTTCCCCTGCTCGTGTCTCAACTGAAATATAACATCAGTCTTCAAATGATCTAATAATGAAACACATTTACTTATCTTATTTAGTGCCTGACATGCTCATATAAAGAAAGTTACAAATATTCTCATTGTTAAACAGCTTCTCATTTTAAAGAGAGGATTTATGTGAAATGATTGTATTCCTTGACTCGGAGGTCTCACAGATATGGAGTTTCTGGAGGTCTTAACTGAGGGGCTGGAGCGCGTCCTGTTGGTCAGGGGTGGAGGAAGTGAGGTCATCACCATCTACTCCTGAGTGTGTTTAAATCCGCTGCCTGAATCTGCCGAGATGTGCGAGTATTACAAAAAGAAGAGTGGCCAACTACACTTTTACTTTGGTTTCGGTTAACATTTGTTTTTATTATCACTGACTGTCAAGAGAATTTTGTCCAGACTGTTTCTCTTTGATTTTAGTCTGACCAAAAACAGTGTTTGATTTTTCTATATTTGGCAATATGTGTGTGTGTGTGTGCGTGTCTGTTCGTGTACGAGCACTTACATTCTCGTGTGTCGTGAAAATAGAAGCGTGGCTCTTTGGGGATAAGTTTGACCAGTGGATCACAGTAGAGAGAGAGAGAGAGAGAGAGAGAGAGAGAGAGAGAGTTCCACAGACTGACTCAGGGTTTAAGCTTTTAATGCGGAACGGTGTGTGTGTGTGTGTTTTCAGGAGAGTTCTGTTTATGGTTGAGCAGCGTGTTAGAGGATTAGTTCAACCAACATGTTTTATCATTTACTTGACCTCAAACCACCCCTGAATGAAACTTTTCTTTCACGAGACATGAACAGGCTTCTTACGAGTAAAGACATGAATATTGGAGTGACGTCAGGATGAGAAAACGGTTTTAGGTTGAGCGTAAACAGTTTCTTTAAATGATGTTGGCGTGTGTTGCGTATGCGGTCCCTCTTGTTTCATATGTTCTGCATGGAGAATTTGCATTGAGAATTAACATTTTAGACAATACGGTAGCAATAGCATTTTGACATTCAGCCCGTTTAAGACCATTAATGGAGCCATTCATCGCTCGGATGTTTTTTAAATGTACACACAGGTTTTCTCCTCTGAAACACTGCTTTGCATATCCTCAATTCCTCAAATGATTGTAGTTTTGAGCTTTGCCTTATTTGTGCGAGTTTGAGTTCTCAGATGTAGTGGAGGATATTTATATTATGCTTTTATTTTTTACTTTTTCAACGATGGCTTGTATGTCTATGTGCAGTTATTGCTGCTCATTTTGTAAAAACAAATTGTTTTTTTTGTTGGAAATCCCAAGTGTCATCTGCTGTTTCTATCACAAATAAAACGAACAAAGAGAAATCTCGATTTAACAATCTGTCTGGAAAACATTTTAAAGGGACAACCACAATGAGTCAAATAGCACCTAATACTTTCCATGCAAAAAATAATCAAAGCAAATGACAGAAACAAAGAAACATTGGCAGATAAATGTGGTTTAAAATATCAAAAAGATTTATATAAATATTATATATTTTTTTTTTATTGCACTTATCCTTTTTGTTGTCCTTATGTTGTTCCAATTGCTTCCATTGTTTCCCTCATCTGTAAGTCGCTTTGGATAAAAGTGTCTGCTAAATGACTAAATGTAAATGTTAAATATTTTAAGATTTTGTTTAATGAACATTTCAAGGTAAAATTCACAAAGAACTGAGTCAACAATTGAAGGAAACAAAGCAGATAACTCCATATTTCTCGTTTTATTGTGTTAGTTCGCTGTATCTATTTTATTCGTTTGTATTACTTCACTGCAGTTTAATTGATATTACTTTTATATAAGCACAATAAAACAATTGCAAAGGAACTCTTCCATTATTAATAAAGACAATAAGCCAAATCACTTTGTTATTATATCACTTATTCATTTTCAATGTCTTACTTTTAATATTATAAATAGTTGTTCCTCCGTTCGCATGGATGTCTTTATGGGTCAGTCTCGACCTTCCCAATATGGCGGCGACGCTACCACACGACTCCGCGGCGGATGCGTCACCGTAGACTTTCGTAAGGGGCGGGGCGCGCCGTTGCGTCACTGCCGCTCATACGCCACCCGGAAGTTCGGGTGCCATGATTTGGTGAGATGTTTGCTTTTATTCCGCGAGAATCGCCTTGATCGGACACATACATACAGAGAGAAGAGTCGTGTGGTGTACAGGGCGGTATGGAGGTAAGAAGACGCCGTTGGCAGTAGAACTGGTTAATGTGTGTAGAACCCCCCCACACACCCCAGTGAAGCTCCAAAATCTCCCAATTTACAAATCTTTCAGTCCCTACGCACTCCTGCCACTTTAAATGACCAAACACGTCTGGTACAGAAACACTTAACGTCACGTCGATGCACAGGTCCGCCGTGTCATCTGCGTTTAAGTTAAAAGACAACTGTTAAAATGCAGAACTATATTGACAGATCATTTCATTAACATAAAGGGAATAAACACGCCATGTTTTTTTTGAATGACGACAACACAAGTGTTTACTCTGTCGTCGTCATATGCGCTACTATAACATTCTCCTCTAAAGGCCTCGGGTCGTACCATTATGTCGTGTGGCGGGGGTCCCGAAGTGTTTCGAGGTAATAAAACATTCGTGTCTGTACTGGTTTGCGTTTAATCGCGTTCGTGGCATTGAGATAGTTTCCCGTGTCTGACACACACCACACGTGAGATATGAGATCGATCAGATGCTCGAGCTCCCCTCGACGCGTTGTCCCGAAGTCCCGCATCCACGGATCCGAGCTCGCGACCGGACAGCTCAGATCAGACAGAAGCGCGACTCACGTTGTCCAGCTGCGTTGTGTTTTGTGTGTGAACGCATGGCGCACTTTACACGTGCTGTCATTCAGATCGATGTAGATCGGAGCCGTTATGATCAGACGGGACTGAGTTTGCTCTTCACGTCGTCTTTGCGCAATATGTATTTTTGGAAGTGTTGTGAAGGTAGTGTGCGAGTGTCTGATCGCGACCGCAGTGCGCGTCAGGCCTGATCTAGGGGAGCGTTTGACAGATGTGCAGCTCTTCAGCTCACTATCGAAGCTCTGAAATCTTCCGTCGGTCGTGATGGATCTGAATTTTTACGCGGATTTATCGGACGGAACCGGGCGGTCCGATGAGGCGGAGTTTCTGGATGCTCAGGCGTTTAACGGGTTTGACGGCGTTCAGAAGGTGACGGGAACACAGAGCACCATTACGCATGACTAAAATGTCACATATGTGAACTGGACAGCATCGGATGATAATGTGTATGGATCATATATGTGTGCATGTTGTAAACTGCACGTGTGAGTGAAGATTGTGTAGGACCTCATGTGATTGTGTGTTTGTGTCGGTCAGTTCCCGGGAGGCGGTGAGAACTACCTGACCATCAGCGGAGAGGGACATCACTTTCTGTCCTCAGCAGAGGTAACGCACACACTCACGCACACACTCACGCACACACTCACGCACACACTCACGCACACACTCACGCACACACTCACACACACTCACGCACACACTCACGCACACACTCACGCACACACTCACGCACACACTCACGCACACACTCACGCACACACTCACGCACACTAGGGCAATCGTGGCCTAATGGTTAGAGAGTGGGACTCGTGACCAGAAGGTTGCCGGTTCGATCCTCAGGGCCGGCAGGTAATGATTGAGGTGTCCTTGAGCAAGGCGCCTTACCCCTACTTGCTCCCCGGGCGCTGCAGTGATAGCTGCCCACTGCTCCGGGTGTACGTGTGTTCACCACTTTCTGTGTGTGTGTTCACTACTCACTGGATGGGTTAAACGCAGAGGTCACATTTCGGGTATGGGTAACCATAACTGACAAATATAGGTCACTTTCACACACACACACACTGTTCGTGATATGACTTGAATGTGGTCATAACATGTGGATGTCCCTATAGCCGTTTCACACACCCAACCTGGGCGATGAGGAGTTTGAGATCCCGCCCATATCTCTGGACCCCGACTCTACGCTGGGCGTGTCTCACTTCGGAGAGCTGGGTGATGCTGGTCCATCGTCCGGCGTGCCGGGGAACGCCGTGGTCGGCGGGAACGATCCTTCTTTCGCCTCTACGTTTGTGAACGCGCCCTCGCAGGGCCTGGAGCATCTGGGTCTGATGAGTCAGCAGGGGGCCGGACCCATGCTCGGATCCACTCTGGGAATGGTACCTCTTCAGTCAGACTCCATACAGCGACCTTTGACCCCCGCAATGTTTGATTCGGCTTTTTATAACAGTTCAGGTTCTCTCTCCGTAGGATCTCGGCCATCCCATTGGTTCGCAGTTCAGTAGCTCTTCGCCGATGACCATTGACGTCTCTCTGGGTGACATGAACCACGGCCTGTTGGGGCACAACCAGCTGACCACCATCGACCAATCGGAGCTCAGCGCTCAGCTGGGGTTGAGTCTGGGTGGCGGCGCCATCCTGCCGCGCCCACGGTCACCTGACCAGCCGCCGTCCGACGCTGGCTCGCCGTCCGATTCGCTGCAGGACGATGACGTGGACGATTTCAGACAAGTGGGTGTCGTCTGCTTTCGCTTCTGTTGTTGTCTCTGTACGATTGGCTCTTAAATGTGTGGTGTGACGTTTCCGCCATGTCTCTTTTCTGTTTCCCCCCATCCGGCTCAGAAGAGCGTGCTGGTGGATTCGCCCGTCTCTCTCTCCGTGGTCTCTCTCTCGCCCTCTCGGTTGGATCCGCCCGTGGCTCCGGCGTCCTCCGCTCCTCTGAGGAAAGGTGCGGGAGGAGGCGGGAAAAAGGGCAAGAAGAAGAAAGACCCGAACGAGCCGCAGAAGCCAGTGTCGGCGTACGCGCTGTTCTTCAGAGACACGCAGGCCGCCATCAAGGGGCAGAATCCGAACGCCACGTTCGGAGAGGTGTCGAAGATCGTCGCCTCCATGTGGGATAGTTTGGGGGAGGAGCAGAAACAGGTAGACGCACACTTCATGAAGAACAACATGCACCTGACGTGATGCCGTTGAGGTCTTGATTTTGTTTGCTTGAACTTCATCAGGTGTACAAGAGGAAGACAGAAGCCGCCAAGAAGGAATATCTGAAAGCGCTGGCGGCTTATAAAGCCGGTCAGATGTCACAGGTCAGTGCTGCTCGTGCATGTGTGTGAGGTCAGACGGACACCTGAAGTGCATTCTGGGACAGTTTACATCATGGGTCACAGTTCAGTAGTTGATTGATATGCCTGTGTGCAGAAAACATCGTGATTTGTCGCATCCAGAACAAATGTTTGTCTGTGGCCGTGCACTGTGTACATTCATTTTGTATTTATAAACAGAAAAAATGACATGCATATATTTAGGAACAAATGTTCAATATACAGTATACAAATATTAATATATACATGCATGTGTATGTGTTTATAAATACAAAATAAATATGCACAGCGCACAGACATACCGGTCAAAGAATTAGGAACGCTTGAAAAAAATCCCGTTTCCCGTGATCTTTAAAATCTATTATCTGTGTGTGTTAATACAAAAATATAATTGTGCCAATGTATTCCATTTATTTGATCAGAAAACCTATTTTTATTTAAAAAAATCTTTTTGAATAGATGAGTTGGACCAAATAAGAAATAAAAAGCGGTCATTTCGAGTCCAGCAGAGATGAATATTCCTTCAGTTGTGTATAAAAAGCTTCCCAGGTTGAGACATCAAGAAGCTGGATGATCAAATGCCAAGTGTACTAGTCAAAGGGTGGCTACCTTAAAGATGCTCAAATATAACAGGCGCTGCGTCCGAAATCTCATACTGTGACAGTACGCACTGATTTAAATGAAGCACCCACCTATCTATATAGTATGTGTGGGGGTAGTATGAAAAGATTTGGGACGTACTGCATCCGCCATGTCTTATGGTCATGTGCTCTTTGACCTATGACGTATTAACATCAGCCTAGGCTGTCAGTACAAACATCATTTATTCACGAAAAATCCATTTATCGGTACTTACGGAGACCCACTTTGATGTTTTCTGCTATTTTTAATTGATTGACATTTGACCGTTGCTCAGCTCCTGTGGCCTCATGGGATAGAGAAGTGTCCATCCGATCCACAACCACAAATCTAGCATCCGGGTATTTCTCGCCTACTATTTAGTGCATACTGTGGTTAGGGACATACGACTGATGACTTATTTTCGCCTACTTACTACATAGTATGGGCATAGGTGATTTTGGACGCACGGATATGGTTCATTTATTTTTAACGCTTTTAGTCACAATATTAATATTGTTCTAAACTGTGGAAAAATATGAATAAAGAGTGAATGGTTTACAGTTTAGAACTGTTGGTTTTAATGCGACTTGTGCACAAGTGATACAGAATATCTAACTCGAAAAATGTAAGTTCTGTGTATGACATCATCACTCGAGGTGACGATCACCACATGAATGTAAGAGATTAATATCAATATGAATTATTCGTTATAAATATGAACTGGTCATCTAAACCTTCTCGGTATGAGCTGATGTCATTGTTTTTGTTTACAGCCGGCAACTATCGAAGTGTTAGATGCTGCACCTCCATCCCCTCCCGCAGCCCCCGAACCCACGCTGACCCCGACCCCGATACGCTCGTCTCGCATCCCACAGTTCGCCCCGGACAACAACACCATCACCAACATCTGCACGTCCAACATCATCATAGACCTGCCACAAGTCACCACACGCTCACGCACGGGGGCGCACAAACCCGCCCCGACGCCCTCTGCCCCGCCCATCGTTACTAAAATAGTCATTCCCAAACAGCAGCACAGCTATAGAACAGATGCAGAACACCCCCCCACCCCCTCGTCTCCAGCAGATGGTACATTCCCAGGCCCCGCCCCCTCTCCAGGCTAAACCGCGCGGGGGTGCCGGCACGGGACAAGTCACCGTAGCGGCGCCGCCACCACCTCCTCTGAAAATCAAGATAGTCCCCGCCCTCATGCAGACGGATCTGAGCGCACCCATCATAGTGACGACTCCTGATGCCACAGCGACCGCAGCGGAGGAGCCGCGGCCCACCGCTATTGTGGCGGCTTTGTCACCGTCGGCAACGGAGGAGGCGGCCGAAGAAGGGGTGAGTCCAAAAGTTTTGTCAGATTTACTTCAGACAATTCAGATTTTACTCATTTGCTGGATGAATAAGATGTGGACGAGTCATTGGTGAGGTCATGTGACAGTGCATACACGTGTTTGTTTTTCAGATGGAGGTGGAGTTGAATGTTTCTCCGGGTCCAGACGCGACTCCGTCAGACGCTCCCAGTGTGTGCATCCGTGCCGGCTGTAACAACCCCCCCATCCACAGTAAAGACTGGGACCAAGAGTACTGCAGTAATGAGTGTGTGGCCACGCACTGCAGGTACACACACACTGTGTAAATGAAACAAAAATGTTCTTAACATCATCATGAACCGGATTTTTAGACACACGGTGTCCATCCGCCTACCGATCACATCGCTTGTCCACCGCTACACCAACCCCACCGTCATTTAGAATTTTTATAGTAATATATCACTTAGTTTAGTTAAAGACCCGACTAAAAAACGGGAGTCAGATTGTATTCATCATGTGAGGAGAGTGACAAGACGATGGCGGAGGCTTTTCTGTCAAAGAACATGGAGTAGAACCTTCCCATTTATATATATATTTTCCTTTTGCATTTCTCTTTTATTCGTTTCTTATCTATGTCATTGTTCCTCTTTGTGGTTTTGTGTGTTTTTATTAAGAAAGATATTGACCCCACCGTTAATTCAAGCAATTGCTGAACCCGAACTGTGGCTAATTCAAATCTGAAAGTAAAATGCGTCATGCGCACAGCCGCATCTCTGACCGCCCCCGGTCACTGGTACAATCAGTGATTTACGCGTCTATTAAACAGTACATACTTTGTGATTTTTAAGGTCCTACTTTGGTTCATGGAGTGTCCAACAACAAGTTAACGTACATACATGGTGTAAAAAACACTTTCATTTTCTAATAATAGGCAGTTTCTCAAATGATTCGTTCCACGATTCATCCGTCTTTCTGTCTGCCTACTCTGATCTGGGGCCGTATTCACAAAACATTCTTAAGAAGAAAATACTTCCTAACTTATATTCAAATTTAAGAAAAAAGTTATTATGTTACGTATTCCTGAAAAACACATTTTAAGACCGTTCTCAAGATTGATCTTAGGAAAAAATGTAGAAGAATCCAAAATTCTCGAAACAAATGCGGTCGTAAATATCATCCTAAAATGACGACAGCCTCACGGTTGTCTTAAATCTCAAAAGGTAAGTTTTCAAAAGGTTGTTTCACATGTGACGTGTATTGCATTGAGCCAGAATCATAATTTTGACGTTTAATTGCCATTAAGGAATATTTATTTTGATATAATAATGATAAGGTCTAGATCCCTTTCTGGGACAAAGTGACTGGAAACGGAGAGGGTCACAAGTTTTATGCCGTAGTAACACTATTTTTTTAAATGTATTTTAATACGTATATTTTTTAACGCTTGCTAACATATTAGCTAACATGCGGTCGTAAATGCCGTTTAGGCTAATGCTAATCCAGTATGTGTATATATATGCTATATAAGTATGCAATGTGCTTTTTACATACATAAAGTTTATTAGATAAGCATCTACAGTTTCCACGTGAGCAAGCGAGTGTAATCATATATTTTATTCTTATGACAAAAATGAAGATGTTCTTAAGAAAATATTTGAGAACATTTTAAGAAATGTTTGAGAATCACTATCACGAACATTCTTACGAACTTCCTATAATTTCTCTTAAGAACCATCTGCTTTGTCTTAAGAACAGTTTCGTGAATCCGCCCCCTGATTGGTCAGATGGTCTAGTCTGCTGTGATTGGCAGTGTCCCAAATGGAACGTAGGCGGGGTATAGTGCTGAACGATTAATTGCATTTTAATTTGCGATGTGATGAAACACGATTTTCTTACCGCAAAGACTGCGATTAATTATGGGGATGTACAGTTTGATGCGGCCCTGCTCGGAGCTGACCAGTACCATCTCAAAAGCATTAAAATGCATGGAAATGCGCGGCACGCTGCTTTCTCCCTTTCCCCAAAGTGCTCAGACGGAAGCAATCGTTTCTGCATACACCAATGAACCGGTTGAATATTGTGTATCGGAGTCAGAGGATGGAGTTTTCCTGCCGTGCGTCCATCTTTTTCTCATATCAGCGTTTGTTTGTTTTCATCTGCAGGGATGTGTTCATGGCCTGGTGCGCCATCAGAGGACAAAAAACTCAATTCCTTCGATTCGTGCTGTATATCTCCTTCATATCTATACTGCCACTTCATTCTGGCCCAGGACATCTCAGATGCGCAGGTGGGACTACTGATTTCGTGACTCAGCCTATCTGTCAGGCGATTTTAACCTTACACTACCTTTGATCTCTTTACACCTCCTGTTTCCTGTTACCCCATGGGGTTTAGTCCGCAACTTCTCTTCATTTTTCTTCTTCTCTATTTTTCCTATTTCTACACTATACTGTCATTATTACGTCCCCCGGCTTATTTTATGTCGTTCTTTATTTGTTCCCTTGCTATCTACGACACGTCCATACGCGACATCCATCCCCCCCTTACCTTACATACACCCCTCACCTTTTTTCCTGTTCCCGTCTTCACTTTACACCGTCCGCGCCTCTGGTCCTGTCTCGCCTTATTTTTTTTACACTAAGCCCTCCCTATTACTGCACTGTAGCATCCACCCACCTAATAATTTCAATCGCCTTATTTTTCCGCCCTTTCTTCTTTCCATTCCGTACTACTCCTGTCCCCAATGATTTGTGAGTTACTTCATTTGTGAGTAATTATCGCGTGACTCCTCCTTTCCACAGGGCCACTACTCTGATCCATTGTGTTTATTTTGCTTTGTTTTTGTTAGCTATTCGCTTTCGTGATTTTAACGCTGTACACTTTATCGAATCCTTACGAGTTGCGTACTATGTTATACGCTCACATGTACTTGGTAGTCATATTTCGTGTCTTCAGACATGTCTCGTACGGTCGTCGCTATCTAACTGGCAATGTGCACTTTAACAGTACATTCATCAATTTAAGTTCAACCTTTAACAATTTGCCTGATGACCGTGCATTACACTTTCCACCCTAGAGGCTCCCGTTCGCCCGCGAGCACTTCCCATGGTTCCCACTCTCCAACTTGAATACGTCATTTGACCTATCATCTTTCTGTGCCGTCACATCCGCTCTTCATGTGCACGCTACCATTGTCCTTTCCTGCGCCCCCCCCTGTTCTTCTTCTCTATGCTCTCCCATTTGCGCTTCCCTTTCGCCATCTTTCCTGTAGTTTTCATCCTCCTAGGACTGCTCGCCGTCGATCTGGCGCACTTTGCTTTTCGCACCTGTGCAGCGCACTGAGGTGGGGACCCACCCTAATGCTTACACTTAGGGGTTCATGGCGTTTTGCCCCGGCGCTCACTTCCGATGCCATGCTTATTCGCCGTCCAACCCCTCGCAGCGTGCAATAATGTCAATGATCGGGTCCAGTGGCGCCTGCCGCCCCTCCCACTACCAGCTATCTTTTACGGCACTTTTCTTAATTGGTCTCCCCTGATTCCCACAGAGCCGTAGCTTATCCCGTGTTTTATTTCTCCTTTTTTTTCTCCCGGCGTCCCTTTGCCGGTGTCTACAAGGCCAAAGAATCATTTGTGCCATGTCTTGCCGGAATCAATATTGCCCCATCACAGCCACATCTTAACCTATTCCACCTCTCCTCATAGACCTCGTATTGGGTTTCACAACGCAAATGAGCCAACTTTTTTTTTGTCATTGTTCATTCACCCCTTTTATCTCTTTCGCCGGCAAATGCTGTGTTTCCGCCCCCACCCCCATATTTTTGTTATTCGTCTCTCCTGCACCCTTTTGTTTTCAACATTTTACCCCGGCTCCCTCTCCCCATGGTGCCCAACCCCTTCGCGCTGTCCGCCCTACATTTCTCCATTGCGAACCCTTCCCTACAGTCCGTCCCACCTGCCCGACAAGAACACTGTGGATCCCTTTCTCGTTTTTTTTTTTTGCACACGCCCCCTTCCTCTCCCCCTACCCCCTTACACTCCCTTCTTTTGTTTTTTTATGCTGTCCCTGCGGACTTTGCCCCTGACTCCCGCTCCTGGTACGTCCCGTTTTTTTGTTTGGTTTGTATGTTTGTTTGTTACATTTTTTCCCATCTGCTATCCCCACATTCTCGTTTACATCCTAATAATAACCACAACTGTTATCAATAGTCGCAGTGCAGCCCCCCAACCGGTCAGCGGTCTTGCATGATGTTAGTGCAGAAATAGTTGCATAATTATTCCTGTCCTGTCTTATCCCATCCATTCTTTCGCCCGGCCGCCGTTCCCTATCGCCACGACTTATTTTCACCAGTTCCGCGCTCCATTCACCTCCTTTATTCCCCTTTATTTCGGCTTGGACCAGCCTCCCCCCCCCCCTGCGACTAGCGGCCCAAAGAAACGGATTGTACCCATGCTAATATGTTTCTAATTTTATTCTTGCGTGTGTTTGTTTCCGCCTGTGTTCGTTTTTGTCCTCGTGCTTTTGTTTACGCTCTTGTTTTCTGTCCCGTGTCTTTAGTTGCCCCCGGTGCTGCCACAGCCCCCCCCCCCTCCCCTTTCCCCGCCCCCCCTCTTGCCCCCGACCCCCATCTTTTCCCCCCCCTACTGTCCCTTCCCCCATTTTTTTCCCCCCCTTTTTCCTCAGTTGAACACCCTCCCTACACTAATTTCCTACGACTCCACCCGACTCTCCGTTTTTCCCCCCCATCAACGCCTTTGATACCTAGTTTTCGTTTGGTTTGTGATATTGTATCTGTGTCATGATCAGTTTAGACTATTTAGTCACCTTGTAAGTAACGGGTTTGCATTCAGGGCTTTCTTGGCCGCAAGCCTGCTCACCCATGCTTATTGAAACTCCACACACATAACCATGCCACCACGCACATGTTTCTTTGATGAATGCATGACCGAGATGAATTTGCGATGCATGCGAAGATGCTGACACAGTTTTCTCTTTCTCGTTCATGGTGCCCGGAGCCATCTCATCTGTCGGTTTTCTCCCCTCCTCCCCGCACCCCCCCCCCACTCCACCCCCCCTTTGCCCACTGACCCCTCCCCCCCCTCCCCCTTTTTCCACCCCCCGATCACACATGTTTTAATTTCAATCTAATTGATTTTGTCAAGTTTACCTCTTTTGTGTTTTTTATCCTGCCCCCCTTGTCCTTCCCTGTACTTTGTTTGTTGATTTGTACTTGTGCCCACAGTCCGTACGCTAATACTGCTCTGTTGCAATATGACTTATATTGAAAATCTAGGGAACTGTGGTTACCATGGTGATTTTAAGGTGTTTTATTATCTTGCAAAAGCGTTACGTTATGAGATATCAACTTGTCAGAAAATACTGATTTGAATTGGTGGCATGTGAATAACTGGAAACAGATTTTATACCGGTGTAAAAAATCATTCTTTGATTAACTGCCTGTAAATATATGATATTATGTATATTTGCTTTTCTCATTGCCTGTTGTTTTGGAATGTATGCGTTTTGGTATTATTAAGATGAGCTGAGATGTGTGAGAAGAGTGAAAAATACAAACACAAACCAACAAACAAATGTATATGAGTGTCTTCTGTGTCCTTCATTAGTGAAAACAACACAAATAATGATGGAACTTTTTACTGTGTATATGAAGAGTTTGGTTCCAAAATGAGATATCTCTGTTTTGATGATGATGTCATGTTTTTAGTTTTAGTTAGCTGTAATCTTTGAGTTATCATTGCTTAAATCAAATCAAACCAACTGTGGTATGATTGATAATAATTGGAATGCACAATAAAAAAAACGTTCTCATTTTGAACCAAACTCTTCATATGTAGATCTTTTAATGTTTGTTTGTTTTTTTCCTGAATCATGCAGAATAGCTTTGGTCTTAACCTCACTCCTTGCTATATTAGCAAATGTGCACATTTTGATGAGTAACAGAATAAATGCAACAAAAAAAGCTTGAGTTCTGTCTTCATTCTCCATACATCATATATTTTTAGGTTTGACTTGATAATGCATGAATGTATTACTCTGTAAACCTTTCAACCCAATGAGCATTTGTTTATTTTTAACTTTCATATCTTTCATGTTTTACACTCTGATGTTTACTGTATTTATGATGAGTTTATCTATCTTATTGTCCGTATATTATTTCATTGGTCTGTTTTATTTTCTCTTTTATTGATGTTGTGTGATGTGTTGTACATTGTATGTTTCATAAATAAACAGTGACATGTGACATTATATGCACGTCTGTAGTCACAGTGTGCTGATCGAGAGACACAAAAGCCTCAAACGATGTGGATCAATACTAGACTGATAAAAGTCCCTTAAAATAGTCACAAAACCTTTCAAAACAAGACGCTTCGCTTGGTTTAAGCGCGCTCGCAGTAACCCACGTGCTCCGACACTGACGCGCTTTCCAATGGCACGTGGATCAAAACATGACGACGTACTCATTCGTTCTCAGTGGGATTTTTTTGGCACGATAACCGTCGGGGCGGGAATTTATGCGTGAGAGGAAAACGCAGGCAAACAAAGGCTATAATAGACTTCTAAAGAAATAAAGAAATAAATACTATTTATGGTTAGTAAACGGATATCACATATCACTGACCTGCAGTCAGTTCAGCGCGGCATTCACCGGACGTTCACGAGACACGCCCGTCAAATCAAATATAATAAATCAAAGACAACAATAACAATTCGTTCTTCAGTAAGACGCACTTTTAAAATGGCAGCGTAAATAAATGCATATGTGGTTGAGAAAATGCATAATAACCTTCGACAAATGCACATAGTTTATAAGAAATAAAAAAACACGAATACGTAAATTAACAAAAGAGTATATACATACTAATTCAAACAAATACGATAAAAAAAACAAATAAATGAAATATATGAACGTTTTATAGGCTGGAATATAGGATATGAAGTAGAAGGGCGGGGCTAAATATCAGACATGCGTGTTTTCAACATGATATATTCACGCATTACGTTCTGCATCGGACTCTACGGCGCGTACACACAACAACACGTTTTATAAGAAATATTTGTGTTTTTATTAAGACAACTTTAATATATATATATACATGTATATTAAGCTTTTTTTTTGATTGACTTTGTTGTTGTATCTAACGTGCAGTGAGTGTGTAAGTGTGTGCGCGCGCGTGTCTGCTCCTTTAACAGTTTGATTGTATGCGAGTGTGTGTGTGTTGATGTGATATTATGGCGGTGAATCTGGATAAAGACGCCTTTTACCGCCGCATCAAGCGATTCTACGGCAACTGGAAGGTACGGGGCTCTCATTCCGTGTCATGAACACCACAACACGTGTTATGTGTGATAGAAACTCATATATGAGCAGCTATTATGTGTTTATATGAGATGCTGAGGAGAATCAAACACATGCACACTTCAGGCCTCATTTCCATACAGCCGCTAAATAAACACCCAGTTTAACGGCTTCGTGTCTATTTGACAGCTCGAGTTGTGATTCGCTTGATATTTTAATCGCACGTGTGATGTTCGTGGTGATTTTAATAACATCATGTGAGATTAGCATCGCCGGCTAGCCTGCGTTAGCATGTTAGCGCGAGCGGCTTTCACGCCGTTTCTCATCGATCATCGTCGTGCGTTTTCTCGTCAGGGAAATAAAGAGACTTTCGCGTCTAGTTGTGTGTTTTCGGGTGTTGTCACGTAAGTGTGAGTTTGGTGTGAGTGTGTTGTTGTGTGCTAGCTCACTTTACAGCATGCTTCGTCTGCGGGAGACGAGTTGTTCTAAAGCTTTGTACTTGAAAAGAAAAGTTAAGACGTTAAACAGCATGGCTGAGGAGAAGATTGCTTTTAAAGGGATCTATCGTTGACACGAAGACTTCTTTGAGATGAATACTCGGAAATATAGCCTATATGTGTATGTAGTTTTGTTTTTAGACATTTTGTCTCGTTTATTTAACTGTTGCTCGTTAACTATTATGATGATCATATATTATACATACATACACTTTTCCGTAAATAAGCATGAGGACATTTCCCACGCTGTAGTATGTACTTGCACTTGCTTTTGTTGTTTATGTATATAGTGGATAAAGTATAGTGAACTTTCATATTTACTGTAGTATGGTTCAAAACCAGGAATTTTACTACAGTTTACTGTAGCACACTCCATCTGGCTTACCTGCGTTTACATCTGCAATACGTCTCGGAGACGTCTTTACGTCTGTAATACATCTCCTGGAGATCTGTAACGCATCTGCTGTGTAAACACATCCGCAACATCTTAGAAAGAGAAGTTTTACATCCATTCTAAATCATAAACATTTATAGATGTTTATGTGACGTCTCCGAGGCGTATTGCAGATGTAAATGCAGACGTCTGCCAGATGTATGTGCTGTCAGAGTGACAATGACACCGTGTGTTTCTCTTCCAGAAAGGCGAAGATGAGTTTGGGAAGGTGGACGCTATCGTGGTGTCTGTGGGCGTTGATGAAGAAATCGTCTACGCCAAATCCACAGCCCTTCAGGTGAATGACATTCATCAGCACGTCACAGAGCGTGTTTAAGTCATCACACGTGTCATGTTGTTGTTCTCTTCCCACAGACCTGGCTGTTTGGATACGAGCTCACAGACACTATAATGGTCTTCTGCGAGACGAAGGTCATGTTCTTGGCCAGTAAGAAGAAAGTCGAGTTCCTCAAGCAGGTGGTGGTCACCAAAGGCAACGAGAACGCCAATGGAGTTCCTCCCATCACGCTGCTGGTCAGGGAGAAGGTACGGCCGTGTCTTACTGTATATGTGTTGCCTAGCAACCATAACCATGAAGTTCTGATGCTGTTGTAGTGGGAGGAGTGTCTGTGCGCACCCAGGGTTGTTTTGATGAATCGTGGATATGGTTTGGTTAAACGACACCGTGTGAACGTGGCACACTTTTGATTCACCCTGACAGAGCGAGAGCAACAAGGCAAACTTTGAGAAGATGATGGAAGCCATCCGTGGCAGTAAAGAAGGCAAGACGGTGGGTGTGTTCATCAAGGATAAGTTCCCCGGAGAATACATGAAGAGCTGGAGCGACATGATCACGGCCGACGGTCTGGAGCGGGTCAGTGACGCGTGAATCACTTCATGTCTCTTTTAGGAATGAGCCACAATGTTTGTAAAACACATTTTTTGTATTTTATTAGCCAGCATTAATTTTTATTACATCTCAATATAATCTAAATATCAAATCAATCTTCGTATGAAAAATAACTTCTGTACAATTCTTGGAAGACTACTGCAAATAACAACCTGTTGACATTTATTCTCTCGGACTTCAAAATGAGTTTTTTAGATATTTAAGCACATCAAGGAAATGATAGAAACATAGAAAGTAGAGCTGCACTATTCTGGATAAATTGAGAATCAGGATTCTGAATGACGACTAAAAGTGATGCATCATTTACTAGAGGCTCTGACCAAAAACTGTTTATTTAGGTATGTAATATTTGATTCAAAATGATTACATATTTCATGGTTAACCTACAGTTACTATAGTAAGATAATGTCTACAACGAATACCAGCATGGGTAATCTATAGTGGTTAAAGTCCCAGTGAAATATAAATAACCGTTCTTATTTTTTCATGAAATATTGCTGCGTTCATAGTAAATAGCTTATCATTGTGGGTCATTCTCTTTCTTTAAATTCATGTTCCCTCTTCAGTTAAAATCTGAATAAGCACTTCTGCCCAGAAATGACTATCCATCTGAAATCACGTAAATAAGACGGCTTGACCGGAGCGTCCGTTAATTCCTCCCCTTCAACTGTCAGTCTGCTGCCGGTTTCATTTCAAGATCAATGCAACAGTTTAAAGCATGTTTATGTTTAATGGAATCCATCTTCCCTGATCCATCTCTACTACCTCCTGCTTTTCTACCTCTCTTTTTTCCCCTTTTAAAACATTTAATTTATATAATTTTAATAGAATGATATATTTTAGTAAGTTACTATATTTAAATATTTCTACAGTGAAACTAATGATTGGGTTAGGGCTTGGCGATATACATCGCGATTCACGCTAATTATACACGTCTAAATCTATTCTCTGTTTTATGCACAGCTCTTCCGTAACTACGGCTCTTTGATCAGTCGGGAGTACTGCTCAATCTAAAATAACGACGAGATTGAAATAGCAACACTCCTCAAACACCATCACTATAGATAAAAATATATTTCCTATTTTCGGAGTTTCTGCGCAAGAGCGTCCTCTAGCTTTCGGATGTGGCGGCATTTAACCTAAATTCATTGAGAATCTGAGAGCATAAGAATCGCACGATATATCGCCCAGCCCTAAATAGGGTTTGGTTGCAAAGACTGTTTGTGACGTCATTTCGTATCTAATGATGTAATAGACACATGAGAATCGTAGTTTTTCATCATTGAGATGAAACCGTGTGGGTGTCTGAATCGAGATTGCAATTTTTTAACGATTAATCTTGCAGCTCTAATAAAAAGAAGCGGTTACACAGTTTTAAATGATAAAAAAACCTTTGACTTGCTGTGTTTTGATTTGATGTTATCCTCGACTCTACACAGTTTCTTATTTACGTGTGTGTTGTGTTGGTCAGGTGGACATCAGTACGGTTGTGGCGTACACTATGGCGGAAGGAGGACGGAGAGTTGGCGCTCATGAAGAAGGCCTCCGCCATCACCAGTGACGTCTTTACCAAGTTCTTCAAGGAGCGGGTGATGGAGATCGTGGACGCAGACGAGGTTTGTTGCCGCTTTGACAGATGGCAATGAAAACCGGCTGGACTGCATGCAGTCGTCATAAATGGACCTGATTTGACGTATAGAGCCGTGTTTCTCCTCACTTACCGTCCGATGTCTGTAACAGAAAGTGAAACACAGTCGTCTGGCGGAGTCTGTGGAGAAGGCCATCGAGGAGAGGAAGTATTTAGGCGGCGTTGACCCCTCCACGGTGGAGATGTGCTACCCACCCATCATTCAGAGCGGAGGAAACTACAGCCTCAAATTCAGTGTCGTCAGGTGAGTATTGATGAAACCACGACAACATCCTTCAGTAGATTTGATGATTGTGATGATGATGTTAACAGTGAGCGGTTCTGCTTTATCTCAGTGATAAGAATCCCATGCACTTTGGAGCCATAACTTGTGCGATGGGCATCCGTTACAAGTCCTACTGCTCAAATCTGGTGCGAACGCTCATGGTGGACCCGCCACAGGAAATGCAGGACAATTACAACTTCCTGTTACAGGTGGAGGAGGAGCTCCTCAAAGAGCTGAAACATGGTGAGAACAATAAAGAGCGTGGTTTTGTGTGTGTTTGAAGTGTATTTTAATGAGTGTTATGACGTGCAGGTGTGAAGCTCTGTGACGCCTACAGCACTGTCCTGGAGTTTGTCAAGAAAGAGAAACCAGAACTGGTCAACAAGCTCACCAAAAACATTGGGTACGTAAAGTTTGTGTGCCGCATAGGCCTGTCACGATGGCCACTTTTTGTTTGACACAACATTCATACTGGCGTATGTGTGAGTGTAAATTATGTTTGGGGGTGTAAAGAATCAACACAATAAATAACACGAGGCTTTGTGCTGCAGGTTCGCCATGGGGATTGAGTTCAGAGAAGGATCTCTCGTCCTGAACGCAAAAAATCAATACAAACTCAAAAGAGGTGCGTGCCAATTCTTCATCTGGTTTTATCCACCTCATAATAAACATGAATTTAGCTCAATTTATACTAGCCAAATTCATCTTGCTTTTTGTTAGGCCTGTGCACGATTAACCGCAAATATACATCACGTGATGTAAGTACGATAAAATGCTGCTGCGTCCGAAAGCCAGAGTGCGCTCTGCCAAATGCATAAATGTAAATACGCACTGGCGAAGAAGTCCATAAAACACATAAAACACCTAGGCTGTGTCCGAAATATAGTCCACTATTTGAGGGGAAATCCAGTTTTAGTGGTGTACGAATTCATAGTGGACATTATTGAGTGCACTAGTTCAATCCCATGATCCATCATAATCATGAGACGATTTATTTTCACAAAAGGAGTTGAGATAAATTAGAATTTTAAAACGAATTCCCAATCCAATAAGAAGTGAATACAATAGTCTCTTTAAAGGGGTCATATGGCGTGAACACGTGTTTTTCTGTGTCTTTGGTGTGTTACAAGTTGTCCATGCATGTATTAGACACGTACAATTGCTAAAATGAAAGTGTGGGAACAAAAGAGTCATTCTATCTAAAAGCGAATGCGAGCACAGACCTGCCTGAAACGCCTCGTGTAATCACACCCCGGCGAATTTACGTCACTTCGTTACATGATTTGACTTAAGACCGCCCAAATCTAAACGCAAGTAAAGTCGGCGTACTTGTAAATCTCATTGTATAGTCGCCGCCGCAGCCATGTCGCAGGGGCGCTGTGTTTCCTTGCGAAAAGACAGCCTCTTTGTTTGCCCTGCCAAAAGATGAGACAACTAAAAACTAATGAATACTTTTTATTTACAACACTGTTCCGGAAAAGTACAATCCGAATGTTCAAGTTTGTGCAGCACATTTCACAGACGATTGCTTTCACGAACGTGGGAGAGAGATTAAGACCGGCTATGCACGAAAGCTTGGGTTAAAAAGTGGGGTCGTTTCAACCATTAAAACTTCGCTGGCGGTTCGGATTCGCAGCCTGTAAGTATATTTTCATTGTGAAAGACTTTCTTACGGACTAACGCGAGTTGAGTTTGTCATGTGTTTGTGATCTGCAAATGCAGACACGCGCGCAACGTGAAAAAAGACAACGTAAGTCCTAACAATCAGTACTAATGTTCCAGCTAGAGGCAACAAATGTGGTGTTTATAATGTCTTTTTATATTTAGTATTATTTTGGGTTTATTGTCTTTGTTGAGTGGTGACGAGACGTAATCTGGTTGATCAAGCGCTCAAATCGCTGGCGTTATTATTTATACCATTCCCTGCTGTAATGCCAGCTTGTTTCTGTCTCACACAAACTCTGTATGATGTATATGGTTGTTTGTTTACAGTCTTTATAACCTTGTATATAAAAGGTAAACAGTTAGCTATAGTTTAACTATTTATCATCATATTTTTTTATTAAAACCTTAGCAATCCTTTATATCCTGCTCAAGTCGCGCTGGGAAAGTTGATGTATCAGCTTGATCATCTTCATTTTCCGGATCAGATTCGGGCTCGAATTGATATAAGGAAGTACCAATGACATTTTATCACCTGTCAGGAGAATTGTGTGGGAACATGATGTTCCGAATATGGTAAGAGGCGTTACATTTCTGTGAAACGCTTGCAGTATTTGACCAATCACTACGCACTGGTGAATTGGCCAATCATAGCACACCTCGCCTTTCAGGCGATGAGCTTTGTAAAAAATCAGCGCGTTTGAGGCGGAGCAAAGAGAAGATACAAGCATGCACGGTGTGTGGAAAATACAGCGTTTTTGAACCTTAAATCCTGTTTACACATTACATTACATCTAAAACAAACAATAATATTCCTTTTAGCCGTGTCATATCACCCCTTTAATATAAACAAACTAAGATGTTGTTCTTTTCTTGGATTTCTTACATTTAAGAAATATCTGCATATCCACGTTTTCCAAGTTTGCATTAAACACAGCGGCTCCTGCTGTTCAAAGCCTGAATTGCGGTTCAAATAACATCTCAACCCAAGTACACCTGCCTCCAGAGTGGCGGCTTGTGAGGGTTATTCCTGTTGCTCCCTCCACAAGCCTTTTCATTGGTTAGTTGCAAAGTAACCACGTCTATGCCACAGTAAACGGGAAATGGCCAATTATTTGTAAATGTGAACAGTACTATGACTTTTTTTTATCAAAGTTTTATTTTTTGTTCATGATTTTTCATAGTCAGATAAGTGCCATTTTCAGGATTTACATTTACATTTTGTGTACATTTACATAGGATTTTCACATCCATAACGGGACATGTTCCTCATAGATGGTACAAATAATAAAATAACTATTTGATGTTGTGTAAAAAGGCACCCCTTCTCCATTTTTTGGTGTTTTGCTTTAGGTTTGTGCATTAAAATGTATAGAAATCTCCCAAAAACCCTGTCATTTGTTTCCATAACGCACGTTTATTTCCCTTATATAAAATAAAAAACTTATGCATAGACTGAAATTTTTCTCTTGTTAAGATTCTATCAACAAGTGTTTAGCAAAAAATAAACAAATGGTTCAGTATATTGGTAACAAATGCATTTTCTGAGTGTTTTTGTCACATCCATAACGCTGGTATTGGCCAACTGCAGTAGTAGTGTTTGTCTTGATGGTTTTTCTTCATCTAGCTCTATCTTGCATTTTGGAGTTCCCCAGGGCTCCATTTTGGCCCCTGCTCTGTTCTCATTATATATCCTTCCTCTGGGGTCCATTCTTGCCAAATATGGGGTGTCATTTAATGATTAATTATGCTGATGACACCCAAATCTCCCTGCCCTTGAGGAAGAATGATAAGAGGCTTAGATTCACCGAACGGGTCTTTGTCTGATATTAATTCTTGTGACTTGGGAGACCTGGACTCCTACAGAATGCTGTAAAAAATCTGGGTGTTACTTTAGATTCTGCATTTAAGTTCGATAAATAGATAAATTCTGTAGTTAAATCCAGTTTCTTCCAATTAAGACTCCTATCAAAAGCCAAGAGTTGATCAGTTCGAGAGAGTGATCCATGCCTTTGTGTCATCACGCCTTGATCATTGTAATTCCCTTTACATGGAATATGTCAATTTGATCATATCTCCCCCGTATTATACTCTCTGAACTTGTTGCCGGTCTGTTACAGAATCGAGTTGAACATTTTACTGTTTGTTTTTAAAGTTCTGAGTGGAACAGCTCCTGAATATCTCTGTGATCTTTTAAACCCAATTACATCTGTTAGATCGCTGAGGTCTTCTGAGCAAAGAGTGTTGATTGTCACGAGATCTAGATTGAAGTTGAGGGGTGACCGTGCTTTTTCAATTGCTGGGCCGTAACTTTGGAATAGTCTTCCAGTCTCCCTCCGATTAGTCTCATCAGAATCTGAATTTAAATCCAAGTTAAACCTTTTTTCCAGGGCTTATGGCTCTCCTTAGAGTATTAGGATCTGTCACCTATCAGTGTTTGTTTTTGATTTTCTCCTTTTTAGTGCATTGCGGTCAAAACTGTTTGTTATTTATTTCTGTCTTTTTAGCAAGGTTTGTATAGCACAGTGGTCAACTTACTTGGAACAATTTGTCCCAGGAACGGTTTTCTCCCCAGACCTGTTGCTGTCTGCGTTTCCATAGTGGTCTAAAGTACTGTGCAGATTATGCAAATCAGTTCCGTGACAGGACTGCATGTGACAGCTCCTCCCCGTCCAGGAGGGGGCGTTAATGTCGAACAACGATGACGTCACATAAAGCGACGGACACTGGTCATTTTTTTTTTGTGCGACAATGCCCAGCTTGTGTAACCGACTCAATATTTAATAATAAGTATAACTTTTTATTGCCGGTCATCGTTTCATCTTCAGCAAAAACATTTAATAAAGCTTGGACCTCGTCGTCGGTCCATCTCTCGTATTTTTTATCCATTTCAAACAGTAAACAGCTGTGTGATGACGATTAGTTTGTTGTAGTGGACTACAATCACTGTCTTCTGAGCCTTCCTACCACCTCCCCTTAACCCAAACGGGACACACTACGACAAGCCGAAACTACACGCACTGCAAAAACTTAAACAGATGGTGGTTTGTTTTTATGGAACGCGATGCTGCATGTAGAGTCAACCAATGAAATCGTGAACTCAACCAATCAGCATATTCCATGACCAAGGCCCACCCCTGAATCTTCCCGAACTCTGGTAAAGTACTACCTCACGAGCAGGGACTTTCTGGGGCCGGGATTTTGACAAGGAACTTTGTTTTGATCCCAGTTCCTGTGGTGTACTGCCCCAAAGTCCAGAGTCCCGGGGAAAGTCCCCACGGTGGAAATGCGCCATTAATCACAATTTCAACAGGCCATTGTTTATTTACAATTTCTCTGCATGCTATTCATGTATATGCTATAAAGGAGAAGATCACTTTGGAATGAAAATGTTATGACGTCCATGTCTTTATTTTTCTCTGTAGAAACTAATCCAAGGTTGTTGAGGAAAACATTTCTGGAACTTCCTTCATTTAATGGATTAGATGGGAAACGATCTGATTTAAGGTCCAGATGTCAGTTTCTTCGCAACTTTAAATGGCTGAACGTGACACCAGCCGATGAATTAGGGTGTCTTCTAGCGAAACCATTAGACATTTTCTAAGAAAAATTCTACTTTTAACCACAAATACACGACTTGTACCCAACCGTGTTGCGCGTTCACAACTTCCCGTTATACGTCATCACGTTGGAAAGGTCACGGAAATTTGGACCTTAAATCAGGCTGCCCCCATTTAATCCATTATATGGAGGAAGATCCTTCATAACATGTTCATTCTAAAGTGAACTTCTCCTTTAAGGTTACGCATGTAGATGATACATATTTAAATAAAAGTCGTGTTCTTAGCAAGAGTGTCAAGTCTTCAGATGTTATTAGATAATGCATTTCCTAGAGAGAATGACAAGGGTCTCATTCTGATTTAATTGCAGTTCTTTTTCATTATATTCTACATTATTCATCCCCTGGCACAGGGGTCCATCATGCAGCCATAAAATCCCTGAGGACAACCACGTTCCCATTTCCAAAGTAGCCAGAGCAGGATTTGAAGATTGTTTCACATATCTTGCACTCTTTGACCTGAAAAACACAAAGCAGAACTCTTTCATACACGCATCTATGATGATATGTTAGCCCTGATTTTGCTGTAGAAATACAATAAGCAAGATTACATAAAGCCAAACTTTTTGCCCAGGAGGCCTTGTGCAATACTTCATTGGTCACATTCAAACTGTAAGACACTTTCTGTCAAGCCAGGCGAAGTGAGCCTTCTCTTAAAAAAGTCAAATCAAATAGCAACCATGGCACACATAAACATAAACGAGGACGACGATGACGATGACAAGGATCTGTAAAAAGAAAAACATGAAGAGCATCAGTTTTGAAAGCAGATGTTTTTTCTCTTGTGCATATATCCGTATGTAATAGGCGAATAAACCCTACTTTCCTGTTCTTTTACACTCTTTTATTCACTGAAAACAATAACATCATTTTGCATATAGTTAATATAACCTTCTCTTAAATGTATATAACTTGCGACGTTTTATTGCTGCTAAATCATTAGTAACGTTAACATTAAATATTCCTAATTACTTCTAAAGTTAGTATATTCAGAGGTTACTTCCGGGTTTGTGGCGGGAAATATCCAAATTCGCGTTGGCCTGAAAGCAGCATTATATCTAAAAACTGCTCCTCTTCTTTCAGCAACACACTTTAGAATGAACCGTTATATTTAATTAAATAACATAAAAGACGTCGCACGTGTACTCGCCAAGCATGAAACGGTGGAAATAAAATTCCTGCTGGAGTCAACGTCGTTCTTCTTCTCCTTATCTTATGGCGGGTGGCGTCCAGAACATTAAGGTGCATTACCGCCACCTAGGAACGCGGACCAGAGTGTCGACGACGTTTCTTTGCCACTAACCAATGAAATGCCTTGTGGGCGGAGCAACTCATGTAGCCCCTCCTCGATCTGCAGACAGGGGCTTCTCTCAACCGGCATGAATCGTCACATATTATAATCGATTTTCAACCGGCTCACGGTGAGTCGTTACATCCCTAGTTGTTTGACAACTGTTGTGTGTGTAGGAATGATTTTCAGCGTCAGTCTGGGATTTTCTGATATGATCAACAAGGAGGGAAAGAAGGATGAGCAGAAGAAATATGCGCTCTTCATCGGAGACACGGTACAGATCAATGAGGTGAGAGAGAGACGCGTCAGAGTTCCAGCCGAGCCGGCTGCGGTTACTTCTCTGAAATAAAACTTGTGTTGTGTGTCACAGGAAGATCAAGCCACCGTTCTCACACCCGTCAAAAAGAAGATCAAAAACGTGGGAATTTTCCTCAAGGTATTTACATTTTTCTTTATGATCATATGAATTTTTGCCGTTTGACATTTTCTGTTAGTGTTGAATTTGAAGGACTCAGTTTTTCTTGTGTGCGTCTACAGAACGACGATGAAGATGATGACGAAGAGGATGAAGATAACGCAGAGGAGCTGTTGGGTAAAGGAGCTCGCGGCGCCGCCCTGCTGACAGACAGAACCAGAGTATGTGCGCTTCTCCTTTTTTACATTTATAAGAAGTGTAAGAAACATCGATCTGAATATTGTGTGTTTGCTCGCTGCCCTCTGATTGGATAGAACGAGATGACGGCTGAGGAGAAGAGGCGGGCCCATCAGAAAGAACTGGCCAATCAGATGAACGAGGAGGCCAAGCGTCGTCTGACGGAGCAGAAGGGAGGACAGCAGATTCAGAAGTATGTCATTTCGTGTGTT